>OX235279.1:143607808-144041640 GCA_944472155.2 Trichobilharzia szidati
GCTCCATCTCCACTTCCTTGAGATTGAAATGAAGTCTATCTGGTTTTTGGTGTGTCCATCTGGTGAAATCCATGTCGCCTTGTGTATATCCCTGTGTTTGAACACACTGCCGCCAATCACCAAATCATTGAAGGCGCAGAAGTCTGAGAAGAGTTCACCATTGTCGTTCATTTCACCGAGGGCCTCACGACCCATAGTGAGTTCCGGTTTCGCATTCATATCACCCATCAGGATTCCGATATCGCCATTTGGGACGTTGTCCATTACTGTTTGTAGTTGTCTGTAGAAATCCTCCTTCTTCTCTTGTTCCGAGACGTTTGTAGGCGCATAGCATTGAATGATTGTAACCTTCCTTCCTTTTGAGTTGAACCTAGCTGTCATTATCCTGGAGGAGATTGGTTCCCACTGCATGAGAGCTTTGGCTGCTGTTGGTGACATCATGATGGCTACTCCCTCGGTGTGCTCGTGATTGTCCTCTGGGTGGCCGGAGTAAATTATTGTCTCTCCATTTGGTAGTTGGCCCCTTCCACATCCGTTCCATCTGCTCTTGCAGATTCCCAACACTTCTATTTTATATCTTCTCATTTCTGCGGCTACCTGGGCAGCCTTTCCAGCTTCGCACATTGTACGAAAATTTCACGTCCCCATCCTTATTATGGCTTTCATCGAAAGGAGGCACATCGGCTGACTGGCTTCCCGAAGGCTTTCACCAGCCTGTGTCATTTCACTCCTTCGATTCCAGGGAAAAATAAGGTTATTGTTTATGTTTTTGTAATTTTTTTTATATTTATGCTTTGAAGTTTCTGTAGCATTTTGGTTAAGTTTTGGGGGTGGAGTTGCTAGCACCATGCTCCAACCCTCCCTCTTTATCCGGGCTTGGTGCTGGCTAGAAAATTGGTGAGCAGTAATCTAGGTAAGTTTGTTACTCCATTTATATCCAGGAATTTAGGGATTGTCAGTTGTTCAACATTCAGTTACGAAACACACTGGATATCCTATTTGAATATTGTTTGCAAGTGCATGACATTTCCAACAGCTAATGAAGGAGTAGTCACCCCTTCCCCTCTGCTTCATACTTTTAAATGAATATGTTGTGCAGTAACTTATGGGACTTGCATATTGGTTGCTTGAACTGTTGATATGTAATTCCTCTAAGTTTTTTTGTATCATCTAGTTGTTTTCAAGTCTGAACATCTGCCTCTAACTGGCTAATGTTGTTGGTCTAACTGAAGTTCATCTGACAGTTTATTCCGAGTTTTTGAGATATAGGTTTATCTATGTTGTTATTTTTTTAAGCAACCTGATACGTATGAAAGTAACGCAGCCGCATTTCCAATTCATTACATATTCTTTTGCAGAATTCCACATCAATAAGATTTCTCGTCGTCCGTTCGCTAGAAGATGATAGTTTAGTCTCTATCCCAAACATTTGGGTTGTGTGAATTGGTTATGTGCATACAGCAGCACTGCAAACCATCTACAGCCTATGTTTTTAGGGGATGGATGTTCAGTGTTTAAATTCTCTCAACTAAAGGAATTTAGTAGGTTGGAATATTTCATTATCACCCTTCTAGATACGTATGAGAATTGTCAAAAGGGTTTAGAGCTTTTGGGAAGCTATGGTCAAGGCAGTAAGAAGGTAGACACGAACAATGACACGTTGCCAATGCCTAGCAGGAGACTAAAATGGTAGGTACCGTTTTCTGTCTAACATATTTTTCAGGGATGCAAGGAAAAATGAGAAGGTCTATTTTACAACTCCATGGATTTTGATGTAGCTGCTAGTGAAGTTGGATGCATCAGACCTCAATATCCAGATTAATGAATTACTTATTTCTGTAGCTGTAATTATGGCTCAGTTCCTCGGCCAACTGATGACGCTGAGAGAGGTTTGTGACATGGTGGGTAGGGCCACGAAATCGTACTTTCATAATTTGAAAGGTCGTGTCCAAAGGCGTAACCTGAAGAAAGGAATTCAGGTAATACTGTGAAACGCCTGCTTACCTTTATAAGTCAACGTTTAGTCAACATGTAGTAGTCACAACATTGATTGTTATTTCTAGGCAAATGAAAGAGATACCAGAGGATATAAAAGTGGCAGCTTTGTAAGTACACTTTTCTAAATGTAAATGCTGAGAATGTGATGAGCACAATATTGCGCTCAACTAATCTTTTATGTTGCTTATTTACAGGATGCTACCAGTAGACCTCACTTGACGGATTTGTAGTAACATTGTACTACTACAAAATTCTCTCAATTATAAAAACAGATTTTTTTTCTGCAAACTAAATAAATTGCGCCAGCATAGGAAAAGGTAATGATAATTAGTAGCAGTCTTCCGTTCTATAGTAATGCTAGTCCGTGCTGAATATGAGCTGAGAGGGCTGAAATTAAGCTGATAAACGAACCCAGTAGTTTCTGATCTACTCCTGAAAATGCATAGAAGAAGAACAGGGTGCTGAATTAGTGCCAGTCATGCTGAAAACCAGCACTAAGTTCTAGTCTGTGCCATTAAAGAAACCATTTTAGAACAGATTCAGAATTTACTCTTTATAGAATGTTAGAATTATTTCAGAATTAGTGAGATTTAATTCAGCATTATAATAAGCTTGATATAAGTCTATAAACGTATATCTTTACCTGCATTTACCATTTTACACGGTGGCCCGAAGCAGTACCTCTCAAGGATGCATCTGCTGAAACATTCGCACGCGTTTTTGTTTAACGATAAGTCGCAAATTTTGGATGCCCATCCCCCATAACAACTGATATTAGATGGAAATTCGGAAGCGGGCTTATTCTTTGCCTTGGCTAGAATCATTGGCTGTATGCGCTTTAGAACAAAGGCCTACCATCCTCAAGCTAATGATATGTTATAACCCTTACACCAACAGCTGAAAGCTGGCTTATAAGCCACAATAAATGTACATTGGACTAAATCACTACCGTTAGTTCTCCTAAGCATATGACATACCTTGAAAACTGACGAGCTAGTATATGGCACAAAACTACGACTGCCTGGTGAGTTCGGTTAGCTCTCTAGCTTCCCACCAGCTGTAGATCACGCCTCGTACTTCAGTAGGCTTACGAAAGCGATGTGTTCAGTTAAACCTGCTCTCGTCCGACCGCAGTCCATAGACGTCTTTGTTCACCCATGTCTGAAAACTTCTTCACACGTATTTGTCCGTCTTGACTCTGTACATCCCCCTCTAGAACCCCTATACGATGGACCGTATAAAGTCATTAGACGTATGGATAGTTTTTCGTCTTAGACAAAAAATGCTGAGACGACTCCTTAAGAATCGACTGTCTGAAACCAGCCTACTTTGGAGGCAATCCAGTGAGCCTCGAGCAAACCGTTCCGAATGATACACAGCTGACCGAATGCCCGTTGGTAGTCAAAGAAACAACCACAAACCAAACCTACAGCCGAGAATCAAAGAAAACACGTTCTGGACGAGCCATGAGACGCCCAAAGCATCTTCGTAATTATATAACAGAATTATGGTACATTTTTAATTCATATAGATTATTATCAATGAATTCTACATTACATAAAAAGTCTTGAAGGCAATCAAGATTCTAACAGCTGGAAAAGCAGCTGGACCAGATGGAATACCCCCTGAAGCACTGAAAGTGGACCCAGAGACGACAGCAGATATGCTGACTCCATTATTGCAAAAGGTCTGGAATGAGGGAAAGGTGCCTACTGACTGGAGGAAAGGTTACCTCGTGAAACTACCACAGAAGGGCGACTTAGAACTCTGCAAGAACTGGCGAGGAATCATGCTCCTGTCGACGCCAAGTAAAATCCTGAGTCGCATCATCCTGGAGAGAATAAAGGACACACGGGCTGTTGTTGGTATTTCCGGACGGGTTGTAGGTGGTGGTCGGTTCAAGAGTCCTTTGAAGTGATCCGCCCATTGTTTAATGTGTCTTTCTTCCTTGGTAATTGGGTTCCCTTGGCTGTCTTTTATAGGTTTCACTTGTGTTGATCTCTTCCCAGATAGAGACTTGGTTATGTGATATAGTGTCCTCAGGTCCCTTTTGCCTGCTGCCTTCTCAGCTTCAGTGGCCAGGTTGTCGTAGGATTGTCTTTTGTCCTTCCTGGCACTCTTCTTCATTTCTTTGTCCAGTGCCGTGTAAGTTGAACTCAACGTCTCCTTCTCTTATCCGTCATTGCATTGAATCATTTTCTCTTTCACCATTCTCCTCTCCTCTATTAGCTTCCAAGTGTCCGTTGAGAGCCATTCCTTGCCTTGTCTCTTCTTTCTTCCTAAAACCGTCGAACACGTTTCGTTAAAAATCACCTTCAGAGAGTTACAATGGTCTTCCACGCATGATTCTTCCGTGATGTCACGTAGTGTTTCCTGCTTTGCTCTGACAGTTGCAGTGAAAGTGTCCCTTGTGGTTGTGTCCTTCAGTTTTTTAGTGTTGAACTTGCATCGTGGCCTATCCCTAGCTATCCTCGAGGCTTTTAGCTTCACCTTGAAAGTCCCTTGTACTATATAGTGGTCTGAACCCACATATGCTCCTCTCCTCGATTTTGTGTCCAGTAGGCTCCATCTCCACTTCCTTGAGATTGAAATGAAGTCTATCTGGTTTTTGGTGTGTCCATCTGGTGAAATCCATGTCGCCTTGTGTATATCCCTGTGTTTGAACACACTGCCGCCAATCACCAAATCATTGAAGGCGCAGAAGTCTGAGAAGAGTTCACCATTGTCGTTCATTTCACCGAGGGCCTCACGACCCATAGTGAGTTCCGGTTTCGCATTCATATCACCCATCAGGATTCCGATATCGCCATTTGGGACGTTGTCCATTACTGTTTGTAGTTGTCTGTAGAAATCCTCCTTCTTCTCTTGTTCCGAGACGTTTGTAGGCGCATAGCATTGAATGATTGTAACCTTCCTTCCTTTTGAGTTGAACCTAGCTGTCATTATCCTGGAGGAGATTGGTTCCCACTGCATGAGAGCTTTGGCTGCTGTTGGTGACATCATGATGGCTACTCCCTCGGTGTGCTCGTGATTGTCCTCTGGGTGGCCGGAGTAAATTATTGTCTCTCCATTTGGTAGTTGGCCCCTTCCACATCCGTTCCATCTGCTCTTGCAGATTCCCAACACTTCTATTTTATATCTTCTCATTTCTGCGGCTACCTGGGCAGCCTTTCCAGCTTCGCACATTGTACGAAAATTTCACGTCCCCATCCTTATTATGGCTTTCATCGAAAGGAGGCACATCGGCTGACTGGCTTCCCGAAGGCTTTCACCAGCCTGTGTCATTTCACTCCTTCGATTCCAGGGAAAAATAAGGTTATTGTTTATGTTTTTGTAATTTTTTTTATATTTATGCTTTGAAGTTTCTGTAGCATTTTGGTTAAGTTTTGGGGGTGGAGTTGCTAGCACCATGCTCCAACCCTCCCTCTTTATCCGGGCTTGGTGCTGGCTAGAAAATTGGTGAGCAGTAATCTAGGTAAGTTTGTTACTCCATTTATATCCAGGAATTTAGGGATTGTCAGTTGTTCAACATTCAGTTACGAAACACACTGGATATCCTATTTGAATATTGTTTGCAAGTGCATGACATTTCCAACAGCTAATGAAGGAGTAGTCACCCCTTCCCCTCTGCTTCATACTTTTAAATGAATATGTTGTGCAGTAACTTATGGGACTTGCATATTGGTTGCTTGAACTGTTGATATGTAATTCCTCTAAGTTTTTTTGTATCATCTAGTTGTTTTCAAGTCTGAACATCTGCCTCTAACTGGCTAATGTTGTTGGTCTAACTGAAGTTCATCTGACAGTTTATTCCGAGTTTTTGAGATATAGGTTTATCTATGTTGTTATTTTTTTAAGCAACCTGATACGTATGAAAGTAACGCAGCCGCATTTCCAATTCATTACATATTCTTTTGCAGAATTCCACATCAATAAGATTTCTCGTCGTCCGTTCGCTAGAAGATGATAGTTTAGTCTCTATCCCAAACATTTGGGTTGTGTGAATTGGTTATGTGCATACAGCAGCACTGCAAACCATCTACAGCCTATGTTTTTAGGGGATGGATGTTCAGTGTTTAAATTCTCTCAACTAAAGGAATTTAGTAGGTTGGAATATTTCATTATCACCCTTCTAGATACGTATGAGAATTGTCAAAAGGGTTTAGAGCTTTTGGGAAGCTATGGTCAAGGCAGTAAGAAGGTAGACACGAACAATGACACGTTGCCAATGCCTAGCAGGAGACTAAAATGGTAGGTACCGTTTTCTGTCTAACATATTTTTCAGGGATGCAAGGAAAAATGAGAAGGTCTATTTTACAACTCCATGGATTTTGATGTAGCTGCTAGTGAAGTTGGATGCATCAGACCTCAATATCCAGATTAATGAATTACTTATTTCTGTAGCTGTAATTATGGCTCAGTTCCTCGGCCAACTGATGACGCTGAGAGAGGTTTGTGACATGGTGGGTAGGGCCACGAAATCGTACTTTCATAATTTGAAAGGTCGTGTCCAAAGGCGTAACCTGAAGAAAGGAATTCAGGTAATACTGTGAAACGCCTGCTTACCTTTATAAGTCAACGTTTAGTCAACATGTAGTAGTCACAACATTGATTGTTATTTCTAGGCAAATGAAAGAGATACCAGAGGATATAAAAGTGGCAGCTTTGTAAGTACACTTTTCTAAATGTAAATGCTGAGAATGTGATGAGCACAATATTGCGCTCAACTAATCTTTTATGTTGCTTATTTACAGGATGCTACCAGTAGACCTCACTTGACGGATTTGTAGTAACATTGTACTACTACAAAATTCTCTCAATTATAAAAACAGATTTTTTTTCTGCAAACTAAATAAATTGCGCCAGCATAGGAAAAGGTAATGATAATTAGTAGCAGTCTTCCGTTCTATAGTAATGCTAGTCCGTGCTGAATATGAGCTGAGAGGGCTGAAATTAAGCTGATAAACGAACCCAGTAGTTTCTGATCTACTCCTGAAAATGCATAGAAGAAGAACAGGGTGCTGAATTAGTGCCAGTCATGCTGAAAACCAGCACTAAGTTCTAGTCTGTGCCATTAAAGAAACCATTTTAGAACAGATTCAGAATTTACTCTTTATAGAATGTTAGAATTATTTCAGAATTAGTGAGATTTAATTCAGCATTATAATAAGCTTGATATAAGTCTATAAACGTATATCTTTACCTGCATTTACCATTTTACACGGTGGCCCGAAGCAGTACCTCTCAAGGATGCATCTGCTGAAACATTCGCACGCGTTTTTGTTTAACGATAAGTCGCAAATTTTGGATGCCCATCCCCCATAACAACTGATATTAGATGGAAATTCGGAAGCGGGCTTATTCTTTGCCTTGGCTAGAATCATTGGCTGTATGCGCTTTAGAACAAAGGCCTACCATCCTCAAGCTAATGATATGTTATAACCCTTACACCAACAGCTGAAAGCTGGCTTATAAGCCACAATAAATGTACATTGGACTAAATCACTACCGTTAGTTCTCCTAAGCATATGACATACCTTGAAAACTGACGAGCTAGTATATGGCACAAAACTACGACTGCCTGGTGAGTTCGGTTAGCTCTCTAGCTTCCCACCAGCTGTAGATCACGCCTCGTACTTCAGTAGGCTTACGAAAGCGATGTGTTCAGTTAAACCTGCTCTCGTCCGACCGCAGTCCATAGACGTCTTTGTTCACCCATGTCTGAAAACTTCTTTACACTTATTTGTCCGTCTTGACTCTGTACATCCCCCTCTAGAACCCCTATACGATGGACCGTATAAAGTCATTAGACGTATGGATAGTTTTTCGTCTTAGACAAAAAATGCTGAGACGACTCCTTAAGAATCGACTGTCTGAAACCAGCCTACTTTGGAGGCAATCCAGTGAGCCTCGAGCAAACCGTTCTGAATGATACACAGCTGACCGAATACCCGTTGGTAGTCAAAGAAACAACCACAAACCAAACCTACAGCCGAGAATCAAAGAAAACACGTTCTGGAAGAGCCATGAGACCCCCAAAGCATCTTCGTAATTATATAACAGAATTAACAACGTGCTTATGGTACATTTTTAATTCATATAGATTATTATCAATGAATTCTACATTACATAAAAAGTCTTGAAGGCAATCAAGATGCTAAAAGCTGGAAAAGCAGCAGAACCAGATGGAATCCCAGCAGAAGCATTGAAAATGGACACAGAGACAACAGCGGACTTGATGACGCCACTACTGGAGAAGGTGTGTAGAGAGGGCAAAGTACCCGAGGATTAGAAGAAAAGATACTTTTTCAAACTACAAAAGAAAAGACACATAAGCCAATGCAAGAACTGGCGTGGTATTATGCTCCTGTCTATCCCAAGCAAAATACTTAGCCGAATCATCCTGGAGAGAATCAAACAAGCTCTGGATGAAAAACTTCGACCGGAACAGGCTGTATTCAGGAGAAACAAGACAAACTACAGACCTTCATTAACAGCTGTCTTAGCTCAATACTCAAGATCAGATGGCTGGTCGGAAAAGATCAGCAACAGAGATCTCTGGCAATGAGCGAATCAACCAGGAACCGATTGTGCAACAAATAGGCAGGAAGAAATGGAGATGGATTGGCCATACTCTGAGGAAACCATCAAGTGACATCACTAAACAAGCCATCGCTCGAGTGGAACCCGAAAGGGAAGCGGCGAGTTGGTCTTCAGTGCAAGGGTGACTTAGAGGAGGTCATGTGAAGAGGAGAAGAAAGCATGTGTGCAGACTTGGTGCCAGGTGAAAACTTTAGCAGAGAACCGAACTCAATGGAAACGTGCAGCTGAAGCCCTATGTTCCTCTAGGAATTAAAGGAAATGATAATCATTAACTCCTCAGTGATTTTTTCTGAATTTCTCTTTTTCGTATGGTATATGTATAAACTGATTCAGCTATTATTTTTGATACATTTTCCTAGACGAGGTACTCAGCATTCTTGTTTTTTTTTCTACGTGGTACGGGCAATGGAAAAGAAGCAAACGAAGCACGAGATCCAGCGGACGAGCATCAAGGAAATTATGTGCGTATACCAGATTAGCATAGGTAAACGACAGGTAGATAACTCACTGCCATCAAACCCATCAGAAGAGTTTTACTAATGGTGCCACCACTAGGATTTTAATTCTGCCTGGTTTCTATTTAGGGTCTACACATGCCCACTAGAGTGCAGTGAGCTGCAGTGGTAGATAATTCCCCAAAATTATTAGCCTACAGCATTCATCACTCAACACTGGATGCTAACCTTCATCAATGAAGTCGACTTGGTGAACTGAAGGTATGTGGTTAGGCATCTATATCATTTGGTACGCAATCATCTTCACACTACAATTTCGGTCCCGAAATATACGTAGTATTTTGGACGATCATTTTAGTGTTTTTGATTTGTCTTCGGTCTACTTGGAACAAACACTATAGTTGTGAGTATAAGATGTTGCGTTAATTTACGTCGTACTACCCAGAACGTCAACACACCCTCATCCCCTAAAAGCTTTCTTTATTCCCCGTCGTTTTTAATGTAATTTTCCATACATTCGGAATAGATGTTGCGTCATTTCTGTTATATGTATTTGGTATTAATTGGATGGGCATAGATCAATTAATTAGCCTCTTCCTCCACCTAGCTACAATAATTGTCATTATTTTTCCCCTGTCCCATGCTACTGAGTAATTACATGCAAGTTTATGCATAGCATTGGTGTGGCTCTCTTCGAGATTAAGTGGGGTCATCAATGTAGATGTAGGTGAATGTTTTTTTTTTTGATTTACAGCTTGATTCCACACCGTATTTTCAGTACAAGTATGGAATTTTCAGCATGGATATCGGTAGCCCAAATTCAGGCCGACCATAGATATCGGGTGTGCGCCGGCAGGGGATCGAACTCCATGTGATGTCCGACAACCTAACTGAACTCAGTCGACTAATTTCGCCTATGTAATTTGCCTCACAGTCACTACATTACATTAGATAAATTATTTTGCTTGACAGTCTTTTGGATCCATAAGCTGACAAAGTTTATTCCTGAGTGAATCGCTTGGTTCAGACGCCACCCTAATGCCAGTCTCATTGAGAATCCAACGAAAGGCTTCAGATGTTCTTTCCTTATATAGCAGTACGATAGGGTTTTTAAACACATTAGTATTCAAATTATCACCACTACTTCTATTTCTGCTATTGGGGTTGATGAACTTTTGAATTATTTCAAGTGAGTAGTTATCCGGTAGTAATTCTTCCCTTACTCCTTTGACTTCTCTATTTAGGTTTTCTGACTTACTGGTAAGAATACTGACTTTTACAATGGACCGTATAGAGTAATTAAACGCATGGAAAAATTGTATGTTCATGAATAATCTCCATTCAGTTTACAGTTTACAATTTATTTAGGATAGTAGGCTATATGCCTGTGTTAATCCTTTCGGTTTGTTGCACACAGGGGCTCCAATCTCGCCTTGAATGAATCAACGGATGGCACTGATACGACGTGTTCAGGTAGGGAGTTCCAATGGTTCACAGTTCGATGCGAAAAACGGATATCCAGACATAAACGATTCGACCGTGGTTTTTGAACCTTGAGGTGATGTCCTCGCAATTGGTTGGTGCTAGAAGGAAGAAATAAATTAGATAAATTTGCTCCAAAGTCATTTCTTAGGATACGGTATGCTAGTATTAGGTCACCCCTAAGTCGTCTGTATGACAGTGGAAATAAACCCAGTCGACTTAACCTCTCCTCATATGAGAGGGTTGAGAAACCCTTTATTAGCTTAGTTCCTACTCTTTGCACCCTTTCTAATAAGTCTATTTCGTATTTGAAACACGGGCTCGCTGCGTGGATCCCATATTCCAAATGAGGTCTGATATAAGTCGGATATAATATACGAAATATATCAGCGTCATAGTTCGCAAAAGCCTTGCGTATGTTCCATAATATTCGAAAACCCTTAGTGGCTGCAGCTCTACAGTTTGTTGCTGTTTTCAAGTCATGCTGCACAACCACTCCCAAGTCCTTGTACTCAGTGACCACTGGGAGAGTAATGCCATTCATTGAGTAATTGCGCACGTGACTATGAGATACATGCATAACTACACTCTTGCTTAAGTTAATCTCCAAGGCCCAGTGCTTACACCAATCACTTAACAAGTTTGAATCTTCCTGCAAAGCAAGTTGATCACTGTCATCGTGTAAAGCCCTCCATATCTTGATGTCATCAGCAAACAGTAAGCAGGATGACTTAACTACCGATGGAATCTCATTAACATAAATCAGGAAAAGAAGTGGGCCTAGAATTGTACCCTGAGGAACGCCACTCTTAACCGATTCCCATGTTGATAAAACCCCGTTAACTCGTACTCTTTGTCTTCTGTCCTTAAGAAAGTCTTGAATCCAGTCGGCAACCACTTTATTGATTCCCAGACTACCTAACTTTACTAGAAGACCTGAATGAGAAACCCTGTCAAACGCCTTGCTAAGGTCGATGAATATGGCGGCATCCACCGGTATATTAGCATCAGCTGAGCTTGCCCAACTTTCTCTGGCCAAAAGAAGGTTGGTCAAGCAAGAATGACCTGCTCTAAAACCATGCTGTTCCACAGCGAAAAGTTTGTTCCCTTCAATGAACTGAATGTGATAGCATCACGAATTATTCTTTCTAGTAGTTTAACAACAATACTGGTCAAACTAACAGGACGATAGTTCTGAACTAAGTTTCTAGATCCGGTTTTGAAGACCGGACTAATGATGGCATCTTTCCAGTCTCTTGGACATTTAGACTGGTCCAGAGACATATTGAAGATAACCGACAATGGCTCGGCTATGTTTTCAGCCAATGCTGTTAATATACGTGGGTGGAGTTCATCAGGGCCACTGGACTTACCAGGATTGAGCCTTAGAAGCCACTTTAGGACAGTATCCTTTCCAATGTATAAGGGTGCCATTTTCAAGTTACCTTCTGGAAAAGTTACAAAGCTGGTATCAATATTATCAGAGAATACTTGACTAAAGTGCTTGGACAAAGCCTCAGCCTTAGTCAAGTTATCCTCAGCCATGTTTGTTTGGTCATCTTCAAGCATAAGAGGTGGGATGGCATCACTCTTACGTGTTCTTCTCTTGATATATGAGAAGAGTCTTTTTGGGCAGCCTGGTGAACTTTTAACCAACTGGGTTTCGTAAGCTATCCTTGACTGGTGAATCAAAGTTTTACACTGGTTTCTGGTTTCACAGTATTTCAGCCGGAACTGCTGTAGCCCAGTAGAAACAAAGAGATTCCAGAACCTTTTTCTCCGTCTTAGGAGTGTTATAGCTTGTCTATTTATCCATAGTGGCCGATTTGTTGGGCTTTTAGGACCCCTCCAGGGAATGAAATCAGTGGTAACCCTCTCAGGTGTATTCCTAAATCCATCCCATTCATCTTCAATGGATGAGACCATATTGACTGACCAGTCGGCAGTTGAAGCACGCTCCTTTATAGCGACTATGTCAGCATGCCAAACACTAGGTCGGGATTTGGGTTGAAAACTGACTAAATTGCCAGCCCTTAAGTTAAAATCTAACACCCCATGATCACTGTTTGCTAGGGGTGGATGAATAACTGGACCATCCACGTCGTCGTTGTCATGAGTAAGCACTAAGTCCAGCAAGGAAGATCCTTGGGTAAAACCGAATCTTATACTACCTAAGACATGCTGTGTCAGGGCATTTTCCATGGTGGTCAAGAGTAATCGGCTCTCAAACTTATTAGCGGATCCTGGAGATGTGACAGCTACCCAGTCTATATGAGGTGCATTAAAATCACCTAGAATAAGACAGCTACTGTGTTTACTCCATTGTTTGAGGTGATCTAAAATAAAGTCATCACACTGACAATAGCGATTTCTTTACAGAACAGCATACGTTTCCAAGACCTGACTATTTGAAAACCCACTAGTTTAAGGTTAGTCACACCATTTTTACGTCTTGTTTCTAGCTGGGACAAAACTTCTTTTCATTTAAGTCTGTCTTCAAGAGATAAATCAGGTCTGACTGAATTTCCTGACCCGGCATTAATGAAAAGAACAAACCAAGCTGTTCATTAAAGAGGTTGTTTTCGGCGAATTCATTTTCTTTAGCTGTACAATGGCATTTACAAAAGACAGTAGTACCGAAAGTGATGAGCTGCCATAATCATGGGTGTTTACAGCAATCAACGCATAAGAGCAGTTGAATAAACTTATTAGAGTCATATAATAAAATAAATAATCTAATGAATGAGTTGGAATCAGGATGCGCGTAGGAACGACGGAAAATTTGCTTTTGCTTGACAGTTTGCAAGAAATACAAGAGTTACAAAAATCATGTTGGTGAAGAACAACCTTGGTGTTTTACGTTACAGACAAAAAGGCCGTGACTATTGGCAATGTCTTGATGAACTCTCCTGTAATGTCAAGTTAGGGGATCATTCGGCCGTACATATGCTTTCACGAATGCGAAAGGTCGTTGGCTGACGAAAATCCAACGAGGAATTCGTTAGAGGGTTCTTTGTGTTTAAGTTGCCACAGTCATTGCATGCTGTTCTTGTGACACTTCAGGGAGCCGTCATTGATGACTTAGGTGTTCCGGCTGATAGAATCCCTGGAATATCGCAGTAGATAGTCAATGAATTTCGATAGATCAATAAACAATTATTCAGCTGTGACTCCTAAATGTCAGATTTATTTAACTTTTCTAAGCGACTTATTAGGTCAGACAACCCCTGCATCTTCCTCAACCACTGGTGGAAATCATCTCAACATAGTAACTCACATTGTCACTTGAAATCTAAACCACGTCTGTCTAAGAATCCACACTGGTGTTGGTATCATAATACCTGTGGCCAGGAAGCTAAGTGTTGCCGGAAACCCCAGAATTTCAGCGAGGATTCAAAGACTATGTGAAACTGCCCCTCTGGCAATCGTTATCGAAAGCATTAGCCGGCGGTAAGTGGTTGTTGTTTATGTGCGTTTTGCAAAACCCGGTACTTGTTTGATACATGTGCTTAAGTCAGTGTCCTTCCTGCCAAAGATAGAACCGACTTTCAGCCCAGTGGCTGCAGATGGAAAACAGCCTTCAGACGAAGACACATCTATCTGAACGTAAGTTTACGCGAACCTATTCATCAGTGGATTCTCCTTCTTGCTGACAATACAATACCTACCATAGGCACGGATCTACTTAGCTGTCATGACCTACTCGTGATGTCCTGTTACAAAGACTGACAGACGGTACCGCTAGACTGTCTATTAAAGGTATAACCTGCGTAGGTCCAAGCTTGTCACTGGTTAAGAAGGCATAAGTTGTTTCAGCTTTTCAGCCGACTGTCGACACACAGAGCTTAATCTTCCCTCAAACAGTTTGCCGTGCATAACTAGCAGTGTTATGCATAACATCTCACCCACAGGACAAACCATGACATCCGAAGCACGACGGCTTACTTCTGACAGACCGCAACTAGTGAAAGACGAATTTGACGATATGGTAATTCTTGGCATTATTCAGCCGTCAAATAGCGCATGGGTATTCCCACTCTATATAGTACCGAAAAAAGTAACGTTGATTTGCGACCCACTGGTAATTACCGACTACTGAATGCCAAAACGATCTCAGACTGCTATCTGTTGCCTCATATACACGACTCGACGGCAACTTTATCTGGGGGGGGGACTATGTTTTTCGAAAAAAGACTTTTTTGCGAGTGCAACCAAATTCCGATAGCACTAGAAGACATCCCAAAAAACAGCTATCCATACGTCTTCCAGGCTGTTCGAGTTCCTACACATGTCATTAAGTCTCCGTAACTCAGCACAAATATTCCAACGCCTAAATGACGAGGTATTCCTCGGTCTGAACTTTCTATACGCACATCTAGGCAGCTGCCTCATCGCGAGTCCAAATAAGGGAACTCATCTCCGACACTTGGACTTGGCAATCGATAGATTACCCCAACAGGGTGTTACCATTAACGTCCGAATAGCTTTCCCGGCCACATCATTGACTTCAGCCGTATCCACCTACTGGCCAGTAAAGCAGAGGCACTTTCGAACTTTACGAATCCAAGGACTGAAAAATATTCGCACTTTCAGTGGCTTGATCAATGGTTCTTGTTAATTCTTAACTGTGTCTCTGGAATTCACCCATTGCTTCGAAATTTTAACAAGTGAATCGATCTCGGAGCGTCCGTTAGGAGTGTTTTTATATGGATAAAATAGCCATCGCAGATGCACTCTACTAATGCGACAGGATCCAACAGTACCCCTAAGTATCTCAATTAATGCATCTGACAGTGCAATCGACACAGTTCTGCAACAGTTGGTCAACGAGAAGTGGTAACCACTAGCCTTTTCCTCAAGGCGGCTACAAACAGCAGAAACGAAGTAGAGCACGTTTGGTAGAGAACTTCTGGCTATATACTATGCTATGCGCCATTTTAGATATTCAATGGAGCCACATGAATTCATTATACTCACAGACCACAAACCACTAACTCACTTTCGAAGCTCAGCTTCAGATAGACATTCGACGAGAGAATCACGCCAGCCCGATTACTTTTCGCAGATTGCATCCAATATTACCACATATGCGGGGCCAACAACACTGTGGTAGATACAACCACCGCTTCGTTCAAACATATGGCATAGTCCTCATGAAACTGGCTCACCTCCAAAAAGAGGAAACTAAGTTTCAACATAAGTTGTCGACAACAACTCTGCAATCAACCGAGCACCTCTTAGACATTGGTGACGACGCAATTCTCTGTAATATTTCTGCCGGTACTTCTGGCCTTATTGTGACCAAAAGTTACCACCATAACGTATTTGATACCTTACACAGCTTACCTCACTCAGGAATCTGAAATACAGTCAAGCTCACCACTAGTTGGCCTCGCTGACCTGGTATATAATTAGGGATTAAGGCATTGGCCTTATATCTGTCCAGCTAGCCAAAAGTGTAAGTTGATAAGACGCACTAAGATCCCCTTTGATTATTATTAGTATTCCTTTGGGCTCCAAGTGGGACTTAGGGCTTCAACAACATATCTCCACTTTCTTCTGTTTTCTGCCATCCTCTTCAGCTGGGTCTACGATTGCCCATAATCTCTCATCTCCTCTCCACACAATCTCCTCCATGTCACCCTCGCACCGATGACTCACTAGTCGATTCCCAGTGGGATGCCACTCGAATGATGGCCAGCACTGCGTCCGATGTTATTCAACGGCCTCCTCAACATATGCACAATCTATCTCCATTTCCTCCTACATATTTGTTGAGCAATAAATTCTTGGTTGATTTGTTCCCAGTCAGGGTTTCTAGTTATTTATTCTCTCTGGCCAGCAGGCCATTTGATTTTCAGTATGGAGCCGGTGAAGGCAGCTGTTGATGAAAGTCTGCAACAAGCTGTTGGAAATCCTTTTCGTGACTGACACGCAGTGCAAGTTTCTGACCCGTATAGAAGGACCGACTTCAGATTGATGTTGAAAATCCCATTCTTGTTGTTTATGCTGAGGTGGAGTGCAGAAGATTTCCAAACTGGTTTCAGGTTGATGAAGGCGTATCTCGCCTTTCCGATTCTGACTGGCTTTGACATCTTCATCCGTGCCATGAGCCTGTTGAGACGATGTTTCCTAAATAAGTGAAGGAAGTAATCTCTATCAAATCTCTCCTGTTCATGTTGGTTCGTGCTGCTAGCTTTCACTGTTATTTGGTTATCTTCACCACCTCCGTCTTCTCTATGTTCACCTGGAATCCTGTCTTCTCGGTCTGCTTCTTCTGTCAGTTTGTTGGTTTTTGCCTGCAAGTCTTCGAGTTTGTGTGGCATTATACATATATCATCTGAAAAATCCAGATCTTCTAGAGTCTTCTTATTGGTGGTTCTGCGTATTCCTATCTTCTTACTCCCATGCACAGTCCGACACAGAATCCAGTCCACTACAATTAGGGATATCATCGGTGATAGTAGGAGGCAGCCTTGCCTTACTCCTGTATTCACTACGAATGCCTCTCGGAGTTTTCCGTTGTGGATCACCTGACGCTGCCACTGTCATATAGCCGGTGGTTGAATGAGGTTGATGAAGACCTGGACACTGCATGCCGTAGTATTAAAGCAGTTTCTAAATTTCTTCTCGGTCAACGCTGTCTGATGAAGGCCTTGTCGAAGTCGATGAAGTTGGGATGCAGGTTTGACTGTCATTCTATGCTTTGTTCGGTGATGAAAATACGTACAGTTGTAATTTGAACACCACATGATTTGCCTTTCCTGAATCCAGCCTGTTCCAGGCCGGCGGGGTCCTGCACCCAGTGGATCACTCTTTCTCTCCAGGATGATGAGACTTAGTGTGGACAGAAGCACAATTTCACGCTAGTTCTTGCAGAGGCCTGACTAGGTAGCCCTTCTTTGGCAGCTTGATGAGGTAACCTTTCTTCCAATCGGTAGGTACCTTTCCACATAATCCCCCTTAGAACTTATCAATTCTTCTTCTGTGCATATCGATTACTTTTTACTTCTCCCCACATCATAAACTAAATATGTCTGCTATATTTTCCGATACAAACAAAACTTTTGGCAAACTTTTTTCGACATGTTTCTCAGAATTTTTCTTTTCTTTTCCAGGCGTGATGTGCACTGCACAAGAAGCGAGCGAATTTCGAGACCCAACGGACGAACATCAACAAGGCGACGTACATATACTACATAAACACAGGCAGACGACCAGTAGGCAACTCACTGCCATCGCACCCATTAGAAAGACCTTACTAGTGGGGATCAAAGAAACCTAGTTGTATCACTTGAACGACTTCAAGGACCGACGATTTGAATTGTTGGGGATTCTCTTCAGATGTTGGTACCAGATCATATGTTTGATTTATGAGGTTTTCAAACTGAACCGGGGATCGAAGCCTCTGAATGTTGGATGGTTTATATGAAATACGTAATTTTTATTGTTTGTTTCTTAATTGTATTATTTTCTTACCCCACTCCCAATTAAATTTCTATCCCTTATTACCATTGTTGTTAACTTGACTCTCATTCAACCTTAGTTAAGTTCCACTCAATCCCATCAATTGTATTGCGTCACTCAACTTACTTATCTAATTTCGTTTTACGTTCTACTCGATTAGCGCTTCCCACACGACGTAATTTGTTATCTAAATATTTTTAATTCTAACGACACATCTTTGGAAATATTCCTTTTGTCACTCAGAAAATTTACTATAAATATTAATACATACTTTTTGAACGAGTCCTTAGAGGCAATTCTTAACAATTTTCATCACAATATTAACTCAATTCATGATGTCATTGCACCTGAGAAAATTGTTAGCTTCAAATTCCTCCAAAGAGATTATATTCCGACATCGATAAAGAGAAGTCTACGAAAGCACTCAATAAAATACTACAGATATCATGACTTGTCATCACTAATTGCTATTAAGTCCCTTCTCAATAGAATTGAAGAGTTGAGAAATATAGGCCTCAGAAACAAAGAAATGTGAGCCATTAAGGCACCGCATAACTCAGGAGAAATAGCCAAACTTTTCAAAAGTAGGTTGACGAACTCCAAAACAGCTTATCCTAAAATATTATACTTAGACGGGATTGCTTACGAAAATACTAAGGTGATATGTGAACTGTTTAGCAAGCACTTTGCCAGACTATACACCTTGGAGAACGATCAGGTCGTGGATTTCCCACGTAAAACAGACGAATGTCTAAGTGACATACTTTTCACCACACACGCGATCGATAAAGCTGTCGCAAATCTTAAGCTTAGTAACACTCCTGGTCCAGACGGCATATCTTCCATTCTGCTGAAAAACGGTGGTAATGACATGATTTTACTCAATTTCACTAAGCGATGGGACATACCTTACCTGCTGGAAGAAGTCTTATATTGTACCTATCCATAAATAAGGGCCTATAGCTGATATCAACAACTACCGCCCCATCAACATCACGTCTGTAGTTTCACGTGCAATGGAAAAGATAGTAAAAGCTCAAATCATTCAGTACATGCTCTCAAATGACCCACTATCTCCATCTCAATACAGCTTTTTAAGTAGGAGGTTGTGCATTATTTGCCACTTAGATTATTTTGACTACATTAAACAATGCATAGATAATAGGCGTGTGTCAGTGACACAGCGGCAGAGTGCAAGCCGATTGATGGTATAATTGTATCTCCTGACAACCACTGTCGTGACTGGTTGTTAATTTACATCTCTATTGGTCATACTTTTATTGACTCAGAATTCGAAATTTCCTGTCATATGATTTATTCTTTATTAGTTGGTACATTTTGTCTATGGTAATGTGTTTGTTAATCACCAGGCTCCTAGGAATCCCCTGGCAGTAGTTTTGGCGTTTCCCCTATTTAAAATTTCTACATTATCCCAACCACATTGGTGTCGGTAAATATCGTGCCTTTTCACAGCCGATTTATCTTCTTGAATTAGGACATGTAGGGTGCACCCACTTTGACCAGTGAAATGTTTATTGTAGTTTATACAATTTATTTTGCAAATGGTATCAATTTTATCTTGTTTTCCTGTTGGGTCTTTTAGTTTGCACAATATTGAATGAATTGATTGTCCTGGCTGGCTTGTGTGCCATATCTATCTCAAACGGTGTTAATATTGTAGCCGTTATTTCAGAGATATTTCTTATATATGGTAGAATGAATTTTCTTTTGGTTTTTGTCGATGTTTTCCTTTCGGTGGCGTCGGTGACAGCGGTAGAATGCTCGCCAACCACGTCGGTGGTTCGATCCCGGCCGACGCACTCCTTCACCTCGCTAAGCCAGTAATAAGACTGGTAAAGACGGAAGGTTGAGCACCAGGCTAGCAACCCCATTCCGTAAAAATAAGCACCATTGCTACCGAAATTCCAAGCCTCTAGCTTGAAGCCCTATGTTCCACTGGGAAAGGTAAAGGAATCACTCGAGATTAAACACTTTTTGATGAAATCGTGAGGATATCCATTCTTTTAGAAGGCGGCTAGCAGGTATTTTTCTTCCATTCTCTTCAACACCAGAGTGCTACAGTGTGTTTAAACTCTTTTAAACAATGTCTGCACGCAGTTTCTTTTTTGGATAGTTGGGTTATTACTATCATAGTTGAATATTCGTTTTACTTATTATCTTTTTTCAACCTTATTGTACTTCAGCTGATACAGTGCTTTTATTTGATGAACTGGATACAGATATTTGTGATACACTACCCAATCATCATACTAAATGGTCGTCTACCATTTTGATTGAGTTTTTACACCCAAAACCTCATGTCTAACTGCTGCGTATATTTTATGGTCCTGGTACCACCACACATCGGAAACGATGCTAAGAAGACAAAGACTTCCAAACATGTAAACCTTTCACACTCTCCGATCTTATAGATGTATATACTACAACAAAGCCGAATGCTTCACAGTACCACTCAACAATTGAATGTCTCATCTCCAAACTAAGTCACGCTAACTATCTAAATACTGAAATGGGTATGATTACTAACTGCTACTTTTCTGCACCAAAGTATATTTAGCAGTTTAGTTTATGAAAGGTGAATGTCCCTATGACCAAACGGTCATAAGGGAAATAAGTAGTATATTCATATACCACTACTTCTCGAATTCTATCATATGGAGTTTTTAATAGTCAAATTAAGTCTTGTTTACGTATGTCGTTAACTTTCAAAATAATTTCTTACTCTTATATTTTGTTCAAGTCAAATGATAAGCTGGGTAACCGACGTCGTAAGCGAGGAAGACGACAAAGAAATAAAAACACCATGGATGTTGAAACACATACAAGCAATAAAGGAGAAGTGAATGCTGATTCTAAAAATGATCCTTTCGCATCACATTCATTGGTGAATATTCAAACAAAACGATGACAATGTCTAAGTAGTATCCATAGAATTTATTATTATTATTTATTTAATCGCAGAAAAACTTGGTACAATTTGGCACCAAGAAAGATGCGCCACACAATAATAATAAAACAACATAGATTAAAAGTAAAAATATAAGTAGAAAACGGATAAAGAACTTCATCTGGAAGGAAAACAGTCATGTTTAACAAGTTCAAACAGTATGCGTTAACTATCATCAGAAAGGGAAGAAAGAAGGGAATTGCAACACGTTCGCCATTGATTACGATTCTTGGCCATATCCGATAACGTTTCGAGCTATCTCGTGGACCTCAACCAGGGAGTCGTGACGCACCAACCAATGCTAATCTAGCACAAATATCCTTCATCCCACGACGCCACGTCACGGACTGACCACCCCTCCGCCTTTTCCATCCCGTCCCAGGGTTAGCGAACGGAGACCTGTACGAAGCCTCTGGGATGACATTCACGGCACATGTCCAATCCATAGAATACACGGTCGACCTACACTGCTACAAATGGTGAGTGTACATGTCCTTTATTTTATGTGATTTCTATCATCTTCAAGAACCAAAAATCCAACAATAACCACTTGATTTTGGTAATAACGATATATTGTAAATATTATAAATATAAATGTCTTATTTTGAATGTCTTCAATGTCCTACTTCTACCTTGCATTAAACGCGTCCCTCTATTCTTCTTGAAACGCTTTCATACAGACGTTTGCCAATACTTGTTGTCAGTCAAGTCAACTGTCCGCCTCTTTCCTGTGACCTAGTAAAGTCTGATCATAGAATAATATTTGTTTCACAATCTCATCATGAGATGACATCGGGAAACCTGGGAGTACTGGACAGCTATTCTGTCCATGTTCGGGACTCTTCATCACTTCTAGTGAGAACTCGTGACCAGTGGGATACAGCAGGTCGGACATGAGGACAAACAATCGCCAGCGATAACATTGACTAGTGCCAGTCGCGCTATTTCGTGCGTGGATTCGCAAAAGTTGGAATTCATGCGTTGGCCATTGGACCGGGTCCAAGTGGATTAATGGCGTACGAGCTCGCCTTGTAACCATAAGGTCATTGTTTCCAACCCAAAGATGTAAGCGGTACTTAAATTCAAGCCTTTTCTGGTTTAATAGTAAACATCTGCGCCGCTTTCGTTGGAAATGTTGAAATTTACAATAAATTCGAGACAGCAGCATTTGTAGTGTGTGTAAACAAATGCCTCAAAGGTAGATAGATACTAGACGACTATAAAATAAGTGAGCAGTTTTGAAATCCTGGTCAATGAATTTAAATTCGTGGCAGACTGAATAAAAGTCGGGTGCACAATCTAGTCAGCTACACCACTGCTTATGAGCACAACTAATACAATATTAGTTTCTCATCATATTAAAACCAATCATCTCGAAGATTGACCCTGAATTATTCTCAACTTCATCACAATTTAATGTTTCCTTTCATGGAAGTTCTATTTATTTATTTCTGATATAACGACGTTCATAGATAGCTTCAACAAAAACACCGGCTTTAGTAGGTGGATTTTAAAGCTTTATTAAGTAAACTTGTATGTTGTCTGAAATACTCAAGATTACTAACTGCCTGTTATACTGTATTATCTTCACCTTTTTAGAATTAAATTCGTAATTAAATTATTGTGTGATTCGATTGTGTCTATCTTTCTATACTGTCGCAAATTATTTCAGTTGTTGGCTGAAGATATTCGCAAAGAACGTAATCAACTTATGTAGTGCTTACGGTATATTGTGAACCAAAATTTTTTCCAAGAATAACCATCAGCCCGTGAAATTGCGATATGGATTCTTGATCTGAATGGGAAGAAATACGAAAATATTGTGTATATGCTCGGTTTAATCACACTTATATATTTTATAAAAAAACATTATTATTATTATTAATATGTACATTCATTTTTTCAATAAATTCAAAAATAGCGTCCATCAGAATTATCTTAGTATGTTTTCGATGAACAACCGGGTTAACTTCTTCTAGACCAAACTTTTCTTCTCCCATAACCATATCGGGCTGCTTTTCGTCGTCTTCTCTTTCTGACTACCCGACATACGGGTGTTGTACAAGTTTGGAGGACTGATTCCTCAGGCGCTCTAAATTCACTTGATACCTGGGATTCTGAAACCATAACTTGGTCATTTGATTTTCTTATTGTTGTATTGGTTTGATTGGATTCGATTGTTGCTCCTGGTTTATTGCCGGATGCCGGTAAATGAACATTGTGCCACCATCGAAAACATTGTGCTGAACAAAGACGAGGGAATCGCGGGCACGCTGCGCAAACCATGGCGACTCCCGTTTCATAATTCACGCATTTTCTCAGTTTACATGCAATACACTCCGTTGTGTCACTGACTAAACCAGTAGTAGTAGTAGTAACACCAGTTTCAAGCATATATTGAAAAAGGAAGTCTATAGAGATTAACTTGTGTTTATTACTTATTCGTTTCCATGCTTCCTCTTGTGTAGAAGTACTAGTACTGGGTGTAACAGTACCACATGTACTACTCATTTGACTGTTAGGAGGTACTGCATTATTGACTACCTGGTTTGATGGTTCACACAAATGATGATTGTTGTTATTTATTGCCTCTCCATTTTCAATATTTTCTAAAATGTGATAAATATAAAACGAAATTCAATTAAGTTAGAATCTCTTAACATCAACAAGTCCACACTGAATTTACCTTTTAAGTTTTAACTGTGCACTGTCACGCTTATTGATTGCAAGTCACCTGGTCTAAAACAACTGTATGCATCTGAAGCCTGATAGTGAATTCTGCCTGTCAGGAATTAATAACCCCCCACTGCCAAAGTATTTCTGCAACTAAAAGTAAATATTCATTGGACTTTGTTTTCACCAACCAGTTAGTGACTACTCTACATGAGGACATTCGTGTGACCATAGTAGAAAATAAGGTACATAGTTTTATTGTGTGACGAGATATCGCAGAAGAAAGTTGTCCTGCAAAAATGATAAATATCTATAAAAACTAACTAGTGAGAAATTATAAGTTATGACAATATGCTATTTAGATCTAAATACTGCTAACGTCACAAGGATATTAGATAGTCGTAGCGAAAGCATGAAGTTGTTCTCCAATTCCAAGTTGTTAGTCGATACACGCCAGTACATTAACTAAAGCTCAACACAGAAAACTACCTCTGACAGGCCATAGTTGACTTTGCATATGTATTACCGTTTGAAGAAGCCCTTCAAAAGTCCAATTATTCACTTGCTTAACTTCTAAAATGTACAAAGTAGCTAGTGAGCTGCGCGGCGTATACTAACCAAAGTACACGGACTGATCTTACAGAAGCAACAGAATGGAGTTACTCCAGAGAGTGGAAGCAGAAGCTATCCATTTGCTTAATAAAGTGGATAAGTCATAGGCATAAGAGAAGTTCCAGTTATTGTCGATACAGGTCAACATTACCTAGGAATTCAGTCACAATTTAAGTTATTGCTTTCTTAGACAGAAAAACTATAAGTACGTCTTCACCATTCTTCCGACCTGAAGTAAGTTCCTTTTTTATAGAACGGAATCTCATTTTATTCGTTGGAGACCACTCATTGATTTGCACAAACTCAGTTATCAAAAACAAATAAATATGTACGTACAAGGATACTCTATGTTGGGAATGTGCCATATTCACCAAGGAAAACTGCCTATAACACGAAGTTAGATTCTTTACAGGTTGGATCCCTTCATTCTGATATTTGATAAATTTGCCGGCTTATCGGATAGGAACACCTGTAGCGATAAATGCACACTACCACTTACTGACTGTTTGAGTTTTCCATATGAAACTTTACGACAAAAGTGAGGCAGTTCAAGTTGCCACGCTCCATGAGGCACAAAAATTAGAAAAGAGAAAGGAAATTTACAAAATAATGAATAATTATATCGGAAATAACGAAGACTTAATGGATCTGAGACATTATAAACATTAACAACGACTCTCAACCATATCACCAACAGTCTTAAGCCATTGGTTCTTTACATCTCGAGAAATACAGCCAGACAGTCTACATCTCATTACGTGACTCAAACCACCGGTCAAAGGCGCCAAGCATTGATGTCGAGTTTTGACTGCACCACAACTAACTCTCTTCCAACTTAACCTTACTTTACTTTACTTCGGCTATCTCCTACGGGAGGATGAGCCGGCTTCATGAACATCTCGAGTCATCGCTGCCCAGGCGCGGCGATCTGATGCAAGGTTTTGCGACAGGGTTATCCAATTCTTGTTCCACAGACGGAGTCCGTAGACGGTTTGTAGCCCCAGGCACTCCATATCAGCCTTGACTGTACCAAGCCATGTTTTCAGCTGTTCACCCCTGCGACATCGCCAAGATGGTAATGGCGAGGGATTTAGAACTGATTTGACCAGATCGTCATCTGGTCGGCGCAGAACATGGCCAAACCACCGAAGGCGACGTTGTTGACGAGAGTTCATGAAGTTTCATGGGAATTTGGTACGAGTGATGTCCCCAGAATCGCTCGGCCTTTTGTTTGAGAGTGCAGCTCTAGCCTTTACACAACCAAGTGTGACCTACAAGGCAGTAGGAGTGGAGTAGGGAGTCCACTATCCATTGGCAGCCGGTGACCGGAGTTCGGTTCATACGCCTTTTTGAATGGGGCCAGACATCCAGGAAATCCAACAAGCCCTTTGTCCATACGTCTGCCGGTGAGCTCCAGTGAGCTTCATACGCCAGTCGTTGGAGGTTTGGAATCAGGGTTTAGCCATCTCCCCTAGACTGTCATCCAATGGACAGTCAACCCGGTGAAGAGCGCCGGGCATCCTTAGGTCGGTTAACATTGCTCAACACGGAAGGTGATGGCCTCAAATACATAACACATGCCCTAGTCATCTCAATCGATCCAGCTTCACAACTTTAGCAGTTGACTTGCCTCTCTCACCTAAATTTCTACACCCAACCTCAATATAAATCACCATATTATGCCATTTAACACGGGAGACAGAACGGGAACAATTATGATCATGCACAGCTGATCTTTTCATATTCTCTTCCTTTAACGGCCCTGTCTCACAGTCTTAAAGAGAGGAAAAACGAACTGCTGAGCAGTACATACTTTTTGTCGATAGCCAAACATCACGTCTACACCAAGGATAACTTAAGCTAGCAAATGTACACGAGTCTTCCGTATCTGTGCTGAGCTTTCGTCAGCAATCACTACATTAATGCTGATGCAACTTCTCAAATATATGTAATGGTCAACATGCCCAACCACTTTAATTCCTATCGATGCACAACACTCATCTAGAATTATCTTACATTTCACAGAAGCGAATCACATGTCAAACATACTGAGAGTTTTGCTCAACGTGTTCAGAAGACTCCAAATATAGTCACCAGATTTACCTACAAGAACAATATCATTTGCATACTATATAGACATGAGACTGCTCCTTGCTACAAGTCGATAAAGTCAATTACGGTTGCATTTATCAGTACATATACGATGAAATTAAGCAAAAATGGAGACACTGGGCATCCCTGGTCCTCAAATGACAACTTTCCGTATGCTCTTGCACGGCTGTGATTTCTAGTAGAATGCCTTCATTGGTGTAGCATTCCTTCTCGGCACTTCTTTCACCATCAGACATTGCCACGGCATCTTTCAGTCAACAGAATAGAATTTCGCCTTCAGGTGAAGAAATGGAAAGTGTTGGACACCAGCAAGTATGCCTATGTTTATTGAACGCTGAAGATAAGACCAATACATCATCGTCCGAACCTAAAGCCTGCTTCATCCTCCGAGTTTGTTTCTCCTGAGCAACGCTCAATCTACACAAGATTTGTGGACCTAGACTTTTAGATATTGTTAGTCAAGCCAATTTCCACCACTCTCCTCCAACCTTGATTGTCTCTGGGATAATCAAGAATTTACACCAGTCTAACAGAAATGACTAACTAACCGAGTTTCAACATAGAACTTTGTACAGAAGTGCACCAGTTCAAGTCGCCACAATCCATGCAGCACACAAAGGTAGGGAGAAGAGAAAGAACAGATTGATATCAGTTAGAGAACCATTGAAAACCAGGGAGTACTGGACAGCTGTTTCATCCTAGTTTAGGAATCATAGGCAGCACGCACCCACTGGGGTTCGACCCAGGACCTTCCGGTTACAAGGCAAGCTCGTATACCATTCAGCCGCTAGCGAGCATCAGATTAATTTTCAAACCAAACTCTTGAAAATTAATCGCTAGTGACTTACTACATGACAGGGTTTTGAGGAGTTCCAGTGAGAAGTTGTGACCAGTGAGGTCCATCCAGTCAAGTGTGAGGATGGAGTTCCTGCCGATGACATTGATTGGTGGTCGCGCTAAATCACGAATTGGCAGAAGTTAGAATTCATGGGCCATTGAATCGGGTCCCAGTGACCGAATGGTATACGAGCTTACCTTGTAACCGGAAGGTCCTCGGTTCGAACCCCAGTGAGTGATGACTCCCAAACTAGGATGAAACAACTGTGCAGT
Organism: Trichobilharzia szidati; assembly: GCA_944472155.2. Taxonomy (NCBI): domain Eukaryota; kingdom Metazoa; phylum Platyhelminthes; class Trematoda; order Strigeidida; family Schistosomatidae; genus Trichobilharzia; species Trichobilharzia szidati. Next base: position 143,635,289 of record OX235279.1, read on the forward strand.
ACTCCCTGGTTTTCAATGGTTATCTAACTGATATCAATCCTTGGTCAAACTTGTATGAACGAATCTATTCCTTACAAACCAAACTTTTGAGAAAAAAGATTAAAAAGAACCATAAAATGCAGAAATGTACGGGAGAAAGAATAATAACATGGAAAAATATGACGGTTTAGTGGATGTGGAAGATTAAAAAGGGTGGATGCATCTGCGCCATTAAGAGCAATTTTGAGCTATATTCACCAATAGTCTCCAGCTATTGGTTCTCAGCACTCTGACGACTCTAACCAGTCTAACGGGACTGTCTCGGATTCCCACACACTCCTCAATACCTTAGTTAACTCGGTGCTTAGTTCATCACTATCTTTAAACACCTCTGGAGTTATATTAAGTCCCGCTGCTTTTCCGTGTTTCAGACTAGAAATCAATGTATGAATCTGCTCCACAGTCTGTTCAAAGTTTTGAGAACAAGCAACTGATCAAATATTCGTAACTATATCATCTATTCTCATATCTACTTCCTAAGATATATATATATATGCATAAATGCAAAGCTTCAGTGACTCTAAAAGTGAAGTGACTATCAAACTGACCGCGAAAGCTCACGATTACTGAGACATTTCGATTTATTTCGCAGTAACATTTGGCAATTTTATTACGGAATTACACTGTTTAGTATGAATAACTCAAAGCTTAGCGGTGTAAAAGTAACAGCAATCAAAGTCTTAAGCGAACTCCGCTATCTGGATAAGACATAATGATAATTATTCCCAGTAATCAGTGTACCGGCATACATCCACCTGCCTAATAATACAGGACTGCACAAATCACTTCATGATTTCTGAGTAGCTATAAACATCTAGAAATTCGGACAAGAAATGAAAATTATAATTTTTGATATAGCCATATCAAACTACTCAGAAAAACGGAGTTCCGATTAAGTTGATCTTTCGCATAAGTTACCTATCCGGAAAAGTTGTTTAACATCAACACTTCTTAGTATCTACCAAACAAAATATCAGGATAAGTTCACACAATAACACAGTGATACATGAAACGAAAACAATCTTCAAATTCTCCCGTCTAAATTGAAGCAAAGCTACCATTGTCTTTCGCTTATTTAAGCAAAATTCATGCAAATAAATAAATTTGAATGCAATCTTAATTCAAGACATTATATCCCATTTTAGATGTAAGTAAACATATCTATAGGTGTCAATAGAATACTATAGTGTCATGAAAAGTAAGCCTACTATCGTTCACCAGTAAAAAGTGGCTCACATCTCGGAATGCACGTAAAAACTATCAGAAAAACCTGCATTTTACACACTAAGGTTTTGGAACTTACGCAAAAGAACCTAATGAAGGATGAGGTGAGTGATATTGACAATCGGTTGTATTATTAGAATTAGGCGTGTTGAAGGGTGAGCCAATAGAGAATGCCTCCTCTTCAAACATCAGTTGACTAATTTCATGAAGATTTTCCGACCTAGTCATTATTATTTTCTGAACTTTTACATGGACCAGAGAAACACAATCGGCCTTACGACTTACCCTAACCAGTCTAACGGAATTGTCTCGGATTCCTACACACTCCTCAATATCTTAGTAAACTCGGTGCATAATTCATCATCACCTTTAAACACCTCCGGAGTTATATGACTATGACTAAGTTCTGCTTTTAAGCGTTGCAGATTAGGAACACCTTCTGTAACCTGTGTTGCATTTGCAAGACCGACGTCTACAACCCACATAGTTGGGCAAATTTAGCGTGGCTGTAAACCAGTCAAATCGTTTTACAATGTACCCCTTTCTCATCAATTTTATCTTCTCATTATCTTGTTCACTTAGTTTACGTATTTCCTCCTTCCCACAGATATTTTATTATCAATGAGTATTTACTAATTGCTGTGTAAAGTGAACGTTTTTCTGACCTTTCCCAAGATATCACTCCTAAATTTCTCCTTGGTCAGCATTATTAGTATATTTCCAGCAATGTGCTGCATACTGCACAGTGGTCATACCTTAGTGAAATCCTGAATAATCGTCACTACATCAAGTTGACACGAAAGCAGACAGCACTTTGGATTAAGAATGTAATTTCACTTGTCTCACTGATTCTAATCTTTATACAGCACATGTAACGGTAAAGATCTCCAGCCTTAAGGCGATGACGGTTAGACGATCGGTCACTATAAATGCTGCTGAAAAAACATTTTTATGCTAAAATGAAGTTAAAGAATACAGTCAGGGGGACGAACGCACCAATGACTTCGGGACTGTCAATTCTGCTAAAATGCTAATTCGGGTCCTTAACTCAGCCATTACGTAATATACTCCCGCCTACCTCTACCGCAGCCTTAACCTAACCCTAGTCTGACTTTAAACTAGCAAAATCAGTTGTTTTTACTGGATTTAGTACTTCTCTTATGAGTATACTGTTATTCAACTGATTTCGCTCCCTGGCTGAGATTTCCAAGGCTAATCTTGCGTTTATTCTTCAGTGTCTATTCTTTACTTTCGCCGAGAGAATCACATGACAGCAGCTAAAAGACTTGAGGATCATGACTTATTCTAATTGTAATATAATCCCCCAAGTTGACGAAGTACCAAAATAATATAATATGTGCAGTCACCCAGTCAACAGATAAATACTTTGAGGACGAGGAAGTCAATGTAACTCAAACGCATTACACCTAGTTAACTGGTTTTTTGATTCTAATGAAATAATAAATAGTCTCCCTGTGCTACTTGCTTTCCAAATGACTTGCTGTCTTAGGGTCATTCATACAAATGTAAAGTTTACTCCCAAAAATGTTTTACATACCACTGCCTATAACTTCACTGTTTTGATTTTGATCGTCATGATTTGGTTGTGCATCCATATCTGTGTTCATATTCTTAACACTTACTGTGCCTGAAAATAAATCATTGATTAGTAACGATAAACATATTACCTTTACTTTTCATTTTTATATCGGCTTCCAAATTTATAAGATGTCCGTACATTAAACCAACAACATGTTGTTGCAGATCGCATGTCATGTCGAATGCACGCCGCAAGTCACGAAAGTGCAAGTCTCCAGCCAAAACATGCGCGTTATGTATCTGAGGCAAAATTACAAAAGACAGTTGCATATTTACCGTATCAGCGTACAATCTCAGGAAGTCTCGTGAATCCCCTGTCATAATTAAATTCCAGCTGCGCGCCTTAAACTGGGATGCAATATCCAATGAAAGATGCTATAGTCAGTTTCAAGGTCATGATGGGTTCCCGCGTCTGCTGGTTATATGTTCTCGTGAATTCCTTTTCCATCGAATTTTAAAGGTTTTCTTGGATGTTTTGTTCATTTTTTAGTGTGTAGGTCAGTTTCTGTCACTGACTGCTACTATTAAGCTTATTTTTAGCCTGAAGTTCCCAGTTATTATTTTGGTAGTTAAGGATTATGGTAAACCTGCAATCATTGAGCTAATTCACGTATTCTATGCTAATATAGTAACATTATTTAATAAGTAAACTCCCTAACTGTTCTCCCATTGTTTGACTCTTTCTGTGAACCGGAACTGTGCGATGGTTTATCAGCATGACCGGCTGTAATTCACCACCTTGCTCTTCTTCCACACATTTCCAGAAGTAGATTACCAGCCTTATTGCAGCTCCTCTAGCCCAGGTTCAGCATCCAGCGCTCCTTTTTAAGAAGGACCAGGGTTATTTCAGTACATACTGAGTTCACTTCAAGTAGATAAAATATTCACTTACCGTAAAAAGGCATCATTGACGCATTGGTTAGATTTTGTTGAGAATTGTTGTAAATTTGGTCTTCTAAGCGTCCCAAGCTTATAGTAGTGCTGAATTAAATCTCACTAATTCTGAGATAATTCTAACATTCTGTAGTGAGTAAATTCTGAATTTGTTCTGAAATGGATTCTCTAATGGCACAGACTAGAACTCAGTGCCGGTTTTCAGCATGACTGGCACTAATTCAGCACCGTGTTCTTTTTCTATGCATTTTCAGGAGTAGATTAGAACCTGCTGGGTTTGCTTATCAGCGTTGTTCCAGCCCTCACAGGACATATTAGCACGGACTAGCGTTACTTCAGAACGAAAAGACTTTATTTTGCACCTGGCTCTCTTTGTAAACACGACCAACGTTATTTCAGAAGATAGTGGGTAGATAAAATCTTCATTTACCATAAAAAGGCATTATCGAAGAATAGGTTTGGTATAAGCGATAAATCGTATTAGTCACCGTTACTCAGGATATGCTATGAACTACAAATCTTCGGCTGATAAAACGTAGTAAATAAGGCACAGATTGGTGTAATTTACAACTGACTTCCAAAGCGCTGTCATCACGAGACAATCAAACAAAGTATTCTTTAAACTGTCACTCTTAGGCATTTAAAGGGAAGTGAAGTGTAACGGCAGTTTAGAAATACATGTTTATATTATGAATACATACGGAAACAATAAGGCAATACAAACATTTTGACAAAAGTAGGCGATTAACAGGGGCACGTCGTAATCTTAAAGTTGTTTGTGGTTCATTTACTAGCAAATTGTCTAACCATCTGGTGAACTCTGCTATTTTCCGCAGTGCACCATCCGGATTTCTTTGGTTCAGACGGATGAGATGACATCTTAAACGTTCATTAGCATTTCGAAACGCGTTGTTTAGTTTCGGTGCTAAGCGGACGGCTCTCGGAATATTGTCCGTTGTGTTATATAGATGTGTCCACCTCTCACTGTTTCTCAGAATATCTAAGAGTAACATTTAAGGAAGTGGAACATACCACAGTTTAGACATGAGTTCAAGAAAGCCTCAACGACGTGTGCACATGGCAAACTGTATGCACAGTATGTCCAACATGTGCATTTCGCCTCATTCCTGTTTACGAAGAAGATGTGACCATCTTCTGCGTAATTAACTGAGGTGGAAGGTATTGAATGGAAGAAGAACATGCGCCTTTGCAATTCTAAGACAACTTTCTTAGCAGCAAAGGGTGTGAAACGCCGTAATATAGACTGTAGTGAAGTTTGCACCTACGAAAAATTGTAAATTATCTTGAAACTTACATCATAATTGTAATATTTACAAAGCACCCAGTGGTCCTGACGTATTTTACGTATGGTTGTGTGGTCAATCCACCTCCACATTTTCCATAACGTCAGTTCCAGCGGATCACCTTTACGTAAATATCTTTTCAGCTGCCTATGAGCATTCTCCACTCTGTTGTTGGTATTGTTTTCCCTATTGATGGTGAACCGGTTGCATGATGCAGCCCAATATTTCCGTGTTCTTAGCTAGTACCTTCTAATGTAAACACCAGCCTCAGCGTCTACAATACTTATGATATTTAGGTAATTCCAAAAACTTTGGCAATATATTCTGATTCGTTAACTTATCTGTCATAACTGCGCGTGTGTGCCATTCAATACAAACACCTTTTAACACGTTGATTTGGGAACTGTTTTCGCTATGCTAGTTAATGGGAATGAAACCCACCTTCCTTCTGAATGCCTGGTATACATGGAAAAGACATAAAACAACGCTGCACCTGGGGAATTCCTCCTTTAGAGCGTTCATCTGAGCAGCTACACAGTCGACAGTGAATGTTACTGTTTTCAATATATCACTCATAAATCTCTTAAACGTCCACGATATCTCCTTGATATCTGCGAACCATTCCCTCCTAGTAAGAGCAAACAAAACAGTCCTTCCTCTTCCAAATCTATCAGTCACAACAAACTGATATAAAGGCCATATGTAATAAATTTGGGGAAGGAATTATACCTTCTTGTACTGCAACTCATCCCATCTTATTCGTTTTATAGGTAGAATCAGTTCCAACTACTTCTGGAAACTTATGACAGAGGTCTATCATGTCATTACGCGCGAAAATGATTTTCGATACAAAGCCTGTATTGTGCTGCAGAACACTAACTGGATCTGTCTGCCTCAGTCGATGAAGGAGGTCTTCTAAACTACCGATTTCTATTCTACTGTCCCATTTATTTTGACACAACTTACGTTTATTCGTCATAGCCTGCATGTTTTTAATATCATTTTACAGGAGCACTTTGCCGAATTTATCATGCACTAAATCCGTGATTTCATGGACATCAGTGTTACTTTCAGTGAACGTTTGCACAACTGTCATTTCTTCTGATGATAGCCGACGTCTAGATACATCGGTGGACATGAAACTTGCTGTGCATGGATGGTTATGCACAGTTTGGTATTTTGTTATTTTATATCCGTCGGATGTACGCCATACCGTAACTGTTGACTGACATGAAGTACTTTTGAACCTTAATATTTTCAAAATTTACAAGCACAGTCTACTTACTCCTGTTCCTAAAGCCAGCACCTCGGGAAGCACGTTTACCTCCAAGAGTGCACTTAAATCTCACAAACATATATTCCATGTGGCCGGATGGATCCTTTTTACTTAAATCAACCCATAGTACAGTACATGAGGGACGCCAGTTTACAGGCATCATCAAATTGTTACAGAAATAGAACCATATAATTCAATCACAATTTAGAGGCAGTAGCAAGATATGCTCTACATGTTCGCTGGAGATTATACATTATATTATTATTTCCTTTAGTTCCTAGAGGAACATAGGGCTTCAGCCATGCGTCTCCATTGCGTTCGGTTCTCTACTAGAGTTTTCACCTGGCTCCAAGTCTGCCCATACGCTTTCAGTTCTTCTTCACATGATCTCCTCCAGGTCACCCTTGGATGACCAACTCGTCGCTTCCCTTTCGGGTTCCACTCGAGCAATGGCTTGTCTAGTGATGTCACTTGCTGGTTTCCTCAGAGTGTGGCCAATCCATCTCCATTTCTCCCTGCCTATTTGTTGCACAATCGGTTCCTGGTTGGTTCGCTCCCAGAGATCTTTGTTGCTGATCCTTTCCGGCCATCTGATCTTGAGTATTGAGCGAAGACAACTTTTAATGAAGGTCTGTAGCTTGTTCGAGGTGCTCTTCGTGACACGCCCAAGTCTCTGATCCGTATAGTAGTACTGACTTCACATTGGAGTTGAAAATCCCGATCTTATTTTTGACGCTGAATGCTGTTGACCTCCACACAGGCTTGAGAGTAGTGAAAGCTTGCCTTGTTTTCCCGATACTTGCTTTGATATCCTCGTCAGTTCCGCCTATAGTTGAAACAATGCTTCCCAAGTAGGTAAAGGAGGTAGTTTCTTTCAGGTTCCTTCCATTTATGCTGATTGCTGTCTGTTGTTGTTGCTGTGGCTGTTGGTGTTGGCCAGGAATCTTCATCACCTCCGTTTCCTCTATGTTCACCTGGAGTCCTATCTTTGATGCTTCTTCTGCCAACTTGTTACTTTTCACTTGCATATCTTCCAGTTTGTGGGAAATCAGACATATATCATCGGCGAAGTCCAGATCCTCCAAGTTCTTTGTGTGAGTCCATTTCATGCCTGTTTCCTCATTGCCCGCTGTCTGTCACATTATCCAATCTACCGCAATCAGGAAAATCATTGGCGATAGTAGGCAGCCAGCCTTGTCTTACTCCTGTCTTCACTTCGAAAGATTCCGTGAGCTTCCCGTTGTGGATTACTTGGCATGCAGCGTTGTCATACAACTGTTGGATGAGATGTATAATTGTCGGCGGCACCCCGTAGTAGCGAATTAGTTGCCAAATCACCTCTCAATCGACGCTGTCGAAGGCCTTTTCAAAGTTGATGAAGTTGAGATAGAGAGGTGACTGCCACTCCAAACTTTGTTCAATGATGATCCGTAGTGTGGCAATTTGATCAATACATGACTTGTTTCTCCTGAATCCAGCTTGTTCCGGTCGAAGGCAAAAAACAACAGGTGTAGTATTTAAGCTTATACATTAAATGGTCCTATAATTTCGGAGGCTCTCAGATAGGAACTAGAACTACTATCGTTTGCAAACTCTTGTAGTTTGTCATTAAGCACCTTTTTGAAGGAGGCCAATGTACTTGCTTGACGCATTTCCATTGGCAGTTTATTCCATATCTGTGCATACCTAATCAAGTAAAACTTTTGCCTGGTGGCTGTTTTACATTGTTCGATAGCGACTGTACCCTTAGTGTGTCTTGGTTTGTAGCCATTGTCATCTGAAAGTCGAGTGCCATTAGTAGAGGTAAAACTAAGTGGTTTAGTAGCTTATAGTAAAGTGTTAAGTTTAGTCTCAGGCGTCTTAGCCATAGTGTTTCTAGTCCTAGGGTATCACATCTAGCGGAGTAGTTCGTACCATTTTCAGTTCCGAGTAGTTTTAACGTGAAGTACCGCTGCACTCCCTCGACTTTCAATTTGTCCTCTATGAGTATAATACTATACATGAATGAACAGTAATCAAATAAAGGACGCACACAAACCTTGTACAACAGAATTCTAGACTAATTTCTGTAGAAGTTCCTGAGTAGAAAGCCGATAAGTCTGTGTGACTTTGACACTTGTTTGGAGATATGTTCAGAAAATGATAAATTATGTGAATATTTCAGCCCTAGGTCCAGTACAGATTCCAGTCGTAGAAGTGCATGGCCTTGAATTGTCAGGTCAAGTTCTAAATTGTTGCAACCTATGCAGAGTCAGCCACATTTTTCGACATTAAATTGGAGTTGCCAGGTGCCACACCATCTGTCCATTTTTTTTCTAATTCTTGCTGTATGGCGTTTACCGTTATTCCAAGATCTGTGTTCTTGCATTTATATGTCACTTTTAAGTCATCTGCATGTAGTATTGGTTTACCTACACTAAAGCATTCACAGATACTGTTTATATGTATTATGAATAAGAGTGGGCCTAATACACTTCCCTGGATCACAACACTACTTACTGGTTTAGGCCTTGAGATTATCGAGCCAACTTTCGTTGTCTAACTTCGGCCACAGAGAAATGATTTTATCCAGCTCAGGAGAGGGTCACATATCCCTAGTGAGCATAACCTGCTGACTAACATATTATGGGGAACTCTGTCGAAGGCTTTTGTCATATCGAAATATAGCACAATTACTAGTTCTCTGTTGTCCCTACTTCGTGTAAATTCGCTGAAAAAGTCTATGTGACTGGCGACATATGATCTGTTCTTGAGGAATCCGTGTTGTGATGAATTGATAAGTTCATGTTCTAGTAAGTTGTCTGACACTTGGTCTTTAACTACTTTCTCCATTATTCGTGATATTACCGGTGTTATATTGATAGGTCTATGGTTGCATGCACTGGTTTTGGCTCCTGCTTTGTACTTAGGTAATATGTATGTGGTTTCCACGCTTCAGGATAAGTTCCAGTTTCCAACGAGAGAGTAAATATTCTAAGTAACAAGACCAGCATTTCCGTGCTACCATTTTTGCATATGACAGATGGTATGTCGTCTGTCCCAGTACTACCGTTAGACTTCAATGTTTTAATCACTGAGTCTATACTCTGTATATTAAAGTGTATTTCGCCTAATTTGTGGTTACTTTTGCAGGTCATTTGGAAATTTTGGGTCGGGTGCACTCTGGCGTCATTGCAAAACCAGTCATTGAGGAGTTCACTTATAACCTGGGGATCATTGTATATTATACCCTTATGTTCCAAGCTGCTTGCAGTATTGCCTTTACTGCCTTTTAGACGTTTCTGCAATATCCTACAAAGTTCCTGAGTTTTTGGAGTTACTCACAAGCGCTTTATTTTCTTCAAGTTGTGACATCATTTTGTGTTTATCTTCAAGCCGTTTAAGAGTTTCATGTATTTGGTTTAACGCATTAAATTCCTTAAATACATGGTATTGCCTTTTCAATTTCTTTAGTTTTAGTCGCGTTAGGATGTGTTGGATTCCTTTCAAAGGGATAATGAACAACTTAGTTAGTACCTTCATAAATTCGTCAAAAGCCTAAACTGTACCCACGTATAAAATACACAGCAAACCATTATTCTTCCGAATACAGCCGTTACATCACACAATATAGATGACACATTACGTGAAGTAGAGGCAGTAGGAGTATTTTGAACATCATTTAGTGGCTTTAACAGTTTCAAGTAAATGAACAGTAGTATATATTTCAGTGCTTATTTACCACTGTTGTGATTTTGTAAATTTAGTTGATTTATGCTGACCTAGAAAGCACATATCACAGGCCACTGAACTGACAACTTAAAAAGTGGATCAGTTAATACATACATACATGTGTCCTAGTTAAATACTCATTAAGTGTCTAGAAGTTGTGGTTGAATCATAAATGAATGTATCAAAACTACTGTTGACTTATATTCACTTACTAAACATTCTCAGATATCTCAATGTACCTTTGTTCACCACTAATGCATCCAAATAGCGTGTGAATCATCACACTAAACTGAGGCCAAGTTAAACTTTAAGCACCAGTAACTACCAATCAGCGAACGACGTCGATTTATCCAATGAGATTCACGAACGTAGTTCAATGTTGTATAGCGCTTGATTCATTTCAGTGCGTGCCCTTACATGTTTACGTTTGCAATTCGAGGAGGTTAGTGTCTTTCAGTATTTCCTGGACTTAGGCTTGCTTCTAAAGGAGAAAAGTTGTTCGTGTGGTGGTATAGTGACTCGAAAAAGCTATACTTGGTCAACTGATGGTTCTGTACGTCGTTGTGGAATTTGCTGGAAGAGAGTTATTATAAGGGAGGGTAATATGTCGTGGGAAATTGTTTTGCTAGGTCGCATCTCTCCCTAACCCAGATTTTGTACATTTGCAATTACTGGGTACTGAAACAGCCCGTGACAGCCGCTGCTGCCGAGACGGAGAACAGTTGAAAGGCTATGATTCATTGTCATCCCTGGAATACATTCATCACAGAGTGAACCACTCCAGTGATTTCGTGGATCCAGTTACAAGGCCTCATAAAAATTTCACTGAAGGATTTTGGGGTCGATTGAAAAATAGAATAAGGGCTATAAATGGGTCTCAAAAGGATCTCATTTATAGTCATTTAGATGAATATATGCATAGAATGTGGTGCGACTTTTCTATTGACAGTCCGATGCTGAATTGGGAAATGTTTCTGTCCCATGTTCGTGAAAGATACCCGTTGTAATTGTTTTATCCTATTTTTTATTCATTTTTATATGAATATACATTACCACTTATCATAAACGCCTCTTTCTTGTGATTGGTCCGTTCAATGTCGTTTGCTGATTGGTTGTTACCGGTGCTTAAATTTAACTTTGCCTACACTGACACCTAAAAAATTAACACGCCATTGTGTTATGGTAAAGTACGTTCAATTAAACTGTCTGTAAATTTCCGTGTCAAAATAATAAAATTACCGCTTTAACTTATATTTTAGACCAATAGGAAGCCAACTAGCCAACAGCCAATCAAAATCTGCCTATATCTATTTTCATATCCAATATCTTTTTTACAACCTAGTATAAACCAATTTGATTTCCACTCTCACTGACCTTTGATTCTTCCACTGCAGCTGAATATTTTTGTTAAGTCTTTTTGTTGTTTTACAGGTGTCATTTCACGGTGTAAACACTAAATTTGGGACTTCAGTGTTAGGATTGATTAGTTATTAATATAGTGTTCAAAGTGCTGACGTTTTGGGAATTTCGTCGGAGAATTTCATCATGAGCTGATATCAGTTAGAGAACCATTGGAAAACTTGGGGTACTGGACAGGAGACATTGCGAAGTGGACGCGCTTTGTCATGAACTGGTAGAAGTTAGAATTCATGGGCCATTGAATTGGGTCCCGGTGGCCGCTAATGGCATGCGCGCCTGCCTTGTAACCAGAAGGTCCTGGGTTTTGACCCCAGTTGGTGTGTACCGATGAAGAGCCCCAATATAGGAGGAAACAGCTGTCCACTACTCCCAAGTTTTCTAATGGTCCTCCAACCAATATAGTGTTCCATTAAACTTTGATGTAATTCTCCATCAAAGGCTGATTACTGATCAGTTTTCCTGATCGTCAGTCAGTCAATAGAAGGTGAATAAAGTCGTCTCAGAATTGATGCTCATGTTTTGACAGAAGACAGATACCGGTGAGTATTTGTTGACCCTTTTCTATTGGGTTTGTGTCAATTCACCTGTCTCAAACTATTTTTTAAAGAGATAGGCAGCGCTTGTTTAAGATCTATTCCCAAAGGTTAACGACTAAATGGCATACATATGGCACCGCAGAGATACAGATGTTTACTGTCTTCTGCAGTCTCCTAGTGTGTCCTGTGTGGTGCCTCGACCTCGAAGTAAACGAATTTAGACCAGGCCCATTGTCACTCCTTAAAATTCTGTACAATTTAATTAGACTGTCTTTGTAACGTGAAAGTGAAAACACACTTAACCTTCTCAGTTGGCCCTCATTCTGTTGGGTGAGACTACGTATTTCAATAATGCATTTAAAAAGTAATAGCAGTCTGAGTATTGTCCCTTCGACCAGGAGTGTCTCTGACATATGTTATTCAGTTTCTGTCGCTAACTAAGTGTAATGCCAGAGATTCTAAGCCTATCTAGCCCTGTCAAACGGCTGTTATGAGGCACTTAAGTGAACATTTGAAAAAATCCTTGGAGGTGGAGTCGGCAGATACTTCCATTATGGAGGAAACTTATTCTGATAAAGCCTTACTGTGTCATAATAATCATAATCACACCAAGATGATACGAGTTGTTATTTATGTGATTATGGGCAATAACTACCTAGGCCTTTCTTTAAGCTAAAAACTACTCTTTGTTCACATTTGTTGCTTGCTTAAAGTCTGGTTGCTTTGATGAGAAACACCAAAACAAAGCTATATTTTCATCGGAAACGCCATGGTTTCCATGATAAGACCAATATGGTTAGCATTGAACATTGCAAGTGTGTACTTAGATTCCAAGGACCCTATAGCCCCTTGCGTATATATCTTGTAAGTGTACTCTCAATGATTTATTGTCCATATTTGTATTTTATGTCATTTTGCAGGTTCCCAGGACGTTGATCTCCTCCTGAAATAGCTTTTATTCAAGTAGCGACATAGTGCTTACCCAAACATACGGTGTTTGTTGTGAAGGGTTTGCAATTTAACATTTACAACCACCTGTTCGGATTGCTTGTATAATAATCGAACGATTTGAACTTTTGACTACCTTTCCTCATATACTTTTCTAAAACGCATAATTTCATAACGTTTTTATCCACAAGTTGATGGGTTCCTTAGCAATGTCTGACGCATACCATATAAAAATCGGTCATGAAAATGTAGCATAACAACTTCTGTCCACCAGCTGTTTTCCTCAGGATCATTCTACCTAACTTTATCACTGATAGTTCCACTACTCATTTCACTCTACTAAGTAGACTATGAATAGTTCTATACTTTATAATTTTTTAAGGGAAACTTAATTTCCTAGTCGTTTGTAACAAATACTTGTATACATGTATAAAGGTAATACTGCTAAGAATGTCCTCAGGTATCGATGTATCTGGTGACCTAACGGGAAGCATTTGTCATGAAACCCATTAATGCGCAGCATACCGCGTGATTGGGACGGGGTCAAAGCAATGCAATGCTGCAACTACACTTAACGCAAAAAACTCAGGTGTTATAACATCAAAAAAGTGGGAGTATGGAGTATGCTGATCAGCAGATATGGTAGTAGTCGCAAATGTAGATCGCTCCAATCTGTAGGACAGCAACATGCATTTTTGACAGATTGAGAATTAAGCATGAGTATAGATCCTTATTAAAAAGAGAAAAATAATGGTTGTACAGATCTCAATAATAAAAAAATGTTTCTGCTCCTACCATCTCCAAGCCTGCTCAGGTTCTTGTCAAGATTATACCCAGTGAGCCCTACAGAAATTCGTAAGACATCTTACAGGTCAGCTTGTCCTACAGGTTCTAATCTTCAAGATCTTTGAGTCCACCTTCTCACGATAGTCTTTTTATTTATTATCTATGGATCATTCATTATTTATTTATTGTGCTCTATTCCATCTCGAATACCTAGGCCTTTATTAGAAATAAAAGTTAGTTTTTGTTCATACTTGTTACTTCCTTAAAGTCTGGTTGCTCTAATGAAAAACACAACGACACACGTGTTTCAGCAAAGCTATATTTCTATCATAGTTTCTATGCTAAGAGCAATGTGGTTAACGTTAAAAATTGCAAATGTACATTGATTAATGTACTTCCAATAATGTATTATCTATAATTGTATCTTATACCATTTCGCAGTTCTTCTCTTCCTGAAATAGCTTTTAATCACGTGGTGGCATAGCAACTACCCAAATATACGCCCTTCACTGGTTGACTATAAGTATCAGAAGTAATAGGAACGAAGTTTGGTCTGGCGCTCAACCTTGATAGTGACCTTATGAAGGATTTACAATTTAACATTTGTACAGTTGCTTGTATCATTATCGAACAGTTTAAACTTTTGAAAAAGTATTAATTTATGATACTTCATGATTTTAATTTGTAACATAACACGTGCGCTTCGAAAGGAGAGTGGCATTTTTACGTTGTTGTGTAAATCGCACCAGAAGCTTTTTGGTTCACTTGAAATGATTTAATTTAGTTGAAGTACTATTTTTTGTGCACTGTTGTGACTTCTTTGTGGTTTTTATATCTCTGTACCTAGGTGTATATATACATATATGTCTGTGTAACTTCAACAACTTATACTGACATGGGCCTCACAAATAGCTGTGGACGACCGGACTGCCACTTTCCAGTGGATGATGGGATGCAGTCTGATAACTGCAACCTATGATTTCATAAAGTTTGCACTGGCTTATCACCAGATTATATTGCTTAAAACATCGTTTACGGTAAACCAATGAACGTTTTATAAGCCATTTTTATACTTTTGTGACTAGCCCACCATATCAACCGAATGTAACGCAACACTCAGTTGTTACGCTCATGTTCAACAAATTCAAACAATAATTGTGCCTAGGATTATGCCATATAAGCTGTTTCAACTTATGCAGAGTGTACTTACGGTCAATATTTCATTATCTTCCCTTGTATATATATTTTGTGTTAGTGAAAAATTTTAAACATTTTTACTCCATGTGTGCATTATTATCATATTGATGATGCCTGTCAACTGGAGTCCCTCAAGTGCATAAAGTGGGAATATATTATTGTAAGACGCATTTTATTGTTTTATGAGGGAATTGACTTCAAGCTTTATTTGTTTTCCCAAGAATATGTAATCCATCCAACGCATACTTGGGTTTTTTTGTTAATGCGAAGTCAGCATCTCTATATTTGTTGGTGTGTCCCATTGAATCACCAGCTATCCGATTTTCCCCACAAGCTAAAGATAAAATGACAGCAACCATGTTATTTATCCGTAAATCATGTAATTTAAATATGTAACTTAAATAACTCTTATCCATTCCTATACAACTTGTTTGTCCTATATTTGTATGAACAAAAATGTACCCTATTATATTATCATTACTAACTATACTTACTAATCGTATGTGTAATTTATCGAATTGATGATGCCTGTAAACTGGCGTCCTTCATGTAAAGAAAAATGAGAATATACTATACTATTATTATCAACCCATAGATGTAGCAAGCCGACGTCTCCGTGGGTGTGCAAATTTTGTAGCAGCCCGTTGGACGTCCTTATCCAAGAAGTCCTAGGGCTTCTCATGTCCAAGAAGTTTACAAAAACTTCAGATGAGGAGAAAAAGCCGGCATCTGGCACCGATGTCACAAGTGAGGATTCTGGCGTGTGTCATAAAACCGGAACAGAACCATATCCCCAAGTTTCGAAAGACGCAAGAGAGGTAAAGTGTCCAAAATTCTGCCATAGCACACGAGTTTGGGAGACTAGGGTCATGTGTTGTATTGAATAATGCATTTGGAGGAGACTTTTATCTTTGAGCTATATTGTTGTTTATATGCAGCAAATTCTTGCCCTCGTGATAATCTTTTTAGCAGTAATTATTATCAGTAACTATATTTTGGAGGGATGGAAGTATTCTAATGTAGTAGTCGAAGGTATGAACAATGAGTTTAGATTGAAACAGGTACTTACGTTGGAGGAAAGTGGTACTTCGGAAATAGAAATATTAAATTATTGATGAAGTTGTTTACATCAATTTTGTGCGAAAAGTTTAAGTTATATATTTGGAAGTAATAGTAACTGGTTGATAGTTTAAGAGTTTTTTGATTGATAGGAACATAGATGGGACAGTATAACTGTATGCATGGATAAGCAACATCGACTGGCCAGTATACTGGCCAGTATAATAATATAATAATACTGGCCAGTATACAGATATTTTGGTACAAAGCGCAGTCGAGCAAAGTATTTCGAAGACAAGAGTAGAGCAGTCTCCCGAGACTATTAGTTTAGTCAGTAGCTGAAGCTGTCTTTGAATCAAGACTGAAAGTAAATTGCATATAGGTAGGCTAAGTGATTATCATTATTCAATCACGTTTGAATAAGTGTACCCAAAACTAGTTCACTCATAATTCTGTCTCTTGAATAACTTAGCAACAAGGCGTTTACTTTTAGTTTTGAATTACTAAGTAAAGGTAGACATCCACAGAAATTTCTTGATAAAAAGATGAAATTGTTGCCGAAGTAAGGAAATATGTTCACATCTAGAAAATGTTTAGATTTGAAGTTGTCTTCCCTACTGTCCAACGCCAGCAGACTCAACAACTATCGTCACAAAACAAAACTAGATCTACAGAAGACAGTGTTGTCCTGACTTCTAGATATCGTAGTGTATTGTGAAGGGAAAACTGTACCCATAGGTTTATAAGGTTGGATGCATCGTATTGATTTAAAACTAGGTAACTATGGTCCACAGCCACAGAATAACACTCTACAATCTATTCCCTTAATCGTGTCAGTCAATGTGACATCAATTAATACTAGAGAAGGAAAACCACTGGTTTTAATAAAATCTATTTCAAGTGTTCCTTAAATTTGTGTTCTTTCCGTAATTATAGGCAACCTAGGAAACGCACCAAGTCATTACATATATACGAACAATAATTGAGCCTACAATGGGTAGTCGACTGAAAGAAGTACCTTCTCGGTATGGTCCAGAGTTCACTGCAAATGCGTGTGTAAGGTATAGAATTTCACCGACTTTTTCTCTACATGATTCAATGGGACACTTCCATACTTAACAAATGTTTAGTCCATGTATTCTACTTGTACCTGCAGGAATTTTACATAACCTGCGGGGATGTAGTGCTGTGTTACACTAGATTTCCTCAATTTACAGGTAGATCACATTTTCAATAATATCAGTATTACCGCTTTTTAGTTGTAAAAGTAGTTCGACTGTGTCACAGATGATTTTGGCTATATTACCCCCGTGAAAATGCAGTGAAGAAACCGCGCATGGAGACAGTGCAGCTTCGCCGACAATTAAATAGAATCATTTCACTTATACAAGATGTGTACAGTAATGAATACACTATAAACCCGCTGCGCTCACCCCTTCATTACTCTATAAATTTTTCTTGTTTGGAAATGAAACGTGTAAATATATACTGTGTCACGCATTAACTTCTAAATTTCATACGCCTTCTCTCTCAGTACTGTATATAATAACAGTCCGATAGTTATTTATGAATGCAGTGAAAAGTATTTCAAGGACCACGAGTAGCACTTCGTTCTGAACAGAAGTATGGGTACTTAGTGAAAGTATTTCCAAGAACTAATATCACGAGGTTCGCTTTTTTCTGATATGCGCACACCTATCAACGCAATGAAAAGATAATGACAAATTGTTATCACAAGAATACCCATCGAGTCATGCGTCTTTTATTTTCTTCATGTTATCACAAACATTGTATTTACTGTGTAGGGAATGTTATTACAGGCAAACTTCACAGCATCATGTACAAGTCTTACATGTCATTGCACCAGCAATATAAATATATTAATTGTACTGCGGCCCAACGGGAATCACATCAAATCTTCGTAACAACAGCTCTGTCGGAGGTGGGTGTATTAAAAGACTGCTTGCACTATGTATGACTACATCTAGTAGAATCTCTACGAAGACTGACAACCTGCAATGAGGAAGACATAAATGTAACAATTAGGAGTCATGTAATGAATAAGATAAGTATTATAGTTGAGTGTATAACAAGGATAAGAAAGTCACTCATCTCATTCACTTCTATTCACACTATTTCTTCTGCCCGTGTTACTGACTTTTGGTTCATGGTTTCTTCTTCGGTGCACTTTGGCAGGACAACTTAAGGAATTAGGAAAATGCATACGGTACTTAGGAAACGGCACTAATAATTGTTTAAGCCAATTAACACCGTAGTGAGTTGTGATACCAGGCAGCTGCGGCAACAAATACTGACTGACTGAGTTTTAACACACAAATCAGCACAGAAGTGCAGCAGTCCGAGTTGTTACCACGTGAAAAAATACAATTATCATTTGTTGACATTTAGGTGATTATTATCCACTTTCTAACATTTCGTTATACCTAGTCTATATGTCATTCTGACTAGCTGACTGACTTTCAACATAGAAGCTTGCACACAAGTTCACCTGTTCAAGATACCACACTCCATGTGGCTTACAAAGGTAGAGCAAAAAGAAACTAGATGGAACTCTGATGAATATGAATGTGAGAGAGAATAAACAGTGACAAGGAAAAACATACTGGTTGATTGGACACGTGAGATTACGCATAGTGAATGCGTCTGTGTCATCCAAGACGATTTGGAGTCACATCTCTACCTAACACTAATGCCTAACCCCGATAATACTCACCACATTATACTATTTACACAGGGGATAGGGAACAGGCAACGATGACCAAATACCAGTGGTAATTTCATATCCCTCAGATTCAACGGTCACTTCTCACAACCTGGGTGAACACTATCATCAGCAGACTCTAAGTTGACGTGACTGTTCCCTGATAGGTCCCTAAGGTAAATGACAGGAAATTTTATTGATATATGTATGATGAAACTGAACCGAAATAAGGACGACAGTTGTAGAAATGAGCCTTGCATTACATCATTCTTGGAAATATGAATTACCTCATGGTTTAGTTTCAGCACTAAGTGAACAGAATTCAATCTGTAGAATTCATGAAATTCACAAAATGACGTACTGCCTTTTCAAAAAATCCAGTCAATTTTTCCTCAGTGAAGTGAGAAATGGGCATTGTGGTTGTGTAAACTCAACAGATTGTGAACTGCTGCCAGTGAAAATGCCAACAATTCTTGGAATTACGAGTTATAATTTTATCTTGATCGCAGCATTCAGCAATTGTGAAATGACCAGTTGATGAACATCAAATCTATACAGGAAGTGCATAAGATTTAGTAAAACACGTACGCTTTTGATTTCAATATGAATTCTACTTGCTGAATATATCCCGACCGATAGCTGCTACCTTAACGTGGTGGTCGGGATTGCATATCAGAATGACCCAACGAGCTACACTGGCTGGAACTTATGTTCCTGTAGGTCCTACCATGCCAGAAAGATTGTTTGGATACCGGTTAGACAAAAGCAGCTACCCAATCCAAAACTATGATTCAAACAAACTCACAAAATAACATGCCGGATCGGTCGGGTCCCGGATTAACAACGACTGCGCATCTTGCTGCTATGTCACAGGGCAGAAGTGATAAATATGCTACTGAGACACACCAAACAAGAAAAAACAAAACAAAAACAGGCCGCGTGTGACCGGCCTGACTGAAGCACTTTACCCTGGGCTCTGCTCTCACGCAACACTAACCTTTTCTCTCTCCCCTTCTCAGGCATGAGGCTAGCAACCCTACCCTGTAAACAAAGCTGCTACAGAAACTTCAGCACGACGAATCTCCTTGCGCCAAAATAAAAAGTCTGTGTGGGGACATGCAATGTCCGCACCATGTACGAGATTGCCAAAGCTGCCCAGATCGCAAACGAAATGAAAAGATACAGAATTCAAGTACTGGGTATATGTGAAAACAGATGGAGCGGGAATGGACTCACCAGTTATACAATGCTATGCACCCACAAACAACGCAGACCTCGAAAAGAGAGAAGAATTCTACAGACAACTACAGGCGAAAATGGACAATACTACAGCCGGTGACATTAAAATACTAATGGGAGACATGAACGCCAAACTGGGATCAGACAACACAGGAAGGGAACTCATCATTGGTAGAGAAGCTCTCGGAAAGATGAATGAAAATGGGGAACTGTTCGCCGACTTCTGCGCCTTCAATTAACTAGTGATTGGTGGCAGCGTTTACAAACACAAGGATGTCCACAAGGCTACACGGGTTTCACCAGATGGGCGAACCAAAAACCAAATCGACTTCATCTCAATCTCAAGGAAGTGAAGGCGCAGCCTGCTGGACACAAAAGTAAGAAGAGGAGCAGACGTTGGCTCAGACCACTATCTCGTACAAGGGACAATCCAAATCAAATTAAAAGCTTTCAGAGAATCAGGAGCTGTGGATAGACCACAAGCCAAGTTCAACACTCAAAATCTGAAGGACCAGGATACAAAGGACATCTTCACTGCAAGCATAAAGGACAAAGCCGAGACACAAATCAACACTAGCGAAGAGGTCAGCGTCGAAAATACTGGGACAACTTGAAAACAGTGTGGAGTCAAACCTGCATGGAAGTTTTAGGCAGAAAGAAGAGACAGGACAAACAGTGACTCACTACGGACACTTGGAGACTGATAGAAGAGAGAGGGATGTTGAAACAAAAGATTAGCCAGTGTATCGACGAGCAACAAAAACAGGAGTTGAATGCAAGCTACAAGACACTGAGCAAAAAAATGAAGAAGAGTGTCAGAGAAGACAAAAGAAAGTATTGTGAAGCCATGGCAAATGAAGCAGAACAAGATGCAGGTAAAGGAGACCTTGCAACACTCTACCATAAAACTAGGTACCTATCGGGCAAACGTTTGACACAAATTAAGCCGGTGAAGGATTACAATGGAAAGTCAATCGGCCAAGTTAAACTTTAGACACCAATAACTACCAATCAGCGATGACATCGAATTATCCAATCAGATTCACGAACGCAGTTCAATGTTGTATAGCGCTTGATTCATTTCAATGCGTGCTCTTACAATGTTACGTTTGCAGTTTGAGGAGGATAGTGTAGTTCAGTATTGCCTAGACTGAGGCTTGCTAAGAAAGGAGAGGAAGTGTTCCTGTGGTGGTGTTATGACTCTGAAAAGCTATTCGAGGTCAACTGATGGATTTGTCCATCGTTGTGGAATATGTTGGAAAAGTTAGCATTAGAGAGAATAAGCTGCTAATTTTAATATTTCGTAGGGACTTTTTTGCTAGATCACATCTCTCTCTAACTCAAATTTTGTATATCTGCAATTATTGGGTACTGAAGCAGCCAGTGAGAGCGGCAGCTGCGGAGACGGAGAATAGCCTTGTCTCAACAGTTCAGTGGTATCAGAATTGTAGAGACATCGGATCATGGAAAATGGACAGAATCACTTCACTGTTAGGCGGGGAGGACGTAGTAGTCCATGTAGACGAAACAGTATTGATAAAAAAGGAATACAATCGGGGTCGTCAGAGAGCAGACAACATTTGGGTTATCGGTTTAAATGACACGTCCCTTCGAAAAGGGTTTGTTGAAAGGATATCAGACAGGAAGGCGAGTACTTTGATCCCTATTATAACTCGACTTGTGAAAAGGGGATCAATTGTGCACACCAACGATTGGAAAGGCTACGATTCCCAGGAAATAATAATTATGCTAACGATAACAATACCTACTCTTTGCCAAACAAATAGTTTAATTCCAGATATAAAAACCTACTAAAATGTAGAATCTGTCAAGATTAGGCATCAGTTAGAGTATCATTGACAGTCAAGGAGCACTGAGATAGCTGTGTTATCCTAGTTTGAGAGTGTTTAGTTGTTTGCACAGAAGACAAGACACTGGTTTCAAATCCAGTGGCTGAATGGTTAAAGCATCTGTCTTGGCAAACTGGAGACTTTGAGTATCACTCATACGGGGTCTGCTTAAGAGTCTACTGCTCTTAGGTTTTTCGATGATTGTTTTAACTGATGCTGGTCTGCGTGACGAAATCTTCAGTGAAATTAAGCAAATCCCCACAAGTCGTCTGGAAATACAATCAATAAAGACAGAACTGCTAGTAAACACCAACCCTCCGATAAAGGCAGAAGCCATAAAGTTACTGAAAGACAGCCAGGTAAGCAGCAGGACAAGGAGCACTGAAAACGGTCTCACAGACCTAAGCTGATATCCTCACGCCACTGTTGTAAAAGGTTTGGAAGTGCTACCTTGTTAGCGAAGGGTGACTTAGGCCATTGCCAAGCCTGGAGCGGGATCACGCTCCTGTTCACCCTGAGAGAAATACTAAGCCACATCATCCGGGAGTGACTAAAAGATGCTCTGTGTGCAGAAACTGAATCTGGAACAAGTTGGACTCAGAAAACGCAGATCTTGCGAGGACCAAATTGCAATCACCAGGCAGGGTATAGAATGACAGAATACACTCTTCCTTAACTTCATAGACTTTGAAAAGACCTTCGACACTGTCGGTCGTGAATTAATTTCGAAACTACTTCACTTCTACAGAGTTCCCTTTCAGCAGCTATACAATAATGCTACAGGCCCAGCATTTCGCACTGGAAAGTTTAGTGAAGCCTCTGAAGTGAAGTCACAGGCAAGATAAGACTGACTACCATCACCGATGGTATTCCCAACAATGGTGGGCTGGATCATGCAATAGACCACGGGGAGCAAGAAGACGGGCATATTTCGGACATAAAAGTTAAACTCTAAGAGATCCGGACTTTGTGGACGATTTATGTCTAATGTCACACAGGCAGGCAAAAACCGACAAGTTGGTAGAAGAAGCATCGAAGACCGGACTTCAAGTGAACATACAGAAGACAGAGATGATGCAGATACACGATGACCGGCAACAACAACAGCAACAACAACGACAACAAGCACTAATCACTATCAACGGAAGCAATTAGAACGAGGTCACTTCTTTCGCTCATTTGAGCACTATCGTTTTGACTATAGGCATGCCGAACGGATGAGAATGTCAAAACCAGGATCGGAAAAGCATGGCGGATATTCGTTACTCTGAAATCAGTGTGGAAATCTGCTGCACAAATGTACAACTGCGAAAGACTTGGCACGCACTACCCTCAAAACAACCTAGAAACAGGTTATTTCGGCCCTGTAAATAACAATCTGAATAGTGAAACAGATTATCTAATGTCAAGGAATGATTCCAGATACCCACGTAATGAGGCTAGAAACCAATATATGCAACAGGATTATTTTCGGTTGCAGCAAACAACAGCCCCTCTTGCAGCACAATTTGTTCAGGGAATAGTAGACACACTGACAATGTCTCATCTGAGAATCCCTCGGAACATAACATAGGCAACCAGGAGTTAGGGATAGTAACAAGAAAACCCACTAATTACCCTCCCAACAAAACTGGTTTTCTAAAAATTATGCTCTTAAATGCTCGATCTCTCCTTAACAAAATAACTTCCCTTCGCAGCTTGGTATACATGAGACGGCCAACACTGATTCTGGTAACTGAAACTTGGCTAACTAATGACATACCTGACACAAAGCTGATAATTGATAACTATGACACCCACAGGAATGATAGAGTGGACAAAAGAGGAGGCGGGTGTCTAATATATGCTTCTAAATCTACTGACCCCAATACTTTTACAAACCTAACTATCGACAAACTCCCAGAATCTAAGTGGATAAGCATCCACACGAATGAAAATAAAATTCTAGTGGGATGTATATACAGAGCCCCCAGCAGCCCTAAAACGACTGATACGGTTATCGCAGAAATACTAGAGCATGTACCTACCCTGGAATTCGACTACAAAATAATTTGTGGCGATTTTAACCTCCCCGGAGTGAACTGGGATACCTGCACTGAACCTAGAATCTATGACGAGCTCCTAGAAGCTATAGATGTAGGAGGATGGAAGCAGTGTGTACGCCTCCCAACACGACATAACAATATTCTCGACTTAGTCCTCTGCCACAAAATAGAGCCGATCTCGATAGAGGTGGGGGATAAACTCGACAACAGTGATCACAACATACTGTACTGCACCTTACCTCTTCAACTAATAACTAAACACACACCTAAAAATTCCCCGGTTCACTATCAATATAGGGACTATAGAAATGCCGACTGGGAATTCCTACCAACGCTCTTGAGAAGCTCTGACTGGGATGAATACTTTACCAATGATAACTTAGAAGTAACACTTGATACCTTCTACAAGACGGTCAGTTCGGTAAGAGATACAATCGCACCCCTAAAGTCTGCCTTAAGGAGACCAACTCCTTTCATAGACCGCAAAACGCGATTAAAACTAAGGAAATTGAAAAGGAAATTTTATTTATATAAAGAATTTAGTGCGTTACACCAGATACATGAAACATTTAAAAATCTTGAGCAGAGACATAAAATGAAGGCACAACTCGAGGAAAATAAAGCCCTAGGGGGCACCTCTAAAACTCAGGAACTCTGCAAGATCCTGCAAAAACGACTAAACAAGGGTAAAGAAAATAATGTTGGCCACTTGGAGCATGAAGGTATAATTTATGATGATCCCCAGATTATTTGTGAACTCCTAAACCAATGGTTCTCCAATAACACCAAAGCGCATCCGTCTCCAATCCTCGATATAACCTGCAAAAATAACTACGAGCTAGGTGAAATCAACTTTAATATGCAAAATATAGCATCAGCGTTAAAGACACTAAAAGCTAACGGTAGTTGTGGGATAGATGATATACCATCTATCATTTATAAAAACGGTGGCTCGGATATGATAGTACTATTACTTAGAATATTCACCCTCTCACTAGTGACTGGGACCTACCCTGAAACTTGGAAAAACACGTATATACTACCTAAGCATAAAGGAGGGACCAAAACTAGTGCATGTAATTATAGGCCTATCAATATAACACCTGTCATATCAAGGATCATGGAGAAAGTAATCAAAGACCAAATGTCAGACTACTTTCTAAAACACAAACTCATCAACCAGTCACAACACGGGTTCCTTAAGAAAAGATCTTGCGTCACTTGCCATATAGACTTTTTCAACGAAGTCACCTATAGAAGAGATAGGAGAGAACTAGTAATTATCCTCTATTTCGATATCAGGAAAGCCTTCGACAGAGTCCCACATAGTCTGTTAGTCAGCAGGCTATGCTCACTAGGGATACGCAACCCCCTCCACAACTGGATAAAATCATTTCTCAGTGACAGAAATCAGACAACAAAAATTGGCTCGATGACCTCCAGGCCTAGGCCGATTAGCAGTGGTGTCATCCGGGGGAGTGTATTGGGACCCCTTCTTTTCATTATATACATAAACAGTATATGTGAGTGCTTTAGTATAGGCAAGCCAATACTGTATGCAGATGACTTAAAGGTGACATATACCTGCACAAACACAGATATCGGTACAACTATGAACTCCATACATGAAGAACTAACAAAAATGGATATATGGTGTGACACCTGGAGACTTGAGTTTAATGTCGAAAAGTGTGGCTGGCTCTGCATAAGCTGTCCCAACCTAGAACTCGACCTAGCAATTCAGGGCCACAAAATCCCTAGACTCAAATCTGTGCTAGACCTAGGACTGACATATTCACACAATCTGTCATTTTCTGAACATATCTCGAAACAAGTATCGAAATCACGCAGGCTTATTGGTTTCCTACTCAGGAACTTCTACAGAAGTGAATCCAGAATACTACTGTACAAGGTTTGTGTGCGCCCACTCCTAGACTATTGTTCATTCATATTTAGTAGTATACGCATAGAAGACAAACTAAAAGTAGAAGGAGTACAGAGGTACTTCACGCTAAAAGTACTCGGAACCGAAAACGGCACAAACTACTCTACCAGATGTGAAATTCTAGGACTAGAAACATTATGGTTAAGACGACTGCGGCTAAATCTGGTACTCTTCTATAAACTACTTAACCACATAGTGTATACCCCTACTAATTGTACTCGGTTTTCAGAAGACACTGGATATAACCTTACACACACTAAAGGTACGGTGGCTATAGAACAATGTAAAACAGCCACCAGGCAAAAATTTTTCATCATTAGGTATGCCCAAATATGGAACAAACTACCTGAGGAAATGCGACTAGCAAGCTCACTGGTGTCCTTTGAAAAGGCACTTAATGACACACTAAGTTGGTTTGCAAGTGATACCAGTGCTAATTCCCATGTAAGAGCTTCAGAAATTATAGGCCCATTTAATGTATGAACTTAGAGACTACACCTGTTATTTCTTTTGCCTTTATCTATAATTTCAGACAAAAAAGCAGCAGTCATGAAAATAACACTCATACAAATAAGAGTCGATCGAATTATGTCTACCTGATACAAAGCCTGAACCATAATCAACATAAGAATGAAATATGAGAAAACAAGGTCGAGACTTACCACAACATCACATGGAAGGATATAAGTTACTTGGACATTATTTATAATCCACCAACTGGTCTCCTTTCCAAAAGGAATGCGGCGATATTTTATCCACAGTTATGAGCAAATACATAGATCCACAGTTCCCGTTGTATACACTCAGTGGGGATTGCAGCTAACAAAGTAATGCATTTAAAGCATATGCACACTTCCCATAATCACGGCGACACCGCGGAATATATCAAAATCGCAGAGTAATCAAACCAAACACGCGATGTAATTAAGTAAATCCGAAAGGCAAACAAGTTGTATTCCGATTTTGAATATTCGTCCATATGTCGATCATGATGACAAATCCAAATCACTACCTATACAGCGTCAATAAATCTGGATATCTATGAAATGACGAAAATATGCTGATAGCTGCATCTCAGATCCCAATGACTCATTCTATGGCAAAATTCTGCTCCTGCATGCCTCTTTCAACATTTTTGTATGGATTGGTTCGCAGTTACTCAGGCTCCAGACAGAAAAGAATAAAAATTCACCGGTTGCTGAATTATAATTACTTCTCTGCATGTTTAACTGGATACTAACTGCTGTGCCCACCATATCGACCGAATGTAACGCAACACTCAGTTGTTACGGAAAAGCGATATAGGCAGATTTTGACTGGCTGTTGGCTAGCTGGCTTCTTATTGGTCTAAAATATAAGTAAAAATGGCAGTCTCTTTATTTTGACACGGAAAGTTACAGTCAGTTTAAAGTCAGTCTTAACTTACCATAATATAACGGCGTGTTAATTTTTTTGGTGTGAGTGTAGTGTGATAGTCACACGCTATTTGGATGCATTTGTAGTATTTAAAGTACATTGAGATATATGGGAATGTCTAGTAAGTGAATATAAGTTAACAATAATTTTGATGCATTTACTTTAAGTCCAAAATAGGATGTATGCATTTTTTGTTACTATGGGAATAGAATTCAGTAAAAATTGCTAAACGTATAATGTGTCTAATTTTGGACATGTAGATATATGTATGTATTAAGTGATCTACTTTTTTAAGTTTTCAGTTTAGTGACCTGTGGGAATTGCACATACTAGGTCAACATAAATAAAGTAAATTTCCTATGTCACAAAAGTGGTATGTAAGCAATGAAATGCATACAACTGTTCATTTACTTGAAATCATTGTGTTGTGCACGTTAGGAATTGTTAGAACCATTAAATGATGTTGCAAAGTACTCCTACTGCGTCTACTTTACGGAATGTGTCATCTATATTGTGTGATGTAACAGCTACATTCCAAAGGATAATGCTTTGCTGTGTATTTTATACATGGATGCAATTTAAGGAAGCTTTAGATGCATTTATGAAGGTACTAACTAAGTTGTTCATTATTTCTTTGAAAGGAATCCAACACATGGTATCGGGTTGATTCCAGTAAAAAGGATCCATCCGGTCCTATGGAATACGAGCATGTGACGTTTAAATGCACTTTTGGAAGTAAACGTGCTTCCCGATGTGCTGGCTTTAGGAACAGAGGGTAAGTTTACTGTCTATGTAAATTTTAACAATTTCAAGGTTCAAAAGTACTTCTTCTTTCATTCAATATCTTCCACTTCAGTTAATTACGCAGAAGGTGGTCACATCTTCTTCGTAAACAGGGATGAGGCGAAATGCACGTGTTGGACATACTGTGCATACAATTTGCCATGTGCTCATGTCGTTGAGGCTTTCTTAAATTCATATCTAACCTGTGGTAAGTTCTATTTCATTAATTGTTACTCTTAGATATTCTGAGAAATAGTGACAGGTGGACACGTCAGTATAACACCACGGAGGACATTCCACGAGCCATCCGCCTAACACCGGAACCGAACAGAAATGCTTATGAACGTTTAAGACGTCGTCTCAACATTCTGAACCAAAGAAATCCGGATGCTGCACTGCGGGAAGTAGCAGAGTTCACAAGAAGGTTGGACACTTTGCTAGCAAATGAACCACAAACAACTTTGAGATTACGACGTGCCCCTGTTAATCGATCATTTTTGTGAAAATATTTGCATTACCTTATTGTTTCCATTTGTATTCACAATATAAACATGTATGTCTAAACTGTGTTACACTTCCTTTCCCTTCAAATGCCTGAGAGCGACAGTTTAAAGCATACTTTGGTTGATTGTTTCCTGATGAGAGCGCTTGGCAAGTCAGTTACAAATTACACCGATCTGTGCCTTATGTAATGCGTTTTATCAGCCGAAGATTTCTAGTTCATAGCATATCGCGAGTAACGGCGACTAATACGATTTATTGCCTATACCGTAATCACCCCAGGCTTACAACAATTCTAAACTTATTCTAACCTATTCTTCGATAATGCTTATTAAGAAGAACAAGGTGATGAATTACAGCCGGTCATGCGGATAAAACAATCCCACAGTTCTGGTTCAATCACATTATCAAACAATGGAAAACCAGTTAGGGAGTTCATTTATTAAATAGTGTTACTATACTATCATAGTGCACGTGAATTAGCTCAATGATTGCAGGTTTACCATAATCCTTAACTACCAACATAATAAGTGGGAACTTCTGCCTAAAAACAACCTTACTAGTAGCATACAGTGACAGAAAACTGACCTACATACTCCAAAACAAGCAAAACGTTCAAAAAAACCTTTAAAATTCAATGGAAAACGAATTCACGAAAACATATAACCAGTAGACGCAGGAACCCATCATGACCTTGAAACTGACTATAGCGTCTTTCGTTGTTACGCTCATGTTCAACAAATTCAAACAACAATTGTGCCTAGGATTATGCCATATAAACTGTTTCAACTTATGCAGAGTGTACTTACGGTCAATATTTCATTATCTTCCCTTGTATATATATTTTGTGTTAGTGAAAAATTTTAAACATGTTTACTCCATGTGTGCATTATTACCATATTGTTGATGCCTGTCAACTGGAGTCCCTCATGTGCATAAAGTGGGAATATATTATTGTAAGACGCATTTTATTGTTTTATGAGGGAGTTGACTTCAAGCTTTATTTATTTTCCCAAGAATATGTAATCCATCCAACGCATACTTGGGTTTTTTTTGTTAATGCGAAGTCAGCATCTCTATATTTGTTGGTGTGTCCCATTGAATCACCAGCTATCCGATTTTCCCCACAAGCTAAAGATAAAATGACAGCAACCATGTTATTTATCCGTAAATCATGTAATTTAAATATGTAACTTAAATAATTCTTATCCATTCCTATACAACTTGTTTGTCCTATATTTGTATGAAAAAAATGTACCCTATTATATTATCATTACTAACTATACTTACTAATCGTATGTGTAATTTATCGAAGTGATGATGCCTGTAAACTGGCGTCCTTCAAGTAAAGAAAAATGAGCATATACTGTTATTATTATTATAAACAAGATTGGGATTTCATATACTGATCTCAAGACTGCTCCTATAGGACTCAGAGACTTAGCGCACACGCCAAGAAAAGCACTTTTAAGAGGCGGCTGCAAACGTTCACTGACGGACGCATTCACTGCCCCCAAAATGAGTAGCAAAACGGAACCATGGCAGGCAGCGAACCAACCAAAAGCTATCGTCTAACAAATATGTAGAAAAAAGAGGAGATGGATTTAGCGTAAGCTAAGGAGACTGTTGAATGGCATCACACACCAAACCTACACAGATGGAACCCGAATGAGAAAGGACAAGATGGGCGTAGGCTCTGAGGGTGACATGGAGGAGATTGTGTAAGGCGGAAATGAAAGCCAACGGGCAATCGTAGAGCCAGTTAAAAAAGGCTGAGAAAAGAACAGAATGAAATGGAGGTGTGCTGTGGAAGCCTTATGTATCCCTGGAACCCAGATGAGTAATAGTAATATAATTTTAGCTTTTAGATGTTGTTGTTGAAACTGAGTAATTAATGTGTCCTTTGTTAACAGTAGAAATTTTAGTGGTTATCAGCTGCCTCGTTAGATTGCATTTAAGAAAAACCGTAGGAACTAAGTCACTACTGTGGCATGTGCTACTGACAGGATTTATCAATAGTATATAGAGAGGCGTTCACAGGCACAAAAATATCAAATAGTGGAGAGATAGATTTGACAGTAAAGCGAGGAAATGAAGCAGTATTGCAGAAAAATGTGGGAGACACGAAAAGAGGACAAAGAATTGCAATACGGAGGGCAGAAATAGCACAATACGGAAGCTCTGTGCCAATGACTTTAATACATGGTATACATAATAATTTCCCAATATATACGTGCAGCAAATCCAAAATAAACATTCCGTTACCAAGTGTCTTGTCTTCTACTGTTACACTGCCATTACTACTACTGCTATTGTCATCATTATAACTACTGATAGTAACCAAGAGGCAAAAGTGTATTCTATAACTTATGAAAATTTGTCTGTTATTCAGGCTATTTACACAGTAGAAATATTGCTTGAACGAGACATTTATATGTAGGTTGTTTCACTGCACACATAACTTTGTTTAGCTGATAACCAGGGTTAACATGAGGAAAGACAAACATAGACAGACAATTTAGTGTCTCTTGGTTATTCTAAGTATAAAAATGCATAGAAATACAAAATCAACTGACAAAATAAACGCAAGTTACCAACTTTTAACATGAATCAACCTTTAATAGAGAATATAAAAAGAACACAACACAACATGTTACCAAGTGATTTAGAATGTTACTCACAACTAAAACAAAATTACTTCTGATTAAAAAGTCAGTTACTCCTAGGATAGGCGTCTCATGAACCAGAATATGCATGAGCCGCACTTATTGTATGATGACAGATGATACTACTACGTTGGACAAAGTGAAGCAAAGGGGAGGATGGGTTCGAGCCCAGGACGCGCACTGACTGAAAGTCAATACCTAAAGCAAGTTCACGTCTTCAGTAGCTAAATAGCAAGGTTTCTTTCAAGAATCTTTTTTTTCAATGTTAACCTACGAAAGATTACTTATTAACAACAGAATCACTGGGCTACCTGGATTTCCATCCGAGACAATGCATATTATTTTCTTTAGTTTTCGTTGTTATGGTCATTCAGTTATGTCCCTGGGTCACCTAATGTACTCACACACATTTTTATTTGGCTTGCAACCTACTGGGGTGGAAAACAGAAGAAGAATACCATAAAGGATTATTTTATTCTTCAGATCTAACATCACTGCATCGTCACATGATGTACTGGAGATGACTGTTTTACTTGAAACTCCTGGATGAAGAGAAAATATTATGCAATAAACTAGGCTGAAAATTACGCATAGTGTGTTAACTTATTGTGCATAATAAAGCTACTATTTTTATTAAATTCTTTTTAAAAATTATATTGTCATCGCATTTCTTCGGCTAAGTGATCTACATATCCCTACCGATAGTAGCAGTTAGTAGCATAAGCTTGCATAATTCGTGAGGATATTGTCCCCAGTAAACAGAAGTAACACTAAAACTACTGATCAAATCCGAGTACAATATGCACGAGCACTGAAACACAAAACGAAAGCCAGGCGAAATGTATCTAGACCGGTAAAACTCGGTGAAATCAAAGACGTAAATTAAATGCTAAATCTATGAAGAATAACTTGGATAAAACAGACTACTTAAAGGGAATCAATCAACACATATTCATGTAGAATCATATGAAAGAATTGTAGAAGAATAGAAACCTGTAAATAGAATTATGATTGAGAATAAGAAATCAACAGCCAGTCTAAGTCGATTTGAGGTGAGCTCCAATGGGTTAATTTTCCTCTATTCCTTTACGTTCCCAGTGGAACATAGGGTTTCAAGTTGAAGCTTAAAAGCTATAGGAGCTATGGTTTTATTTTTAAGGTGTAGGGTTGCTAGCCTCACTTCCAAACCTCTCCGTTTACCGGCCTTACCTATCGGCTTAGAGAGGTTTAGGAGTGTGTCGGCCAGGCATTCAGCCCCAGACCACGTGAGAAATGGTTGGTGTGCATTCTATCGCTGAATCACTGATGCAAACGGTGTAATTTAGGCACTGTAATTTCCATTAAGAACTTAATGGTCTGTTTCTTCGACTTATTAATCGATTCCAATAAAAACTCTTAAAAGTTAACATCAAAGCGTAAATTAAGCAGCACTTGAATTTAAAGCGGTGTATGCCAAATTCAACTCCAACTTTATCTATTTCCACTTAAACAAACAAATGGCAGTATAGACTTTTAGAGAAACCATTTGCTTACCACAGTGAAAATAAAATACACAAAAAGAATGAAGCAGGTCGACGACATCACTGATCTTTCTTATACGTATTAGTTGATGTTCGACTAAGCACTGAAAACCCCTACCAACTTAGCTAACGCACTTATGCAGTGTATTTGTATGCACGTATGCGTGTGTGTGTGAGAGAGAGAGAGACACAGAGGAATAGCACATATCTACTCTACATGGAAAGTTGGTTAAAATCAGTTTTCAGCAATCATCTCGCTATCTAGGTTGTTGATATAAATTAAGCATTTTCGTAATAGAAGCGTTCCAAGTGTGCTTTTCTACTCAGTATACTGATAACAACACTTAGCACAAGGAACAACATTCGAACATCGAATAATATTAACATGAAGTCTGTTCCTATATCGTCTAGAGACTTGATATACGCGCCATGAAAAGAATTTCCAGCAGGCGGCTGCTTTCGCTAGATACTGAAGATCAGATGGCCCGACCAACAAGGATTAGCAACTAGGAACTCTGACAGACAGCGAATCAACCAAGAACTCATCGTCGAACAAAT
The DNA here is from genome assembly GCA_944472155.2 of Trichobilharzia szidati. Taxonomy (NCBI): domain Eukaryota; kingdom Metazoa; phylum Platyhelminthes; class Trematoda; order Strigeidida; family Schistosomatidae; genus Trichobilharzia; species Trichobilharzia szidati. The sequence goes on from OX235279.1 coordinate 143,668,526, forward strand.
GTGTAGAGATGAATGAAGGTAGATTGACCATGGGCTGAGAAGACCGTTGAGTGAAATCATGCGACAGACACCCAAGTGGAATCCGAATGAGAAACGGTGACCCTGGGGTCCGAGGATGACATATAAGAGAGATGAAAGTTTGTGGGTATAAACCAATTCGATAGTGTCTAGCACTGGGAATGCAGTCAGTCATCTACTGTTATCTGGATGCATTTCCATCCATTTTGTTCTTTTGAGTCCCGAGTGGAACACAGAGCTTCAAGCTAGAGCTTAGAAGTTTCGGTGGCAGTGGTGTTTGTATTTTACGGGATTGGCGTGCTAGCCTCACGTTCAACCTCCACTCTCTACTCGGCTAACTACAGGCTAAGCGAGTTTTCAGTGTGTTGGAAACCCGGACCAGTGTTCTAGGACTGAGTCACCGCCGCCTTAGGCCAGTGTCCAGAGGGAGTCTCGAACTCCTGACCTTTGGCACTATAAGTATGGCGCCCTAACCAAATAAACTACGGGAGAACCACCAAGCGATAATCACTGCAAACACATATCAAACTGAAAAAATCGAGGCAGTATGAAGGCATCTGTTGTATGCGCTTATAAGGTGTTGAGTTAACTCAGTTCAGAAATATTAACAGAAAATGGTAACAATAAGATAATTTTCTTTTTTATTACCTGAAAAACCTTTCCAAACTCTCCTTCTCCAAGACTACTGCCTATTTCAAGTTCACTTGATCGAATAATTCGATAGTTAGTACCTCCATCGATAGTTAAACTGCTTAAATCATCTGTTAAACACTTACTAAGATCCTCAGACTTAGAACCTTGCGTAAACAATAGAGTACGTCTTTTTGAATCACCATCTTCAGATGTTGGTGTACTGTCAAGTGAAATTGATAGAACATTTACATTTCGCGATGATAATCCATCCAATGTATCTTTAAATCGTGGTGAAGAGCATCGACCACTAGTTGAACGAGCCAATCGCTGAAAAGTAAAAAGGTACAGATAATTTTATAAAAGGTAGAATATTATTCATAGTTATTAATTAAAATGTCAAACAAATAAAATATTTTAATTGCCAAAAATAAACATTTATTTAGACATTTAGATATGATAGAGAAGATTTGTAGCTCAGGTGGATGATTTTGATGTGCTTGTGTTCTCTGAGCTGTATAGTTAATTTGCGAAGCTTTCATCGCCCTGCTAGGCGACATCTTCAGCCATACTCTTAGGAAACCACCAAGTGACATCACTAGACAAGCCATTGCTCGAGTGGAACCCGAAAGGGAAGCGGCGAGTTGGTCGTCAGTGCAAGGGTGACTTGGAGGAGGTCATGTGAAGAGGAGTTGAAAGCGTGTGTGCTGACTTGGAGCCAGGTGAAAACTCTAGCAGAGAACCGAACTCAATGGGGACGCACGGCTGAAGCCCTATGTTCCTCTAGGAATTAAGGGAAATAATGATAATATAATAATAATCCTGAATGTATTACTGTAAAAGCCTACACAGTTCACAAATCAACTCATAGCACTGAAGTGGAAAAACTTCTATCTGACCTTACTGAACTTAACATGGAGAGTCTTGTGAAGTGAGTCCTGTGTTATTAAATTTCTTATGCAGAAGAGAGGGCAAGGCATTCATAATCTCTTGCTTCATGTGAGATTACAAAGCAACTTGATGCGCAATATCAATTATACGAATAAACTGAAAAGTAAAGTCTTCTTCACCTTCTAAACAACTTGTACTTATTCCAGCTTAGACAATAAGTTTCCTTCACGCATGAGCCCAATTTATACATATGAAATCGGAATATTGTAACAATAAAATCTTCCCGCAAAATAAAGGCCACTTGAAACACAAGTTCAAAACAATTTTACATATCATGACCATGGTGCTAATGCTCTTTGTCTTATAATGAAAAGTTGATTGTTATGAGTATATGAAAACTGAAATTAATGATGAAATTGAGCTATGAAAACTAACAACTACAAAACCAATTAAGACAATAGCGTCTCAATAAATTGGCAGAATATACCAGTATAATTCCATGAAAATTGAAAAACACACGTTTAAATTATGAACTCCCTACCTCACATAATTCATCCCATCTCGCTGATATCAGTATCAAGAGACGTTTCCTGATATAAGTGCTGCAAATGGAACGCAGTCCAAATAAATTATTCCGCCGATATTATGTGAGTCAGAAAAGTTTCTAATACAAAATTTCACTTGAGGAGCGTATAAGAAACATAACTTGTTACTAAAGCTAACATAGAAACAAACATGGACGCTATAGTTAGCGGTTATATGTATCAACATCACTCATACTTGTTGGAATAAGGAAAAGTTGTTCCAAACTTGGGGAAGACTTTATTTTTCAGTTTATTCGAAAAAATACTACTGCGCATCGATTTGCACTGCAGTTAAACATGGAGCATTTTCATTGAGACTGAATGACTAGCGTTGAATATTCGTCCAACTGTACAGCTCAGTATTGAATTGCTATATTATCTTCGTAGTGATTCGGGATAAAGCTCCTCGAATTTTCTACAAACACGCACTGAGCAATCCGGATACATCTCTTCAGAGGACTATGTGACTAGACAGACGCATACAGAAATCAGCAAAATTAATGGGTTACCTCTGGAGTTATTAGGCAACTTCAGAACAGAGGAGGAAAACCGTCCGTAACTTAAATTCAATGAATTACCTTCACGGATGTTTCGATATTCTCTTCTCAACGGTGTCGGTCAGAAGGTCATTTTGAAACGATCCGTTCATACATAACCCTTTCTTCAGCACCGAACTGGAACTTTATTTATTAGATTCAGAGCTCATTAGACCTGTTATAAAGCGTGAAGGATATCCATTTTCAACCACATGCCTCCTCAAAGGATCAATGCCCTTATCCAAAGAATCAGATTTGCATGCTCTTCAGATACCAACCGCTGTAGATATTAATACTGAATCCAATTGACAATGTTCCATTAGGCCTACATGTCAGCCGAAGATGCACAGAAGAAATTGCTTGTCTGGTTTTGTCTTCAGTATACAATTCGGTAACTGGATGGTAACTACTGAAAACCTGTAAGACACCATATAGGTAATATTTATTGACGCCAATGGTGTAACTATTATTAACATAATTTTTATGGAGGAAAAAACTGTTGACCGTTGGTTTCAAAACATCGAATTCCAAACTCGCCACGTGAAGCTAACCCATCTGTGACGCCAGCTTGCTGCCCGAAAATTAAGCCACTGAACGTGAAATAGGCCTTGGAAGTACATAGAAGTTATTGTGACCAAGGATTCTGCCTTCATGCATTCAAGCTGCCATCTTAAAGGTGTTTGTACGGAGTACCAATCGTGTCTGAAATAAAAATGCTTATAAATAATGCCTCGACACCGATAAATATCTTGCATTTGCTACCTACATTTCTTGGTGAGCATAACTTGAAATTCGTCTACTCACTGGTTGTAGAATACCGCTAAAAGACGTCGCATCTGCGAACTAAACATGTGCAAGAAGACTGACGATTTTATGACTTAGATCTCGGTGTTTTATTTCGAAAAAGAAAACTTCTAATTATTATGGGCACAAGTATGACCAAAAACTATTTTGCTAGGAAACCAGATTGACTTTGCCTACTTCCACCAACATCATTTCAGATATATGATAACTTTTTAGTTGGTAACCGGAGTGTCAGTAAATTGTATTTGCTCCCACATTGAAGGGATGATGTTGTATTACGGCTCACGAATTGACATCATAATTTAATATGTGTAGTCCTCTAACAAAGAAGGGTGTTTAAGAGCATTCTGGTAATTCTTTCAACTCAGGATATAAATTGAGCATTGCAGGAAACCAGGAGTATTGTTACATATCTGTAAACATGATACCATTACTTTGAATCTGGATGGAGACTGTACATTGATCAATTATGTCGTTCTACTTCAAAAACGTTGTTTTGAAGGTCTGCACTCCGCGCTATATTTGCATTGATTTCCATTGCTTTCATATTTTCGTTATGTTTTGAAGATTGATTTCTTTTCGTGTTTTGAATGTGAGGTTTTAGGTAAGACAATTTCTGTTTTTCCCCCACATTTGTTTACCGTCATGGTGTCTGAGGATTTAAATAATTCATGATGCTTATGGATGCATAATTCACGAAGTAATCAAGTAGATGTCGATTGACTTTGATGGAGATCTGTAGAAACTAAACATTTTAGGGAGAAAATTTTGTTTATTTGTTAGAATTTGGTCCTAGGTACTATTAAATAAGCCTTAGTGCAAAGTGTAGAGTTTCACTGAAAGTTGACGTCAACTGCGAACAACATTTCTGCAAGCCATCAAGTAGTCATCCCTATATCTTAGGAACTTTGGTTAGACATTTTAGATTCTGTAGGCATTTCTTCCGCTAGTGGATTTAATACAATTGGCAGTCTAAAGGAATGGAATATAGTGAAGTCGTGAATTTTGGTATGACTTGTCTGGTGTTTACCCTACAGCCGTGCTTATTTACAATAGCATATAAGGTTCACATTGAGCTGATAAAGGATAGTAGGCTATTGTGATCATATATATATATATAGGGGTCCAATTCCTCTTTGAAAGCGCCATCTCCATCTTGATGTTAATCCATATGAACATAATGACAACAGATATGAATCAATGAGGAGTGACTATTTATCAACGTATTTATGGAGAAGTGAACAGTACTTATTGAAGTACATCATGACATAAAATTGATGTGGCATGGGAGAAATAATAGTTGTTAACAACTAGAATCTAAAATATATACATCTTGAAAATGTCTAAGTTGCCCTGGTTAAATTTATTTTGAAGACGTTCTCCAGGTTAAAGTTCTGTTCCGATCTGGAATATAGTAAATATGCAAGTCGGTACAGGAAAACAAAATTTTCTTCATGTGATACGACCGTTAGCTGTTTGGCCTGAGACAATAGATGTTTTCATTTCGTTTTTCAATGTTTTTGCATTTTAAGGGTTTGTTTCATGACATTGCCCTTAATAAACTAAAATTTACTCTGGGTTATTCTATGTTCGACATTGATTGTCAACATGCTTCTGTAAAGAAGAAACCTACTCTTTCCAAAAATAGCTCTTTAAATTCGCGTCGCACAAGAGAAAGTTATAGTTGTGAACAGCAAGTGTAATGAAATTTGGGAGAAGCAGAATTGCAGTAATTATCTCTGCCACAATGAAGCAGTCAAAGTTATCCAATACATGTACATAGCTAACTGTAGGTTAAAAATACTTTGCTTATGGTAGTAAGATAATTCTGTATTAAAAGTATTCAATTAATTCAACATAATGAGCTATCATTATTCAAGGCTTGATGATTTTTGTACATGCCTATATCTATATGGTCACATTATTCTCAAAAGTTGGCCTTCATTTTATCCTTATTCATTGTGTTTAAGTTTTATTGCTAACAGTTTCTAATGACAAATATTGTATGTATCATGTTTATTGAGTAGACGAAGACTCCAACTGTCTTTATCTCTTTACCCGAATATCCGGAAAATTCTTTTACCCATGAAGTGAGCTAATCAGAAATAAATGAACTGTAAAAGCTAAGCTTTGTCTAAGGTGGTATGATTGTACTGTGACAACTATGTAAACATCGTGCAGTAAATAAATCCATATCAGTTTGTTTTGTGAGGAAAATACGTTGCTAGACTGTATAGTCCTCATCGGCTAATCGACTGAAAGTGAATATAAATACTTTAGTAGTAGTTCCTCGAATTTTCGGTTTGTAGGGTCGAAACAGTATGGATGTCATGCTATCAATTAATTTGAAGTTAGTGTGAATTTATGGAAAAGTAGTGACTGTTTGAAATGAAAAGAACCTTTAGGTCACTATATATGCTGGCTATTTGTTGTTCACCAATTTCGGATGATGACAGTATGATCAAAATTGTTTGTGGAATAAGACGTGTATCCCACTGATGGGAAACTTTCAGTAAGATTTACTTCATACCTCGATATGGAACTTGAGAATGTTGATAAGTTCTTCTTCTGTTGAATGGAAGGTTGTGTTGTCAGGTTGATGTGTACACTTCCACTTTTTAGAATTGAGCAGAATGAATGGATAGATTTTTTCATCTCTGGTATTTGGCTACCGATGTATTAATACCGACATATTGGACTTGCTTAGCATTGTCCAGTGCATGTAATCGTATCTGATAATCCATCAAACAGCAAGTACACTAAATGTCATCTTTCTCCGATATATTCTATGACGGTTAATTATCATCGAGTGCGGAAAACTTAGACGTGTCCTTGTCATGAAGTCATCGGGTAGACAATTTTGAAATGAGACTAGAAGTCCTAGTTGACACAAGCCAGTCAACAATATTGAGTTCATGTTGACTGCCAGTAACTGGAACATGTATGTTGTCTCATTGTTGAAAATGAAACACATTATTGAATAAACCAAGATTAAGCTGGAAGAGAGCCAAGGACAGCCAAACAAGATACAAAACTAATCAAAAAACCTTGTGATTCTTAATATGAGCTATGCCAAGAAGTATAAACTCCTCGACTAGTAACTTTAAAATGTTAAAGACGAATAAATGGAGAAATCTCGAGATACTGCTTTAATTCATTTAAGGTAGCAATGTATTCATCCTATATACTCCTCGAAATTTTAGACAGTTTAAATTTTTCCCCTCCTGAGTTCATTCCTTTTTTGATTCTTTGGACAGCTTTTTTTGGTGGGTTGTGGAGGGAGGAGACGGTATAGCATAGTATAGTATATTGAATTGATTTTTGTTTCTCAACGTTTTAATTGGTCCCAATTATTCTATGCTCAATGTTGATAATGACTCACTGTGTTTATCTCCATCGTTATGCATGTTTAATTCAACAGTATCGTTTCATTTTATATCATTCTCTATTTTCGTAGGCGTTTCTTCCTTGTTTTAATCAGAATTCCCAAATAAACCTTTTGTCGAACAGATTACTATTTAAACAATTAATAAGTTTCAAAGTAATTATTTGTTGATATTTACAATTATGTTATGGTGAATTTAAAATCCTCTTCAATAGATCTCTGAATTACATTGATCGGACATAAGGGAATAACCAATATTGTGTTACATACTAGTCCTCTATGTTAGTGTTAACTGAATTACAATGTGGTCCCCAAGCTAGGTGACTGGTCATTACGGAGCACATTGAAACGGTGCTAGGTGTTTGAAGACAATCAGTTTTCTCAATGGTATCATTGCCACTCAATGACTAATATTTCCATACTTCCGTACCGTTAATATACATATTTTACAGCCATGCAAAATAAATAAGACGTGACTTAACAACCTTCAGATTCATTAAACTGGGCTTTTAACTTATTATTATTAGCACGTTATGATATGCAGCTGTAAAAACAGAAAACCTTTGGTCCACCCAACTACTTTCAGTATTGAAATTACTTTTCGATTGGAAAATTTTATTTCCCGATACAAATTTGATACGAATTCAAGACTTTTCAACTAGAGGCAGTGTTTAACCACTTATCAAGAATTAGACCTTCATTGAATGATGTGACGTTGAGCTCAGGTTAGGTGAATCAATAAATCCATGAATAATCCCCATCCAGACGTTAATGAAACTAAAACACGGAGTTCAACCAAGAGGCTCTTCTCGGCGAATTCATTTTCTTTTACTATATAACCGAATTTATATTACACTTTTTTCCATGAAGAGGGTATATAAACGCTACTGCACAGCTAAATAAATTGAGTTCTCTGAGAAGAGCCTCTTTACTGAACTACATGTTTTGAATCAACAGAGGTCATCCAAAGACACTTAAAGTCATCCTGGAGCTCATTTTCATTTCACCACCATTCATGGCATAATTAAATCAACAAATGATTTAAAAAAACCTTTCTGCTGCATTTGTAAGTGTTGAATGAATTCAAAAAATGGCTCCTTAAACACCTGCCAGCTGACAGTTATTCATCGGGCACACAAAGTAATCTAGTTTATTCATCTACTAACCTGTTTTTATTTCTTATTTTTGTATTTTATTAGTGTGGTAAATATATTCTTCAATTTCTCTGGGCATGCTGACTGCCTCTTTGGCACCAACTTCTAACGTCCCTTTAATTAGTGAAAACGGACATCTACGTTCACGATCAACGTCTCAGCATTTTCAAGGAGATCGTACTAGAAGTGGTTGTCGACAACCTGGAATATCGACTCCAAGTGTAGATACGTTATCCGACTCATTAAGTCTTGCAACAACCGCGACTGAGGGAACAATTGGAGAAGTCTGGGAACGAAAACAATACCCCGACATGCCCTTAGGATGTGCTATAATAAAAAATCAGCCACCTTCCTTTTTAAATCTCTCTAACCGTGTTCAAGAACAGTCTTCAGAAAAAGACCTGTATGAGTTTTTGAAAGACGCTGAATTAGAACATTACTACACTGTTCTCACACGTCATTTAAAGGTTAGTACATATTATTATGAGAGAGTATAAAGAAGTTTATAAGATAATATGATTCCTCAATGGTATATTCATTAAATTATAGGTGTTTTGGTAATTTCACTCGCTATAAACCCATAGTTTATTTATTTTTTTTTTTTTGATTTACAGCTTGATTTCCACACCGTATTTTCAGTACAAGTGTGGAACTTTCAGCATGGATATCGGTTGCCCAAATTCAGGCATACCATAGATATCGGGTGTGCGCCGGCAGGGGTTCGAACCCCGGACCATGTGCATGGTCGGCGAGAGTCCTAACCACTGTGCCACCGACGCACAATTTACACCGTCACATGTTTTAAAAGTCTAGGTCGTTTTCCCTTACTGTTTTCAACATCATGTTCTTGTTTTAGTTAGTTTTATTCACAGTTAAAAATGCAACCTTCTTGACTTAGATACTTAATTTTCCAGCAGCAGAATGGAGGCTAGAACCCCCTACCACTTGTGTTGAGTGGGACGTTTGTTGAATTACTAAGGTGTATTTGTACACCAAACACCTTGATGTTCAAGTGTGATCACGGATCGATATCAGCTAGAGAACCATTGAAAACTGGGGTTACAGGACAGGTGTTCCGTCTTAGTTTGAGACTCATCGGCAGTACGCACCTACTGGGTTTCAAACCCAGGACCTGGTTACAAGGCAATCTCGTAAGCCACTCATCCCCTAGGAGCCAACTCAATGGCCAATCCCTGAATTCTAACTTCTACCAATTCGTGATTTTAGCACGAGTGGCACCAGCCAGTGTCACCGGCGGCGAATATTTGTCCTCACTACCGATGGTTCTCTACCTGGTCAAACTTGAAACAAATCAAATCCTTACAAACAAACTCTTGAAAACCTTTATGTTCATTTTGCACTTCGTATTTATTTAGGATGAATAGTGACAGTTTTTATTTTAAAAATCATTTCTTATTTAGGATGAGTTTAAATTTTGAACTGGTCATTTACATTTGCTAGACCTATTTGACTCATCCAGTTTAAGGTGGGGGTAATTATCTGAATAACTTTGATTACAACCGGTATAAAGATAAGTAGAGAGCACATGTCAAGTGATCCACAACGGAAAACTCAGCGAGGCGTTTGGAATAAACACAGGAGTCAGACAAGGGTGCTTATTATCTCCAATGATATTCCTAATTGTGGTGGACTCGATTATGCGTCAGACAGTGAGAAAAGAGAAGACAGGGATATCCTGGACCGAAGTGAAGAATCTAGAAGACCTGGATTTCGCGGATGATTTATGTTTGATGTCACACAGAATCGAAGACTTACAAACGAAAACCGACAAACTGGTCGAAGAAGCAGCAAAGACAGGACTTCAGGTGGACATAGACAAGATGGAGGCTATGAAAATAACCAACCACCAACAACAGCAGCATCCAGCGCCAATCACTATCAACGGGAGGGATTTGAAAGAGGTTACTTCATTCACTCATCTAGGGAGCATTGTCTCAACTACAGGAGGAACGGACAAAGATGTCAAATCGAGAATCGGAAAGGCAAGAAACACATCTATCAAACTGAAACCAATCTGGAAATCTTCGTCACTCCTCAGCATCAACAACAAAATTCGGATTTTCAATACAAGCGTCAAGTCAGTTCTTCTATACGGATCAGAAACTTGGCGGGTCACCAAGAATATTTCCAACAGCCTGTTGCAGACGTTTATCAACAGCTGTCTTCGTTCTATACTGAAGATCAGATGGCCGGAAAGAATCACCAACAAGAAACTATGGGAACAAACAAAGCAAGAACCAATCGCTCAACAAATATGCAGGAGAAAGTGGAGATGGATTGGACACTCACTCGCTGAGAAGGCCGCTGGGTGACATCGCGCGTCAGGCCAACGCTCGAGTGGAGCCCGAAAGGGAAGCGACGAGTGGGACGTCGAAGGGTGACATGGAGGAGATCATGTGAAGAGGAGTTGAAACAATATGGAATAACATGGATGCAAGTGAAAAGCACAGCAGAAGACAGAAGTAAGTGGTGACGTGCAGTTGAAGCCCTATGTTCCACTAGGAACCCAAGGGAACAGTAATAATAATATATATAGAGAGAGAGACTGTTTCATAAGGCGTTGATAAACCATGAGCACTTTACATATACTCAATTCCACTAAGCAATTAGATCAGTATACTTTTCATCAAACCAAACTTCAGATTATTCCTGGCTTTAGTAATATTACCAATACTTTCCTTTTCATAGACACTCAGGTTTCAAAGAGGTATTACATAGGATATGAATCAAATAAGTGTAATACCTGATTGAGATGCTACATAAAAGAATGAGAGTCTAGTGCAAGACTGTATAATTTGCTATATATGCAGTGGCTTTTGCTAGATTTTAATACCACATTGCAGCATTCCTAAGCTGAAATTTAGGTAAGAAAAGAGAAATTCGTTGGTTCAAGCACTCGAATTTTATCCAATGGGTCCCGGGTTCTAGTCCCCCTCCACTTATCTTAGCCTAAACAAATAGGTAGTATCACCAACCCTCCCACACTAAGTGTGGCTCATAGTCCCGTAAGTGGGAAATCTGTTCCAGATAACTGAGTACAAAACAAAATATAACCCTTATGCCTTAATATGGCTCACTGGTTTAGATCGGTCCTTGATTCAAACTTGTCATTCATCTAATTCAGCCTGGGCAACCAACTAGTATCATCAGTCGCAACACAATAAGTTTGATTTACGGCACAATGCATGATTAGTCTGTTCTAGGTGAGAGACTTAGCTGTGGCAGTAATAGCATGTGCCTGCAATCGTGATATTGATGCATATCATTAAGAGATTACTTCCTTCACTTATCTAAGCAGCATTGTTTCAACTAAAGGCACGCCACACGGATAAGAATGTCAAAGGCAAGATCAGAAAGTCAAGACAGACCTTCATCACGCTTAAATCAGTTTAGAAATATTCTTTACTCAACATAAAGAACGAAATTCGGATTTTCAACACCCATGTCAAGCCAGTTCTTCTTCATGGATCATAAACTTAACACGTCATGAAGAGCTTTTCTAATAGGCTTCAGACTTTTATCAACAGCTGTCTTCGCTGGTTCCACACTGAAAATCAAATGGCCAGAAAGAATTAGTAACAAGAAACTCTGGAAACGAACCAATCAAGAACCCATTGCTCAATAAATATGCAGAAGAAAATGGAGGTGGATCGCACACATGCTGAAGAGGCCACTGAGTAGTGTGGCGCTCTAGACCATAAATCGAGCGTGAAATAGCGAGTTGGGTGTAGCCCCGAAGGTGACTTGGGGAAGATCGTGTGCGGAGGAGGTGAGAGACTATGGACAACCGTGGAGCCACCTGAAAATGATTGTGGAGAACAGGATAAAATGGAGATGTGCTGCTGAAGTCCTGTGTTTCACTTGGAACCCAAGGGAATAACAATAGAAAAGTCACTAGGATTTTATGTTCTATTTTCACATAAAGTGTTAGAAATTTAAAACGTTCTAGCTATCATCGATATTTTTAAAAATGATAAATATAGTTTTCATCGCAAAATGTTCACAGGCGCCAGTTATTCGCATCTGTAGCTCATTGGTCTAGGTACTCAAATTTCAATCAGAGAGTGATGGGTTCGAAACCTGGCCCACACACCGAGGTTTGGGCAGCCTTGGGTTGTATAATCACCCTTCACACGATAGGTGTGGCTCATTGCTAGTAGTTGTTGAGTAACATTGACTGACTGATTATGCAGCACTCTAATGACATGGTTTCATTTTCCACAAATACGGATAATTTCCAGGTCATAGATCATTTTAGTGGATTTTTAATTTATTAATATAGGCACTAGACTTTTAGCAGGTGGATCACAGGTTTAAGCCCTTTTCTACCTACGTATATTTTAACCACCAGTTGGAGGCCAAATGTGGCTTAAAGTACCTTGAGTACCAACCATATTGTATCACAATCTTTTTCAAATGGAATGATTTTTTCGTTCTGTTATTAACAGTAATAATAATAATAATAATCCTATTCTATGATTTATCAATATGATTTTTGTTGTATTATAATTATATTTTGTTTTAACAATGATCACTGTGTTATTTTTTAGATTCGATCAGTTCAACAAATCAAATATGTTGAAGACTCTGATCTTGCAGAAATGGGGTTCAGTCGACCAGAACAAAGACGCTTACGTAAGCATTTCAAGCGGGAATGCCCACAAACAGCAATGGGAAAACTACGAAAGGTTAGTTGGATTAGGGATTACTATGCAGTATATATACTCAGCGTAACATATTCATCTCAAAGCTTAAGAAGATTTAAGCTAATTAATATGTGGAATGTGCGTCGGTGGCATAGCGGTTAGGACGCTCGTCGACCATGCACATGGTCCGGGGTTCGATCCCCGGCCGACGCACTCCTTTACCTCGCTAAGCCAGAAGTAATGCTGGTGAAGAGGAAAGGTTGGGCATGAGGCAGGCTAGCAACCCCATCCTGTAAAAATAAACACTGCTAAAGAAACTTCAAGCCACAAGCTTGAAGCCCTATGTTCCACTGGGGAACGTGAAGGATAAAAAAATATGTGAAATAATAAGGCTTTTGCCGCACACTAGGAGGTATGGATGAGGTGTATTCTTTCCGTTGTATTATAGCTTGGCTTTTTAATTTGGATTTGTTGATATAACTGTAATGGCAGAATATAAGAGAATCGGTAAAAGACTTCCTTATCACGGTAAAACACATCATTTATACAATTTTAACCATACTAAAGGTCTGTTAGGTCAGCTCATGATAAACTCTGCTGACTGGCTGGCAATTGACTCAAGGTTCAACAGTGACACGAAAAGTTGTCCAATGAGATTATTTCATGTCCACAACGTGAATTAGGTTCAGGTTTGAGGAATAAATACTGCTGCCTCTGCGGCCACTGACTTAAAATGTTGATTTCAATTTTGGCCGCTTCCTATCAATCTGCATCTATGTACTACTAATGAATCTTGTCAGTAACACATGCCACATTACTACTTCGCAAGCCTAATTTACCTTAGGAAAGTGTTTTCATGATGATCGTGGTATCCTTCTCAGAGTGGTTTTACGGTATTTTTAAATATGTCTAAATGAATGTTTATTTTTGGCAATTAAAATATTTTATTTGTTTGACATTTTAATTAATAACTATGAATAATATTCTACCTTTTATAAAATTATCTGTACCTTTTTACTTTTCAGCGATTGGCTCGTTCAACTAGTGGTCGATGCTCTTCACCACGATTTAAAGATACATTGGATGGATTATCATCGCGTAATGTAAATGTTCTATCAATTTCACTTGACAGTACACCAACATCTGAAGATGGTGATTCAAAAAGACGTACTCTATTGTTTACACAAGGTTCTAAGTCTGAGGATCTTAATAAGTGTTTAACAGATGATTTAAGCAGTTTAACTATCGATGGAGGTACTAACTATCGAATTATTCGATCAAGTGAACTTGAAATAGGCAGTAGTCTTGGAGAAGGAGAGTTTGGAAAGGTTTTTCAGGTAATAAAAAAGAAAATTATCTTATTGTTACCATTTTCTGTTAATATTTCTGAACTGAGTTGACTCAACACCAATAAGCGCATACAACAGATGTCTTCATACTGCCTCGATTTTTTCAGTTTGATATGTGTTTGCAGTGATTATCGCTTGGTGGTGCTCCCGTAGTTTAGTTGGTTAGGGCGCCATACTTATAGTGCAAGAGGTCAAGAGTTCGAGACCCTCTCCGGACACTGGCCTTAGGCGCCGGTGGCTCAGTCCTAAAACACCGGCCAACCACATAAGTGGTCCGGGGTTCCGACACACTGAAACCTCGCTTAGCCTGTAGTTAGCCGAGTAGAGAGTGGAGGTTGAACGTGAGGCTAGCACGCCAATCCCGTAAAATACAAACACCACTGCCACTGAAATTCCTAGGCTCTAGCTTGAAGCTGTGTGTTCCGCTTGGCACTCAAAAGAACAAAATAAAAAAACAACTGCCAGGTGGCAGTTTCAGTTAGAATATTGTTTCTGATTGGGATGGAAATGCATCCAGATAACAGTAGATGACTGACTGCATTCCCAGTGCTGGACACTATCAAATTGGTTTATACCCACAAACTTTCATCTCTCTTATATGTCATCCTCGGAACCCAGGGTCACCGTTTCTCATTCGGATTCCACTTGGGCGTCTGTCGCATGATGTCACTCAGTGGTCTTCTCAGCCCATGGTCAATCTATCTTATTTCATTTCTACGCATTTGTTCGACGATGAGTTCTTGGTTGATTTGCTGTCTGTCAGAGTTCCTAGTTGCTAATCCTTGTTGGTCGGGCCATCTGATCTTCAGTATCTAGCGAAAGCAGCCGTCAATGAAAGTCTGCAGCCGCCTGCAGTAAATTCTTTTTAATGGCGCGTATATCAAGTCTCTAGACGATATAAGAGCAGACTTCATGTTAATATTATTAGATGTTCAAATGTTGTTCTTTGTGCTAAGTGTTGTTATCAGTATACTGAGTAAAAAAGCACACTTGGAACACTTATATTACGAAAATGTTTAACTTATGTCAACTTAGATAGCGAGCTGATTGCTGAAAACTGATTTTAACCAACTTTCCATCTAGGGTAAATATGCCCTATTTCTCTGTCTGCCTTTCTAACACACACACACACACGCATACTTGCATACAAATACCCTGCATAAGTACATTAGCTAAGTTAATAGGGTTTTGAGTGCTTAGTCGAACATCAACTAATACGTATAAGAAACATCAGTGATGTCGTCGACCTGCTCCATTCTTTTTGTGTATTTTATTTTCACTGTGTCAAACAAATGGTTTCTCTAAAGGTTTATACTGCCATTTGTTTGTTTAAGTAGAAATAGATAAAGTTGGAGTTGAATTTGGCATACACCGCTTTAAATTAAAGTGCTGCTTAATTTACTCTTTGATGTTAACTTTTGAGAGTTTTATTAGAATCGATTAATAGGTCGAAGACCATTAAGTTCTTAACGGAAATTTTTTTTCCCTTCTCCTTCCTCAGTGGAACATAGGGCTCCAAGCTAGTGGCTTGAAGTTTCTGTAGCAGTGTTTATTTTACAGGATGGGGTTGCTAGCCTCATGCCCAACCTCTCCTCTTCACCAGCATTATTTCTGGCTTATCGAGGTAAAGGAGTGCGTCGGCCGGGGATCGAACCTCAGACCATGTACAGTACCTAAATTACACCGTTTGCGTCAGTGATTCAGCGATAGAATGCACACCAACCATTTCTCACGTGGTATGGGTCTGAATCCCTGGTCGACACACTCCTAAACCTCTCTAAGCCGATAGGTCAGCCCGGTAAACGGAGAGGTTTGGAAGTGAGGCTAGCAACCGTACACCTTAAAAATAAAACCACAGCTCCTATAGATTTTAACCTCCAACTTGAAACCCTATGTTCCACTGGGAACGTAAAGGAATAGAGGAAAATTACCCCATTGGAGCTCACCTCAAATCGACTTAGACTGGCTGTTGATTTCTTAATCTCAATCATAATTCTATTTACAGGTTTGTATTCTTCTACAATTCCTTCATATGGTTCTACCTGAATATATGTTGATAGATCCTCTTTAAGGAATCTGTTTTATCCAAGTTGTTCTTAACAGATTCAGCATTTAATTTACGTCTTTGTTTTCACCGAGTTTTACCGGTCTAGATACATTTCGCCTGGCTTTCGTTTTGTGTTTCAGTGCTCGTGCATATTGTACTCGGATTTGATCAGTAGTTTTAGTGTTACTTCTGTTTACTGGGGACAACATCCTCACGAATTATGCAAGCTTATGCTACTAACTGCTTCTATCGGTAAAGATATGTAGATCACTTAGTCGAAGAAATGCTACCACAATATGATTTTTAAAGAATTTAATAACAATAATAGCTTTATTATGCACAATAAGTTTACACGGTATGCAAAATTTTCAGCCTAGTTTATTGCATAATATTTTCTCTTCATCCAGGAGTTTCAAGTAAAACAGCCATCTCCAGTACATCATGTGACGACGGAGTGATGTTAGATCTGAAGAATAAAATAATCCTTTATGGCATTCTTCTTCTGTCCCCCACCCCAGTAGGTTGCAAGCCAATTAAAAATGTGTATGAGTACATTAGGTGACCCACGGACATAACTGAATGACCATAACAACGAAAACTAAAGATGCATTGTCTCGGATGGAAATCCAGGTAGCCCAGTGATTCAAGCAAACTGCCTGTTGCTAAGATGTAATCTTTCGTAGGTTAACATTGAAAAAAAAGATCCTTGAAAAAGACCTTTCTATTTAGCTACTGAAGACGTGAACTACTGTTTGCTTTGCTTCACTTTGTCCAACGGAGTAGTATCATCTGTCATCATACAATAAGTGCGGCTCATGCATATTCTGGTTCATGAGACGCCTATCCTAGGAGTAACTGACTTTTAAATCAGAAGTAATTTTGCTTTAGTTGTTCTGTTCTTTTTATATTCTCTATTAAAGGTTGATTCATGTTAAAAGTTGGTAACTTGCGTTTATTTTGTCAGTTGATTTTGTATTTCTATGCATTTTTATACTTAGAATAACCAAGAGACACTAAGCTGTCTGTCTATGTTTGTCTTTCCTCATGTTAACCCTGGTTATCAGCTAAACAAAGTTATGTGTGTAGTGAAACAACCTACATATAAAATAAATGTCTCGTCCAAGCAATATTTTTACTGTGTAAATAGCCTGAATAACAGACAAATTTTCATAAGTTATAGAATACACTTTTGTCTCTTGGTTACTATCAGTAGTTATAATGATGACAATAGCGGTAGTAGTAATAGTGGTGTAACGATAGAAGACAAGAGACTTGGTAACGGAATGTTTATTTGGGATTTGCTGTACATATATATTGGGAAATTATGTATTAAAGTCATTGGCACAGATCTGCTGTATTGTGCTATTTCTGCCCTCCGTATTGTATTTCTTTGTCTTCTTTTCGTGTCTCCCACATTTTTCTGCAATACTGGTTCATTTCCCCGCTTTGATGTCAAATCTATCTCTCCACTATTTGATATTTTTGTGCCTATGAACGCCTTTCTATATACTATTGATAAATCCTGTCAGTTGCATACGCCACAGTAATAACCTAGTTCCTACGGTTTTTTCTTAAATGCAATCTAACGAGGCAGCTGATTACCACTAAAATTTCTACTGTTAAAAAAGGACACATTAATTACTCAGTTTCAATAACAGCATCTAAAAGCCAAAATTATATTATTATTACTATTCATCTGGGTTTCCAGGGATACATAAGGCTTCCGCAGCACACCTCCATTTTATTCTGTTCTTTTTTCAGCCTTTTTTAACTGGCTCACCGATTGCTCATTGGCTTTCATTTCCGCCGTACACAGTCTCCTCCATGTTACCCTCGGAGCCTACGCCCAGCTTATCCTTTCTCATTCGGGTTCCATCTGCGTAGGCTTGGTGTGTGATACCATTCTACAGTCTCCTTAGCTTATGTTGAATCCATCTCCCCTTTTTTCTGCATATTTGTTGGACGATAGGTTTTTGGTTGGTTCGCTGCCTGCCATGGTTCGTTTTTGCTACTCCTTTGTGGCCAGTGAATGCGTCCGTCAGTGAACGTTTGCAGCCGCCTGTTGAAAATGCTTTTCATGGCGTGTGCTCTGAGTCTCTGAGTCATATAGGAGCAGTCTTGAAATCAGTATATGAAATCCCAGTCTTGTTCGTTGTGCTGAGTGCAGCAGATTTCCACACTGATTTCAGAGTAATGAATACCTGTCTCGCTTTTCCGATCCTGGTTTTGACATTCTCATCGCTCAAATGAGCGAAAGAAGTGACCTCGTTCTAATTGCTTCCGTTGATAGTGATTAGTGCTTGTTGTTGTTGCTGTTGTTGTTGCCGGTCATCGTGTATCTGCATCACCTCTGTCTTCTGTATGTTAACTTGAAGTCCTGTCTTCGATGCTACTTCTACCAACTTGTCAGATTTTGCCTGCCTGTGTGACACTAGACATAAATCGTCCACGAAGTCCGGATCTTTTAGAGTTTAACTTTTCGGTCCGGCATATGCCCGTCTTCTTGCTCCCCATGGTCTATTGCATGATCCAGCCCACCATTGTTGGGAATACCATCGGTGATGGTAGTCAGTCTTATCTTGTTTGTGACTTCACTTCAGAGGCTTCACTGAACTTTCCAGTGCGAAATGCTGGGCCTGTAGCATTATTGTATAGCTGCTGAAAAGGCACTCTGTAGAGGTGAAGTAGTTTCGAAATTAATTTACGACCGACAGTGTCTATGAAGTTAAGGCAGAGTGTAGTCTGACATTCTATGCCCTGCCTGGTGATTGCAATTTGGTCCTCGCAAGATCTGCGTTTTCTGAGTGCAACTTGTTCCAGATTCAGTTTCTGCACACAGAGCATCTTTTAGTCACTCCCGGATGATGTGGCTTAGTATTTCTCTCAGGGTGAACAGGAGCGTGATCCCGCTCCAGGCTTGGCAATGGCCTAAGTCACCCTTCGCTAACAAGGTAGCACTTCCAAACCTTTTACAACAGTGGCGTAAGGTTATCTGCTTAGGTCTGTGAGACCGTTTCCAGTGCTCCTAGTTCTGCTGCTTACCTGGCCGTCTTTCAGTAACTTTATGGCTTCTGCATTTATCGGAGGATTGGTGTTTACTAGCAGTTCTGTCTTTATTGATTGCATTTCCAGACAACTTGTAGGGATTTGATTAATTTCACTGAAGATTTCGTCACGCAGACCAGCATCAGTTAAAACAATCATGGAAAAACCTAAGAGCAGTAGACTCTTAAGCAGACCCCGTATGAGTGATACTCAAAATCTCCAGTTTGCCAAGACAGACGCGTTAACTATTCAGCCACTGGATTTGAAACCAGTGTCTAGTCTTCCGTGCAAACAACTAAACACTCTCAAACTAGGATGACACAGCTGTCTCAGTGCTCCTTGACTGTCAATGATACTCTAACTGATGCCTATTCTTGACAAATCCCACATTTTAGTAGGTTTTTATATGTGGAATCAAACTATTTGTTTGGCAAAGAGTAGGTATTGTTATCGTTAGCATAATTATTACTTCCTTAGATTAATCGACGGCCGAATTAGTCAGTACACCCACGTGACTACCGTGTTCTTAAGATTTGTGACAACTTTCAGCTACTGACATTCCAGTCGTCTTGTTTTCAACACACACACACATGTTGGAGATCTACGTACTTTGTCTGTTGTGTGTATGCATATGTGTGATTGTGCATTTATGTGTTCGCGTGTGTGTGTGTATTTTTGGTGAGTTATTTAAATTTTGTTTTGAATTCTTCTTCCTCTTCCGTTATTCTATGCTCCTTATTATTGACTGGCAGTATAATATCAGTACATATAATATTTGGCTGTCCCTTTTTTATTTAAGTTGTAATTGGGGTGGGGTGGGGAGGGGATATATGTGTATTTGTCTCTTCCTTCCTTTCTTTCTTGAGGGGAAATTCTATCGATATTTTTGTCTTAAAGGGAAGATAATATCCTGTCTGGGAATTTAATGTCGCATTCTCTTTCATTGTTTTTGATCAATAATTCAATGTGTGTATTATATATTGTTTGACTGTCTGTTATTAGCTTGTGGGGTTATTGGTTAAATTGATGAGTAATTGTTATTGTTGTTAAATAAAGAGGAAGTATTATATTTATTTGCATCGGTTAACTCAGCAGTGTTGATGATTTGAACAACGGTGTTATTTCCCATAAACAATAACGTCTAATGATGAGTAGACTGAATAATATCTGTTTAAGGTAATTTAAATCTCCAGTGTATGACTTCAATTGACTGAAATGAAATACTCCGTCTCTGATAATCCGTCCCCTAGTACGAATACTTCAACTGACTGATTGACTGAGTTCCAGCATAGAACTTTGCACAGAAGTGTGGCAGTTCAAGCCGTCACACTCCATGTACAGAGAAAAGAGAGGAAAAAAGGGATTCAAAGGAACCATAATAAGTAGCAATATGCGGGAGAAAGAATCATAATACGGATAAACATTAGGGTTAAATGAATATGGGAGATCACAGAGAGTGGATGCATCTGCGCCATCAGTGAGAACGGTTTCTAACCGTATCACCATTTGTCTCCAGCCGTCATTGGTCCTTACCATCCCGAAGACCCTAACCAGCCAAGAAGTCTACACCTCCCTACGTGACTGGTCAGCTTAAACGAACTTTTGTGGATTTCATTGGTTGATGAAGCTATGTTTTGGTTTGACTACCACTAGCTCTTTTCCAACCTGATCCTGTGTCAGGTAACATTGTCCGCCAAGGAAGGTGATAGCTGGGCACTCGTAACCCATGTCCTTGCCATCTCATTCTATGCAGCTTCACAACCTCATCAACTTATTTCCTCCCTCCTTACCTAACACTCAACGCCTAACCACCTAAATATTACTCACCCTATTAAAGCATCCAAAATGAGAGGTAGAACTCAGACACAAATGATCAATGAAAGTCAGTCTTTTCATATCTTTCACTTTCAATGGCCATTTCTCACAGCCATAAAGGGAGAAAAAGCGAAGTTCTGCGCAATACACACGTCTTTTAATAGATAGCAAGCCGGATATCACGTCTGCGCTAGTGATGACGTAAGTTGGCAAATATATCACACTAGTCTTCTTCGTCCATGATGAGATTTCGTCATTCATCAGTTGACTCTGCCTCCGAAATAAGTGAAGTGGTCGTTAACACGCTCCACCACTTCACTCCCTATCTTTAAGTTAGAGTCTTGCAGCATAATCTCAATTTTAACAAAAGTGAGTCACTTCAACAATGTCTGATGTTTAACATGATGTCATTTGGTTGATAGTGCTCAGCAGTGGGATCCATGGTGCTCATTTCATCTTATTTGGGACTCGTCGGCTGGCTCTTCTGTACCGAATGGTCTATCTGACAACACTGGTGTTTGGAATGATTGGTACTGGTTTCGAGCTATACTGAGGATAAAGGTACATCAAGCCGACGATTCCTTAGGACTCCTTCGTAATTCCATATTTTCCTTCGTTTATATGCATATCCTGATCACAAGTCACTCGTTAAATTATTCATCTTATTACATAGCTATAATACACTTATTCAACTCTTTTTATACATTAACTAAAACTGACTACTATGTTTGTGACTTTTTGTTATTACCCTCTATCGGGGAAAAAAGTGTATATAAATGCGATTGTGCATATAAAGGGGAAAATGAATTCTCTGAAACGAACGTCTTCGCTGAACTACGTGTTTTGTATTCATTCATGTCTGGATAGGGACTATTCATTACATGCAGTGAATAAAATTAGTTTAGGATACTTCTTGTAAGTATGTAAGTTCTAACAACTGCAGTTAGCCTTGAGAATTGTTCAATGCTGTGCACGCTTCAAAATCTTACTCTTCGTCCCTCTCTCTAAGATATTTCATGCTTGGGTATAAATGGATCGATAGACCAGTAGAAAATGTTCTACAGCAGTTCACCAGCTGGGTTCTCCATACTTTGAAAAAGTATGCGTAAAATAAGAGAACAAGAATGTATTGTAATACATTCATTATTATTATTATTATTCCCTTGGGTTCAGAGTGGAACATAGGATTCCAACAGAACGTCTTCATTTTGTCTTGTTGTCTGCAGTCCTTTTTAGTCTGGCCCCACAACTGCCCATATGCTCTCATCTCTTCCCCATACGACCTCTTTCATGTCACCATTGAACGCCAAACTCATCGTTTCCAATTCGGGTTCCACTCGACCGATAGCCTAGTGTGAGTTGTCATTTGACGGTCTTCTCAACGTGTTCCACTCCGTCTCCATTTTCTTTGAAATATTTGTTAGGTTAGTTCGCTCCCAGAATTCATTTTTGATAATTGTTTCTGGCTGGTGATTTGATCTCCACTATGGAGCCAAAAAAGTAACCTTTTGATGAAAGTCTCTAACAAGCTGTAGGAAACTCTTTTTGTGATGCTTTCACCGAGTTTCTGTTTCATACAGAAGAAATGACTTTACATTGATGTTGAAAATCCGAATTTTGTTGTTTATGCTGATTGTACATTTCCGAACTGATTCCAGAGTTATGAAGGTATGTCTTGCCTTTCCCATTGTGTTTTTGATACCCTCATCCGTGCGACATGCCTGTATTTGAAACTGTGGTGCCTAGATAGGTGGAGTGACTAGTGATTGTTGCTATTATTATTATTGGTTGGTTATTTTCATCACTTCCGTCTTCTTAATGTTCACTTGAAGTCCTGCCTTTGCTGCCTCTTCTTACAACTTGTTGGTCTTCGTCTGTGTGTATTGACATCATAATAGACACAAATAAGTGAGTGTCTGGGATGTCGATGTTCAGGATTTCGATGATAGCCAGTATGATGTCGATCTCACCAAGAATCTTGAAGACTCCAATCTATACACGATCCTGTCTGGCCCAAACGTGTATGCATTGACGTCATATTTTGGTCACTGTTCTCCACCACTATTCCACTTCAGCTTAAATTGTTTGTCTAGTAAGTTACACTCATATTCCTTAATGGAGATAACTGAAACTTGTGTTCACAGACACAAAAGAAGCATTACATACTGCACCTCAATAGCATCTGTGGATGAAAACGGGGGTAGATTAGTCAACAAAATTGTGATCCCTACATAGAGTTAATTATGATTGAAGTGTATAATGTTGTGTATGCCAATGCAACATTTGTTGTCTAGAAAAGTACAGAAATAGGTGAATTAAAATATCCTTCTAACGATTACTTTATGAAATGATCTAAAATGTGCACAAAATAAGCCAACATCTGGATTGGTTCAGGCTGTGTACGTTGTCCGATAATCTTTTTCTAGTTACACACAAATGTTTCACATATGGTGATGTGTTGTTGCACTCTTATCCACGGTCATGTGTAACAGAATTTCTTGTATGAGTCATATAACAATGATTTGTAAGTTTTTTCCAATACTTAGAAATGCAGTGCATTTCATGGATTGGTTTGTTGTTATTAATATATGAAAGGGAATCTACTTAATTTTTAACTTTTCTAATCTATTGAATACTGATAATTCATTTAAAAGTTGTTGTTCTTGTTGTTGTGATGCTGTGACCTACTGGTCTAGCTCTGTCGACTGGTAATAACTAATCAGCATCTTCAGGCCTTAGACAATAAATATAGCTCATTGCCATTGATCGAACACTGGGTAGTAACTAATGTCATGTGTCCAACCCTTCGTTTGGTGCGGACTAAATTCTCTCAATCAAGTTACCAATTCACCATTGATTAAACTAAGGGCTAGATGCATGGCTTTAGTTGCTATCTACTGTCCCATCCATTACAGTCAGTCGCTATTCGTTAATAACTCGGTGGTAACATCTCTGACCACACCACTGGGTGATATTGGTTCCAATCTCAAAGAGAACATGAGTTCCTTCAAGATTACAGTTACGCCTTGCTGGCTGGTGAGTGCCGACAAGCACAAAATCCTAGATCCAAGGCTTCCTGTCTACTACCTCCAACCACTCAACCACATAAATATCCACTTAATTTATGGGTAACATCAGTTTGGTGACCAATGGAAATTGCTGAGTGTTTAGCAAGTCTGTTTTTTATTCTTTCTAATTTTCAGGTGATCTTCATTTCATTACCCGTGAATGCTCTTTCTCCCAATCCTACCCCCCTTCAACCCCAAACAAGTACCTGTGAAAGAATTTCTTAAATTTGGATTCTGTTTTACCGTCGCTGTTGTTGTTAATGTCATTATAGTCAAGATATGTTTTTTTTTAAAAATTAAACTAAAGAAACACTGAGTCTTGTTGTTTTCACCAACCAATATAACAGAGGTGTTGAGATCATGCATGATCAAAATAAACAGCCCACTTTTTTGTACCTCAAGAAAATATTCAGCCCAGTATATGTATATTGACTGGAAATTGTACTTTGAAACATCAATGATTGATTATACCTTAGTAACCAATATTCACTTATTTTTTATTTGTTATTATTTTGAGTGTTGTTTAAATTTATTCCAGGGTGTATGGCATACAGATGCAAGACGTGTTGTCCAAGTTGCTATCAAGATAATGGATATTAAACAGATCGGTGATGAGACATGCGATTTCTTGAATGAAATTGCCACAATGCATCGATTAAATCATCCAGATATTGTACGTCTCCTTGGAGTGTGTATTGAAGTGAATACAATTAAGATTGTAAGCGGTATAACATTCTTAATGTCATTATTATTATTATTACTATTGCTATTATTATTATTATTATTATTATTTGAATAGATAAAACTCACTTATAAATATGTTGCTTTTTTTAGAAAAAATATTTCATTTGTGTGACTCATTGATATCATTCTATTATTTATCTATTTATTTATACGCAATTTAGTGATCAAGGTATTTCTGTTAACACATAACTCTGCTGAGATAAAGATTTTGAGTTACGATACTCTTTACTCCTAGAGGTACTAAGTAGTAACCTCAAACCACTCAATGTAGTCTAGTCTACCGCTGAATAATGCCATTGATAGGCATTCGGTTTATAGTGAATTGATAGTGATAGCAGTTAGAGTTTACTTCTCACTGAATTCCAATCCCACTGGCTGATGAACGGTCAATGCACTTGTTTTGTAACCTAATGGTCCTTGGTGGGTGCATACTGCTAAAGAGCAGTCCCAGACTGGGATCAAATATCTGCTCAATGCTTTTCGTGTCTAACTGATGTTGGTTTGTGATAAAATGAACGTTGAAATTTATCTGTAATCATTCAGGTTTGATCACAGATTGGTATCAGTTAGAGAACCAAAAGGAGTACTGGACAACTGTTTCGTCTTATTTTGGAACCCATTGGCAGTACTCACTCACCAACCGGGTTCGAACCTAGGGTTTTCCGGTTGCAAGTCAGACTTGTAGACCATCCAGCCACTGGGATCTGACTTAATGGCCAGGCAATAAATTCCTAACTTCTACCAATTCGTGATTTTAACATGACTAGCACCAGCCAATGTCATCTATGGCGAGTGTTTGTCCTCACTACCGATGCTTCTCTGACTGATATCAATCCGTGATCGAACTTGAAACAAATTAAATCCCTACAAACAAACTCATGAAAATATATATGATCATTCATTTTAGTATTATTCACGTTTCGTTTTCAGTAATCAAAACCCGTAATGTTTTGTTCGTGTTACACTAACCGTAGAGTAGAAATTTAGTTTACCTTTTTCTCTTTCAATTGACTGTCGACAGTTACTATTATTGTTATTATTATTATTTTATGTTGCATTGCAGATACATTTCATTTAACTTCATTTGGTAATTATGATGGGGCGTAATGTGTGTATTCTATTTATTCAGTTTATGATGAACAGATAATAAAATGTTTATGGATTTCTGAAAGTGTAATGAAATTGAGTTATTTTTCGAAAGCCTTTCTCACTTTATAACTAACTTATTTTCTCTCCTTCATGGCTACGTGTTTTGTTTTCTTTCATGCTTTAATAGTAGTCACGCCACGTAGTTATCCTAAAAATAATTTCTTTTTTTAAGTACTAGATTAAAGACCAGATGTGAATTTCATTTTTGGTTTTGGCACTAGGATTTCAGTTATAATACCTTCCGGATTCGAATCCCCCTCTTCCGTCTACCTTGCCCTCCTCAAAGGTATACCAATAAGTGGTAGTTATTTCTCGCCTGAGTTTATGTGATCACTGGAAGCAGAACTTTGAGACAACAGGTGCAGTAATGCAAATACATTCATTCCTATTTTTACCACAATTCTGTATTCCCATCTTTCATCCTCTAAAGCAAAATTTCAGTTACACTTTCTTCTTGTTTTTTGTCTCCGTTTGTATAGCCTTCAATTTTTTAAGCAATTATGGTGTATATAGCAGGGTGGAATATTGTGGCGTATTCCTGTATCTTTCTTATTCCCAATGTGAAATGCATCACATACCAGCGTCGGTTAGGTATCCATTTAAAGCCATGAAGCACTAGGCTGCAGAGGGCATATTGCTTCAAGTCCAAGAGTTCCAAGCATGAATTCATACCTGTATTGTATTATTTAAATCGTTCTTTTCGTTGACCAGTCTACATAACATTTGTTACATAAAGAGGTATTAATGCATAGGACTCCTAATTTCATGTGCGTCAGTGTAATAGGTATGGTTTTTATGAACAGAAGAAAATCATTCTAGTCTTATATTTGTTCAAGAAGTGTAACTAGCCCATTTCTTTGATGTGTTTTAGATGCAGTGCATTGTGTTATATTATTTTCTGGTGGTTTGACGGTTATTCATGTTTGTCAATATATTAACGGACACATAGATTAAGTCTCACTCAGGTCTAGTAGTTGTCTATGAGGTAGCAGTTTAGGAATTAGGCATACTTAGTCGCATGTACGACGAATTTCTAATTATAGACAAGATTCATAGCTCAGGTTGGTGATTTTTATGTGGTTGTGTTCTATGAGCTGGGTGATTTAACTGCGTAGTTTTCATTGTCAGGAGATATGATCACATTACTCTTAGTTCCCACCAATTAATCCTCGTCATCGTGGAAAAAGTGTGTTCAAATCTTTAATGTAATTTATATTGTTCAGATTGTAGCCAGTAGAGAGAAGAATCCTTGAAATAATAAAAAATGGGCTCATATTATCCTGGTACATATTTGTCTTTCTTGCCTTATTCAAATTTATAGTTAGCTGCTGAGGCAGGAAAATTATTTACTTTTGCAAAGTTGTTTGTTCGTAGAAACGTTTTTCGAAAAATGATTTTGCTCTATTGAAACAACGCTGAAGATTTGTAAGTCATGATTAGACAGAATGGAAATTGTCTAGTGCACCTCTTAATAAGGCGTGTTGGTGCTGGGGATAAAACCTCCACGATCAAATCCTGAATAAAGTTTGGAGAACATGAAACAGTTTTCACCTCTATCTAGCTAGTCTGAAATTCGCCTGGTTTGAACTGATTCCCCCCGCTGGGCTGAGTTAAAACCGAGTAAACAGCTGATTATAGCTATGAGCGAAACAACCGACTTTTGTTTACGTTTCTTCGATTTAGTTAGCTGACAATTCTCGTTGACGTGAGCGGTGGTCTCCAACTATTCATATCAATCAAGCAATCAGCCAGTAGTATGCATCTTCAGCCAATTGTCTTCATATTAAATACGAGTTAAACAAGGTATAGGTGGGTGTTTTTGTATTTTCTTCCCATTCCTCTAGTATTATGTTATTTATTATTATTACTGTTCACTTGGTACACCCCATTTCGTCCTGTTCTCCGCACTTCACTTCACGATTGTTCATAGGCTCGCATCTCTTCCTCATACGACCTCCTCCATGTCACCCTCGGACTCCCAACTCGTCATTTCCCATTCGTGTTCCACTTGAGGGTCCGCTTGGTGTGCAGTGTCATCGGACAGTCTCCTCAGTGCGCGTGCGATCATCTATTTCCCTTTTCTTTGGCATGGTTGTTGAGCAATAAGTTCTTGACTGGTTCATGCTCAGAGTTTCTTGTTGCTAATTGTTTATGGCCAACTGATCTTAAGTATGGAGCCAGCAAACGCAGCTGTTGATCAAAGTTTGCAGCAAGCGATTGGAAACGCTTTTGGTGACACGTCAAGTTTCTGACCCATATAGAAGAATTGACTGACTTAGCATTGGTTTTGAAAATTGGAATTTTGTTCTTTACCCTGAGTTCAGAAGACTTCAAAACCGCTTTCAGAGTGATGAAGGTTTGTCTCATCTTTCCTGTTCTGATTTTGACATCTTCACCCCTTCGGCCTCCCTGTATTTGTGAAGATGCTTCCTAGATAAGTGAAGGAAGTGACCTCTTTCAGATTCCTTCTGTTGTTGGTGATTGATATTTGTTGTTGTTGTTGGTTCGTTAGTTATCTTCATCACCTCTGCGTCTCCTCTATATTCACTTGAGCTCCTCTCTTTGCTGCTTCTTCAGCCAGTTTGTCGATTTTCACCTGCAAGTCTTAGAGTTTGTGTGACATTAGCCATAAATCATCTACGCACGAAATCCAGATCTTCCAGAGTCTTCTTATTGGTATTCCAGCGTATTCCTGCCTTCTCGTTCACTGTGGTCTTCCACATAATCCATTCCACTACAGTTAGACAAATCATCAGTGATGATATTAGGCAGCCTTACCTTACTCCTGTATTCACTTCAAAGACTTGGCTTAGTTTTCCGCTATGATGCATCACTTAATATGTTGCATTGTTGTATGAGGTTTATAACGATTTGGGGCACATCACGCCATGGTGTTGATTTAGTCTCTTCAGGTTACTCCGCGGTCAACGGTTTTCTATGCCCTCTTCAATGATGATGATGATACGTAGATTTGCCATTTTATCCGCTACTATGAGCTGAGTATTTTGGCACAGAGTTTTTTTTTGTGTAGTTATGCATGAGATCGGTTAATACAACCAGTAAAACAATTCGGATGCTTTTGTTTTACTAAATGTTTTCCTTTATTATTTCAACTGTCGAATGCATTGTTATTATTCTTTTTTTTCATAGAATAAAACTCCTGTAAGCTATCATATCTCAGTTTGGAAAAGATCAGATTTCACTCTTTTTTAGTTTTTGTTCATTCGGTGTATCACTGCTTTCAATTTCTTCACATCTGTTGTTTTATTATCTAAGACAACAATTCTACTCTTTTTTTCAATATAATTCTGAATGTATTTCTTATCATCTGGTCTCTTTTTGTTTGAATTATTACACATTGGACATTGAATCCTTTTTAAAGTCAGTATTCATCATTCAACATTTTATTATATTTCTTATCTGTTTTTTTCTTTCCATAAGAATAGACAATTAGAGAGTTAAATCGAATCATATAATCATTGAAAAAATTATTTATAATAGTGTAAACAAAAAAAATGAAGCAAAAAAACGAGAAAGAGACTGGTCAAATAATTTTTATGCTTTCGTCTGTCTGTCTGTCTATCCGTCCGTCTATCTATCTATCTATTTGTTTGCATGACTAATTCACTGTGTAGTGAGTGAGTGAGTGGTAGGCAGGCAGGCATAAAAGCGAAGCATTTATTTGGCTGTTGTGCCTTACCAAGGAAACAGTATCCTTTTTTATAGCCATTAAGCTGTTTACTAGGTAATGGAGATTTATGGTTTATCAAGTGTTGGTTTGTAGGGATTTAATTGGCTGCAGGTTCGATTAGAAGTTGGCATCAGTTAGAGTACCATTGAATACCAGCTGTTTCATCCTAATTTGGGACTCTTCACAGTGCGCATCCACCTTAGGGGAGGGGGGTTTAAACCCAGGATTTTCCGGTTATGAGGCAAGCTGGCAGACGACCATTCAGCTACTGGGACCCGATCTAGTTTAGCTGAATGGTTTTTAGGGTTTTTGATATATTTTTCAAAAGTTGGATGGTTTAATAGCCGGTCTTCCGTTGTCCCCTCTGTAGCGCTAATTTTACAATGAATTGTGTATAAGAAAATCATTTATCTGATTCAAATTTTTGTTCGAGTTAGACGGAAAGAAACTGTGCTTTACACTTCAATTTCTTGATCGTAGACACTACCCATTAGAAATGGTGTGTGGTCAGACTCTTGATGGAAGTCATGTAATTCGCATATCTGAGATTTTAAAGTATTTTACCCATTGATGACGAACGCAGTTACTGATTTTACGAACAAACTATTCATCAGTTGATAACTTTCTTTAATTAAGGCCAATTATCCAAAGGGTGGTAAATAATTCAGTTGCTTAGTTACAAAAAAATGTCGTGATCGGAGAGTTTCGATTTACAGTGTCTATTAGTATAATCACTATGCTATAATTGACAGTATACTGCTGGACACTGTTGGTTAGGATGTTGGATTCACAGCTGCTAAGGTCTTTTTTGTTTCACCTGTCCATAAATGCCTAGTTATTGGATTAATGGCAGTTAGATAAAAATCTAGTATAAGTGTATATTTCAGCCTAAGTGACTGTATTTTGGCTTCTTACAACTTTCGAAGACTGTTGTGAATATTCTGTAATAATAGTTATGTCAGTTATTTCACTATTGCTTATAAACAGCTGCAGATGTTGCTTTCCTAGTCAATTTAATTCTAAAGTTGGAAGAAAATGGTTATTGACATGAAGAATATCTTGTTACTCTTTCATCCTTATTTATCCTGCAGGGCTACTTCTCTCTCAGACTGTTTTTTTTTTCGAAAATCGCCTTTCTTACAGTATCACATTGTCAATGTCTTATCCTTCTGACTGACTAATTTCTGACTAAAATCCCTAAATAAAATGTTGTTTTATCTGGAGGATGCAAGCTCACTTACAATATCTAAATGTCAGCCGTCTATCTGGTTAACTTTCGAACTGTGATGTATGTTCACATTTTGGTTAAAATCAGTTAGTTGTACTTTCTGATATTTAGCATTCAAAAGTAGACTCTGAATTGATATTAGACGATTAGCGGCAATCGGCAAAAAGCCTTTGACCTAAATTTCACACTTGTTGGTATTCACCTGTCGGCAAGGCGTGTCTTCAAGGGATTCATGTTTCTTCTGAGATATGAACCCGGGTCACCCAGTGGTGCCGTCACAGATGCTACCATTGAGTTATTGGGGTTAGTTATTGACCTTTAGTAGGACTGTAACGGGTACTTTGATTGGACACTAGGTAGTAATTAATGTCATGCATTTTACATTGTGGACATCATTAAAATGCCGAGATATGAAACTAGTTTTACGAATTAACAACAATAAATATAGAAGAATAATATGAGCTATTTTTTATGATTTCACGGATGCCTCTTTAGTTGCTTACAGCCTCAACAATACCAGGAAAATATAAATCTCAAAATCGAATTCCGGCTAACTTTTATCACGTTGACCATGAGTTGTTCACATAAGGAGGAACTATAAGTAACATAAGTCCAGAATGATTTGGGAAGTTAAATCATTAAGTTTTAAAAGGATTAACTGTTTATAGGATAAGAAGACTGGTGTTTTTGAAGAAAACCAGAGTTCAAAATGTGGACTGAAACAAAGTTCGACTTGAAAGTGTATGCCGTTAAAAAATGTTACGCAATACAACAACCTCACCTAGTTTTCTAGCCGGTTCGGGAAAAGACAGAAGGTTGGGAGTGGAGCTAGCGAATCCATGCTAGAAAATCAATCCAACAGAAATATAGAAATATATGAGACCAGGTGGAATGGATGTGAACTTCCCAAATTGTTAACTCGAGAGTCAACCAGACGACAACCCACAAGCACACTGTGAAGGAGTGGCTCTCATGGTATCACTCACAGCAACTAAAGCTCTTATGCTCTCTTCTCAAGGACACTGAAGAGAACGTGTGAAGTGTAGATGAGAGGATATGTTAAATCATGGAGCCAGCTAGTAATGAAGGTAAAGAACAGTATAAAGTGGAGATGCTCTGTTGAAGCCCTATGTTCCACTCGGAACACACTCAGTCCTGTTAACGCTTAATAATTTAACTTCCCAAATCATTCTGTGGGCTTAGGTTACTTACAGTTCCTATCAATCGCACTTTGTCAACATAATAACAAGCAATTCGGAACCCATTTTTGTAATGTATATTTTTCCTCGTGGTATTATTCAGCTTGTAGAGGTCAGTTGAAGAGGAATCCACGAAGTAATAAAAAAAATAATAACATCAGGATAATTCCCCCAATTTTTATTTATGAAAGCATAAATTCATCCATTATTTGATTAGTGTTGTGTTCATGTTAAAAGATTGTTATTATTATCATTACCCTTTTTTTCTCTCCTCTTCATAACAGAATCGTATTAATCTTTAAAAAAAAACAAAAATTTAATTTCCAGGTTACTGAACTTGCACCACTTCGATCTTTACTGGAATGTCTTCGTGAAACAGAGTTGAGATCAAGTTTCTCCGTGCCTGTATTACATAAATTTTCAATACAAATTGCACGTGGAATGAGTTATTTAGAAGAGTGTGGTCTTGTACATCGTGATCTAGCTGCTAGAAATATTCTAGTATTTTCTAAAGATTCTGTAAGTTTGTTAATTTATTACTAAATAATACCATTGTTAATGTCACCATTCATTTGTATTACCCAGTTAGTCAGTCAGTGTATGAATCCTGTTTTAAGTGTTTTGTTTATTGGTGTCTATTCGAACCTGAAGATAGATGGATGGTTATCCATAGTCTTTAAGTATAACCTTTCTGTTTGGTGTACAAAACAGTAAAGTTGCCTGTTGACCACCTCACCCTAATGTGTCTTGTAGGCATTATATATTATTATTATTCCCTTGGGTTCCCAGTCGAACATAAGGTTCCCGCAGCACATCTCCATTTCATTTTGTTGTTTTTGCAGGACTCCCAAACCGTTGTTTCCAACTCAGGTTTCACTCGAGTGCCTGGCGCATGCTATCAATCAACAATGATCTCCTCAGCGTATTTTTGGGGCGATACATTATTGGTTGGTTTTCTGTCGCCTATACGAGTTCCTTTTTGCGAATCCTCTTAGATTGTGTGATTTCCACTATCGAGCCAGCGAAGGTGGCTGTTGGCAGAAGTCTACAGCCTCTTTGGAAATGCTTTTTAATGACTCTCACGAGCGGCAAGTCTCTGAACCATACGAAAGCACTGATTTTGACATTTGTAATGTAGATCCGGATCTTATTCCTTATTCTGAATGTAGTAGACTTCGACTTTGATTTTAGTGTAATGATGAACCACTTCCCTGCCTTTCCAACCCCAACTTTGACATCCTCATCTGTTGCACATGTGGTTGAAACTGTGCTACCTATATAAGTGGAAGAGGCGATTGATTTCAAGATATATTTCCTGAAGAACTGATGACAACATTTAGGAAACCTGTGAAAACCAGGGAGAGCTTTGGGTAGTTAAAAAGCTAATTTGGTTTCATTGATTCTTTTATTCCCTTCTAAAAGATATTATCAGTATTAGAAACCGTGAACCTAGAAACTCTGGTAAAACTATGCGAGTTGTCATACTACACTTTTGTCTTATGAAGTACATAGTAATAGGAGAAAAAAACATCAGAAACTGTAGATATGAAGAAGATTTTGGTGTAGTTGTGTCTTCTGATCTGGACGGTTTAGTCGCAAAGCTTTCATAGTCTTGCTAGACAAAATCTTCGGCGCAGACTACAGTATGAAGTCAGTTCGTCTGAATTCTCTATGAGTGATAAAAGTGTCTCTCCTGAAAACCTTGATTGTGATCAGTTGTCAATTTACAACAGACTCTGAGTGTTCCCATGCGGTTAATCACCAGTTTTAGTTTTAATCATTGAACTTCGTACAGCACCAGTTTAAGTTGTCACACTTCATAGAAACACACAAAGGTAAGGAAAACTATAGAAACTATAATAAGCAGGAGTGTGCAGAAGATAGAATGTTTAGAGTTTAAGGGATCGTCTAGGAAACAACGGGTGATGAATGCTCATCCGCACTATTGACAGTAGTTTCCAGCCATATCACCAACAATTACCATTATAGATTCTTAACATCTCGAAAACCCCAGCCAGGCAGTCTACATCTCCTTACGTGGCTGATTCAGACGACTAATAGTCAAAGATTGTTTAATTTAATTTAGATTTTCCCGTCGATTGATTGGACCGAAGTGCTCGGTCTCAAGTTGAAATGTCGGCTCCTTGCGCAGATGCTTCGACGATGTCTGGCCATGTTATTTGAAGTCAGTTGGTAGATAGTGACTAGCAGTGAAATCCAGGTTGCGCATTTCGTCCCATTTGAGACCCGTCTTCTGGATGTACCTGCACTCCTCAGTGAGTGGTAGTGTTCCCACTGAGGCTCGAATCCAGTGCCCATATTTTCAAACGCCAAAGTTTTATCCACTAGACTACTTCAGCCACTAGAGCCACTTGAGACCGAGCACTTCGGTCTGATCAGTCGATGGGAAAATCTAAATTGAATTAAATAATTCATAAGACAAGAGGTGGGAAAACCAGCACTCACTGAGGAACGCAGGTACATCCATTTGACAAGCCCCAAATAGGACGAAATGCGCCACTTGGATTCCCCTGCTAGTCACCATTCACCTATTTTCTGACAGTTAAAGACTTCATGGAGTGATTCCATGTTTTCTGATGTGATCCAACCCTAACTTTTTACCAGGACAATCCTATATCGGCTAACACTGTTGGACGGAGAAGGCATGCGTTAGTAGCCATCTTAGTTGAGGCTGGATGTTGTCACTACATTGAATGAAATCTACTCTGGTAAATTTATACATTCTCTAACAAATTTCACCTTAATATAACATTTGTTTTAATATCTAGTATCATTAATTCTTCCTATTGTTGATCGACAACTTGGTTGGTCTCATGTGTCCACCTGTGCCAGTACAGTACATTGCATTACATCATTCAAGTTGTAAATATAATTCCACCTGCTGTGTACTTGGTTTACATTATTGCTCGCTTACCTAATTACATCTGATTGCAAATTCTATACCCATTCTTCATTTTTACAATAAGACACAATCCTCTTCTCTCTTTTTTTCTTTATCATATTATAAACAATACCATTTGTTGGATTACATTTATGCATAAACTTGGAATGTGAACGCAAAAGGATACTTTACTGTAGTTACAATAAAATTACAACTATGGTTTGCCTTAATTAATCATTACCTTTAGTATATTGTTCGTGAATGACAGGAAGAGGAAGGATGCCATGTTTAATGTAAACAGAAAGCCTTTCTAATTCATACTTTTTAATTTCCTGTTGATATTTTTTTTTAATGGACGACCGATTTGAACATCTTTATTTGAATCTCAATGCAGATAGATAGCATCACTCCACCCAGTGGGAAGCAGGTGCATCCAACTGATCAGTCCTAAAAGTGACGGAACGTCCAATCTAGATACCACTGTCAGACATTACCAAAAAGTCGTCACTTCAGGAACAATCTCGTATTTTTATCCCATAATATATTTAAGAAGCATGCCATAAGTAATCAGTGAACGTAGATTTCTACACGAAGTGCATATTGTCAAATGTATCATCCACTATCATTTCTAAGTTCTCTTTGACGAATCTCTAAAAAATTCAACAGTGCTTTAATTTTAACATAAGCATTCGATAGTTTCCGAAGTATGATTAAGATTTCTTAGTTATGTACCAGCCATCAAAAGTAAATATGACATCGAATCGAGTTATTGTACACTGATGTTTTCCTCTGAAGTGTTCCTAATCAAGTTAAAGTAGACATTTCTCAGTTGCACACTTCAAACAATCCAGGATTTTAAGTTGTCATAAGTAGATTTTGTCATAAACTGACTCCGGGTACAGACCTATTGAAGTCTAGGGGGCACCGAATGGATGGGGTCTTAGGTAGTACTCATTTGATTCCACTAAAGATGAAGAAAAAGGACAGTCAGATATCACGATGTGGAGGCTGTAGTCTATCCACTGGTCTAGAATCGAATGGTTTATGATTTTCATCACCTGCTTATTCATCATACAGTTCACTTGCTCTGATTTGGCTCTGGTAAAAGGTTGTCACTAGTGGTGTCCACCAATTTGAGTGAGAGAACGGCTGTCTACCGATGTCATTGGACAATGTTTCAACCACACTTCTCAGTCAGACTGTTCAAAAATGAATAACTTTTCATCAGAAATTAGTCAGTGGTCCTGTGGTGAGAGCTGGCTGTTAGCCAAAGTTGGTAGACAGTAATTGACGTCAATGTTTATGTCCCCAATATTGGTGGTGAGAAAATGAGAACAAAGGCTTTGCGTAGGCGGATACAATTAGCATATGGATGACCTGACACAGCCAAAAAGAAATGCAAGGTTAACTTTCTGTGAGAAACAACCAATCAAAAGACTGTATTATCTACTAACAATAATCTATGATAATGTACATTAAAATCTATAAATATGTGTTGATTTTTCTTAATAAACGATCTGTTGCCTGGCCCTTGTCTTCTGTTGTTACAGTCCTTTTTAAGTGGTCTTAACCTTGTTCCCTCAAAATTTCAGGTTGTTAATTTCACTCCCAGGCGCAAGCGCGACTTACATGAGCTGGTTAGTTTGCATGGTTCCACTGTCATAGGTGACACAGAAGTCGAAACGAAATCGAATGATAAATACCTTGGATTGTGTATTTCCTCTTATCTTTCGTGGTCTTCTCACATCATGTTAGTTTCCAGAAAGATATATCATTTACCGTTCTACTTAAGGAAGTTAAGATGATCTGCAATCACTCCGTCTCTACTACTGTTACAGTTTGCTAATTATTGTATTCTACCTATGCTACTTTATTGCTTCTTCTTAATCTTCCCTCGGCTACTTAAGAAAAACTTTCTTAGATTTCAAAGGGCACTAAAAGCTATCAGTAGGGCGAGTGGAGTGTCGCTAAACCAACTCGTTAATACTATTGTAGACAATGGACACATGGACTCCTGCAAGAAATTAGCAAATATTATCTTATCAAACTCTGAGCATTGTCTCTATACATAACTCTCCTTGCATCTCATTGGGTAGAACTAGAAGCAACTATAGAAGACTGTATGCTCGGATGACTAAGTACAAAAAGTTTACAATACCTTATTTGGCAGGCCACACATTTTATGTGATAAGAAAAGTGTAAGGCAGGGGATTACCAACTTACTACGGAACTCGAAGTAAATGGCGCCATTTTTTTCACTGTTACATTGTTGTTAATATTTTCACTTAATTTAATTTTGTATT
Organism: Trichobilharzia szidati; assembly: GCA_944472155.2. Classification (NCBI taxonomy): domain Eukaryota; kingdom Metazoa; phylum Platyhelminthes; class Trematoda; order Strigeidida; family Schistosomatidae; genus Trichobilharzia; species Trichobilharzia szidati. The sequence goes on from OX235279.1 coordinate 143,705,735, forward strand.
CATATTCTTATTGAGCAATATTTTCAATGCAAATGTCCTGTTTTAATAATTACCCTTGTAATGAGAATATAACATGCAATCCTGTACTGTACTACTACATGCTAAAAATTCCATATTTGTTCTAAAAGTACTGTTTAGCATGAAGCTATTATTATTATTATTAATTCGCAAAAGTTGATGACCATTAGGTATTTGATTTTGACTTATTAGCTGAACCGTAACATGATCCTCTAGTTACAAATTTATTTATGTTCGAAACTTTTTTAAATATTTTTGCCTTGCCTATAGGTGAAAATCAGTGATTTCGGCATGAGTCGTGCTCTTCAACTTGGCAAATCGTATTATCAATCAAATTTCAATGTCAACCTTAAACTGCCTATCGCCTGGTGTGCACCAGAGTGTATACATGATTTACTATTCACAACAGCTTCAGATATGTGGGCGTATGGGATTACACTATGGGAGATATTCACCTATGGATTTACACCATGGGCTGGTCTTACTGGACGACAGATATTAGAGATGATTGATGCTCCGAAATTCGGTCGATTAGATCAGCCAGATACATGTCCAGATCCAATTTATGATGCTGTAATGAGAGCATGTTGGGCGCATGAACCAAAAGCTAGACCAACTTTTAATCAACTATTAGGTAAACCATTGTTCTGTATAATATTAGTTTTTTGCTAAAAATTATGTATTAGTTTTATTGGGTTCACAATATTCTATCTTAGAAAGTCCATATAGTTACTAAAATGCACTTGCGTGTGTATATTTGTGTTTATTGTGCTGTAACTGGTCCTATGTACAAAGCCGGAACCCTTCTACGTGTGATATTAGTTGATTTGATTGGCAATAATAATAATAATGTTGTGACAACGGTTCGATATGGGAAAGCAATAAGTAACTTCTCTAAAGACCAAATAGCGATTTCCGATTACTTGTCCGTTTCTGTCTAATATAACTAGATAACACATAGTTTCTCATTCTTATAACGTGATCAGTGGAATTCACCTACATCTGTATAAACCAACCAAAACTTGATATTCAACTCTTATCAGTTTCATCCATGAATGATGTATTACTGCCAAGGCGGTAGGTAGACTTTCATCTTCTCCTAGAAATCTTTTAATATTGTCACGCATTCACAACATGTGCTAAGTAAGTAAGTCTTATTTGCCGTATTCACGCTGACAGAAGATGTGACGCATTGGCCTGAACACTTACTCTTCAACGAATAGGTCATACCTTCGATACCCACTCCGCCTACTTCAACCTGGTCTCATAGCCTGGTACATAAACATTCTGTTCTCAGCACATAGTTAATACAGATGTGAATCGGTAGATGTGAATATCTGGCATTCAGAACCGAATTTGTAAACATAGAAAGTTCACCTAGAAGAGATTAAACACCTAAATGATACAGATGATGTGAAGTATTCATAAAGAACGTGTCATGGTCACCAGAAACCGTGGCGACACATGTTTGAATATTGCTGTGTTGTCATCTGAGCTTAAAGATAATCATTTGGCTTTACTCTTGGCGTCTATGCAATATCTTAGCTGTCTAACAAAATACAATACAATGGTTTTATTTTCTTATTTTGCATATTGCCTTTTTTTTAGTATGACTATAATTTTGTAGACAATATTAAGAATATTTTCGATCACGAGCTGAAATCAGTTAGATAACCTTTGAAAACTAAAGAGTAATGGGCAGTTGTTTCGTCTATGTTCGGGACTCTTCATCAATACACACCTATGACCCCAACGGGAATCGGACCCAGTATCTTTAGGTTATAAGACGAACTCGTACACCCTTCAACTACTAGGATGGAATCCAATGGCCCATCTATGCTAACTTCTGCCAATTCACGATATGTAGCGCTACCATCAGCCAAAATCATCATTGATCGTCTGTCCTCACACCCAGCTTATGCTGTGGAATTCCGGCCAGTGATTGAATGGCATACAAACCTGAAGGTACCGGATTAGGTTCCTGGTGGGGTGGTGGGTGCGTAATGCCCAAGAGTCCCGAACAAGGACGAAGCAGCTGTCCAGTACTCTTTGGTTTTCAATGGTTCTCTAACGGAAATTAATTCATAATCCAAATCTGAAATCAATCAAATCCCTACATACCAACACTTGGAAATATTGACGAAAGTCGAATCTCGTTTTCAAAGCGATAGCTAAACATAGTGTGTAATTTTCTATTTAGACTATAAAATATTGTCCAATTTAAAGTTATTTGCATAAAATGCCCATCCCTTCACTACAAATATATATATATATATACATGGTCAACTAATCAATATATTTTCCCCATGCATAAATTAGTCATCCTGCCTCTCTCTTAAACAAAACTTCTCTTCGTTAAGTTTATTCGTGTTTGTTCATTTGTTTATGTACAATATTTGTCACATACAATCACACACGAGACCAGTCACTTTATTTATTCATCACTTGGATTGTGTAGTGTTGTTTATTTAAGATAGATTATGATACACTGATGCTTGATTTAAATAAATTTTGTTTATTTCTCTGAAAAAAGTCTATGAATGACGAATTTCACAGACAGCTGAGAGAGAGTGATGGTTGATTAAACGGCTGAGTCGTTTAACTTCATATGATTATGCGTAAACAGAGGATATACACTGTCTGATAAAATGCCAGTAAAATACTAAAACTCTATGTCAATCTAAGCGTTCTGTTTAACATTGTGACTCTACAGAATAGTAGAATAATTGGTTAGGATTACTACCACTTTCCTATCAATCAAGGTAAACATTGGATTTGGATTAAGTGAAGACAAGTGTGTTAGTTGATGAGAACCTCAAACTTCATCGACTTTTGTTGTGGTCGAGATAGGTATTGTGTATTTTTAGTCATCATTTCCGTTGATGAGTAGTTTAATCTAGAGTAGTAGTACTATCAAATGGCTAGATAGAAATTATGATACCTATTCATATGAATTCCTTGACTATTCATCTGAGAAATATAGAGGAATGTGGGTGTCTTCTGTCTGAAGACTTTGCAATGTTTAAAGTCAGTATCTAAGAGATATTCAGTGAAGTATAGCTCCAAATCAACTGCAGTGACTCAATTTTCATCACTTTAGCTTTGACTGTATTTCATACGAATAGGTAACGGTGTTATGCGATTACACTAGAGTTGTACAATGTGATTTGGCCATTATTCATAGAAAGTTTTATGCATGGAATAATAATACATGTGCTTACCATTTAAAAGACAATTTCTTGCTTAGTATTATAATTTGTTCGTCTTAATGATTCAATGGGTGGTTCAGTTGGACATTGGACACTGGGTCACACAACAAAGGATGGCTTCATCATATCACGCACGTGTCAATAATAAAAGTCTTGTCCCCCAATATCAATAGAATTAAGCGTTGAACCACATGACACTGGCTACTTACTCCTTTCGTCAATAAAATGGTTTTAATAGGCTGATTCCCATGTATTAACGGCGAAACTTCAAGGTGGATTCCGTAGTTGTTTGTTAGACAACAGTGGATTACTGATTGGCTTTTTTGGCTCTTAGTTATGAATCTCTTTATTAGCTGCTGGAGTTCATGTGGTATTAATATCCAATTAGTTCACTGCTTCACTGGATAATAGTTGTACAGAGTGTCGAAGTGATTTAGCTGTCCATTGCCTCTATGGTTATCATTAATGAATGGTTCTCTAAATGACATCGCACAAACTGTAATATTCCACAACGTAATCTCTGCTACTAAAATTTAAAGCTTCGAAACTTGGATGAGAAGAGTAATTAAGCATTTATTTACATGTTGAACTGTTATCTGATTATAATTATACCACGTTGTATGCTGTTACTTCTTCAGGTCTGTATCAGGAAAATACAAGGTATATTTAGCTTTAAAGTTATTGCTCCCAATATCCTAAACCACTATTTTTTGTCCCCCTTTAATTTTAGTGATTTTGTTTTGCCTAACTTAATCTCATTAACCAAGATCACCTCCTATTTTATAGCTACTATTTATTTGATTGCTCTATTTGTGGGGATTCAATCGAAGTCAAGATGGATACCGTTGTGCATTTATGTTGGATTAGGGAAACATTGACTAGATATTTTTGTTTCCTCTCAGTCTCGAACACTTCAACAGGTTAGGAGGCTATGAAGTATCTGTATTTACCATCCTAACAGTCAAACTGGAACCCATAACTATATGATTCCCGACTAATATCATCATCAAACTTTTGTGTATATGTATGCACTTGCGTCTGTTGTATTTCAGCTATCATAACTTTTTTATTAAACCAATTTGTTTCAAGTTCGATCTCGGATTGGTTTTAGTTAAAGGACCATTGATAACTAGGGAATTCTGAAGGTTCCGGAGTCGTGGGTACATTTTACTGAATAGTCTCAAACAAGGAGGAAGTAGCTGTCCCCTTCCCCCTGGTTTTCATTGGTTCGTAATCAAACTTGAAACAGTTCAAATCCCTAGCAATTTGTGCATAGTACAGACTTCCCAACCAAAGTACACCAAAAGTTTCCTTTTCTGCTAGCGTACTTTCTTTCATCGAAAACGCGAAAAAAAATCTATGCTTATTATTTATGATTGATGTTGTCGTCGTTTTTTGATGGCGTGAATCATCCTTTTCATTCTTGTACGATGCGTATGTATATGTATGAGGTCACTGTCATGCCTGGTAATATTTTTTCCTCACACTATATGTATGTACGTATGTAGATGTGTGTGTGAATTACCCGTGTTGAGAAAGAGTAAAAGAAGACAGTTTGACGCGTATGTGTCACATCTCTTTCCAGTTATTATATGTCTTATGCCTTTTTGTTCTGTCATGATGTCCATTACTGTGTGTGTGTGTGTGTGTACAAGTAGTGAATCATTCGACAAATTTCTGTGTGTATGTGTGTGTGTGCGTGTGTTTAATTTGGACAGCAACATTTTGGTGTTGATGTGTATCACAAATTTGAAGTTCATTAATTAAAGCTGATTTCGTCGTCACTCTCTTTCCTCTAATAATTGTGCCGTTACAAAAACGATTCAGATTTTAATTTTAATTTTTTTTACAACATAAGATGTACACTATTTTTTGTTTCCGTATTGAGGTACTGTTGTGTGTGTACATCAGTACACTCTGTCTAGTCTGTCCATAGTAAAAATGGTAACTACCGTAGAAGTAGTAGTAGCAAGAGGGAATAGCTACTTTAGCGGTTGTCAGCACACAACATGGTGCACCTCAGCTCAATTATTTAGCTGTAAATTCTGTTGTATGAATCAATGATCGTTGTCTAAAGAATGTATACAAATCTCTATAGGATTTGTATACTTGCACAAAACACATGTACTTATATATAAAAAAACGGTATGCTTCAGCTGTAAGTGTATGTGCATGTCATGATTTTACATTTTTTAAAGTAATCTGTAATTATCCTATCTCATGTTCATGCATGTTGTTTTCTATCTGGAGCTGATTATTTACCTAAAGACTTTATGTCCACCATTTATTTATTCACCTCATATTTATAATATACTTATGAAGAATGATTAATGCTAACAAATTAACGCATATGAAGTCTGTAAACTGTTAGACACATGGATAATTTCTGTTTTTATTCACCATTTCTTTTGAACTTTGATCCGTATCTGAGTTGCCTAATCCTCCAGGTTTAGTGTTATGCTTAGAGCGAAAAGAACAAGAAGTTTAATAAAAATATCGTATTTATATGCATTGCTTTACATACATACAATTATTCTAATTTAATTCCACATAATAACGAAGGCAACTAAAGGTAAAAACAATAATAATAATAATAATTTCCGATTTGATATGAAACTTTGAGGGTGTGAATATTAGATTAGAAGGGGATTAGAGAAACACAATTACACAGGATTAGAAAATAGTTGTGCATTATGTAAAGTAGTTTTTTTTTTTTCAACGAAGTTAGATGTGAACGGAATGAGCATAAATACTAATTTGAAATAAATAGGCTTTATAACTGAAATTGAAAAGTGAAGGGAATGTGAAACAAAAGAAAACCACGGAAATTAAAGATTCAAACTGAATTTAGACCCATGATTAATGGTTATTTATATATTAGATGGTTGGAGGCAGTCTGTAGGAAGCCTAGGACCTAGTTTTCATACTAGTTGATACTCGTCAGCAGAGGGTGTATGTGCAATCTTGAGGGAACTCATGTCCCTTCTGCGATTTGAACCTGTGTCACCCAGTGAGTGCTGCAGTCAGAGACATTACCACTGAGTCGTCCAGGCTCATGATTGAGCTCTTGTAGGACTGTATTCGATACTTTTTTATTGGACACTAGTTAATAATTAGTTTACTAACTACTAACTAAAGTCCCATCAAAAAAGGTTAATTATATGCAACGCATCGATGGAGATTTTCGGTAGCCCAAGTTTTAAGCAGGCCGCCGCCAATGATCCCGATAATGATAATATATCTGTAACTGACAGGATTTATCTTTAATCCATGGGTTATCTGATTGTAGGCTGTTGGCTTTTAGGAGGTGAGGGGATGCGGATGTTTGCGCTGAAATACGCTGTATACAAACGCAAATTCTTATCCTCCAATTTCTATAGTACTTGTTCTACTGAGATCAGAGATCAACCAAATCATATTGATCGTCCAAAATAGGATTTATGTCTGATGGTCAGAATCGTAATGCTAGGCAGGCATAGTGCAAGACCAACCGAAAGTAACACAACAACGTGCCCAGTGGTGTGTAGAGGCTTGACCGCGAACCTTCAGCTTAACAAGTAGACCTAAAACAATGAAGATCAAGATCCATTGTTAAGTGAAGAATTCTGTAGACTAATACACTTTGTGAATTATTTACCGCTACAGACTGAATAATCACTTCCTATTTGGAATTGTGTGGTAACTGTGTACACTGATAGAAAAATACAATCCAAAAGTAGGCTAAAACTCTTCTCTAGCACTCTCTAAGCATTCAGTTATTCTCCTCAAACCAACCAATATCAATCAATTCACGGAGAAATGCCTCCTCATGCCTATTCAAACACTCCATAAATGTATAATATAAATGTCTAAAAAATTCGTTGTACTATCACAATAATGTCGTGTTTACACCATCTCATTTAGTTAGACAAAATAAGAAGGATATGTACTTATTCTTTGTTATTTCATAGGCTTCTGTTGACTTCATTTGCCTGCGTGCGTACGTGTGTGTGTGTGTAGCTTAATGTTTCAACTTTGCTATGCTTCTTTGTTGTTGTTTTATCATGGTGGTTGCTTGTTGTGTACTGTTTACTTCATAAATATATATACTTTGCATATTAGTTAAAATAAACTTGAATCTAATTGTAAGGTGCTGCTTTTGTGTGCACGTATGCGTGCGTGAGTATATGTGTGTGGGCGTAATAGGTGAATAGGTCAAAGGGGGAGAGAACGAAAACAGCTGTTACACGTTAATCACTGATTTATTCATATCAAAGATTATTTCAATCAATTGTATAAATATGTTTATTATTTTTCTAGATAAGTAAGTAAATTACGTAAACATTTTAGTGGAAAACAAAGAAATAAACAGGATAGAGGAAGAACAAGTCACTGTTGTTACCTCAAAAGGCTTTAGCTGCCTAACTCTTAACAAACTAAAACTTCATACAGAATTTCATATGTAACTTCAACAGCATTAACCGCTTCTCGTGGTTTATTTTCAATATATGGATTTTAGAAATCATCACATAAAGGTGTAGATACATATCCTTCCAAGTGTGAATTTTGTTGGTTCATTCAACGCATGAATGGATTGCAGCTCTTTACTACTTGTTGTGTGATTGATTGTCATCAAATTGTCAAGGTTGGTTCATGTGAAAATAGATTCCAAGGATATCATTTAGTGCTTCCTATTTGTGGACTGATGCAGATAGAGCAGTTCACCTTTCAACCAATGGCGTAAGATATCCACTCCACAGTCTAGTAAACTGTTTAGCCATATGCACAGTCCTCATTTGTAGGCGTAAAATATTGTTTTGAGTGGTTTAGAATCCACCGAAACTTCAAATGCATGACAGTATTATCTGTCGTTTTGGTGAAAGCATCATAAAAAGTGTCGAAATTGGGTGCAGAGTTCTAGGTAATATGGGTGAGTTAATCGAATGATTTATGAATCTCCGTTTTCTCAGATAGTTGGGATTAAGTTGAAATAAAATAAAGCATGGACGAATCAAGACACTGAAGCTTCTGACATTTGGTTTGTACCGTGTGTGTGTGTGTGTGTGTGCATGGAACTGTTGAGTTGGGATGCAAACTCTAGTTAATGAAATCCAGAATCATCTCGGTGATGCCAGTGTATGTATACCCGCACCCCCTCTTTTATGTCACGCAAAACCTTTCAAGCATATATAAGGTGGTTTAACATCTAGTTTCGATGTGAATAGTGTCTGTCAGTTTGTGATTCAATCACCTCAATCATATCTAGTGTAAAGATTTATTTATCGTTCCTGCTTACATTATGAATAAGCTGTCACTGTTCCACGGTCACTGTCAGTCTACTTAACAACTAAAGGAAGTATATATATATATATATTCGCTTATTTATGCATATATGTCAGATTCGTTCTTTATATCTGATTTTTCCCCACTGATGATAATTAATATATCCACATGATTATGTTTGTCTCACTTATCTTATCTTTCTTTGTGTGTTTGTGTCACAAGCATGTACAGTTTTATTGATATCAGTGATATGCGTCACACAACTCTATCTAAGTTCTTCTAAGTCAGATTATTATGATGATTTGTGACAGCAGCATACTAAATACTAGTTGGTTCACTTTAGTCGTGTATATATGTGTTGATGTCCAGAAACGGTTTTACCGTTGTTTATATAATATATGTAAATCGTATGCTTTTAAAGTTGTCTATCACAAATGAACATTATTCAGGACATCGTTGAACACTATTGGGCATATGAGAACTGTATTGTTTCTGGATTTTCATTATGAGCTGACATTAGTTAGAGAACCATTGGAAAACCTGGGAGTACTGGACAGCTGTTTCGTCCTAGTTTGGGACTCTTCAGCAGTACCCACCCACCGGGATTCGAACCCAGGACCTTCTGGTTACAAGGCGAGTTCGTATACCATTAAGCCACTGGGACCCGATCCAATGGCCCATGAATTTTAACTTCTGTTCGTTGATGTGAGGAATCAGGGCGAACAGATCACTGTTCATGAAGTAATTTGACGGCTGGTGACTAGCAGCGGTCAAGTGGAGAACTCTTTGGCGTTTGAAACGATGGATACTTGGTTGGAGCCTCACTGGGAACACCATCACTCACCGGGGAATACAGGTACACCCGCTGGTTGGCGAGTCCAAAATAAGACGAAGTGCGCATCCTGGACTACACTGCAAGTCACCATCCATCAAATTACTTCAAGTTAGTCCCCTCAGGTATCATCGAGGCATCCATACAGCAGGGAGCCACCATCATGTCAACATAAGCCGAACATTTCTGTCCAATCACAATCAAACGGAAAATTCAAAATTGTATTTCTACTCGTTGTAGTTCATTTGAATTTTCTTGTCTTTCCGTAACCTGGTGGATTTCCCTGCAAAGTTCTATGTTGAAACTTCTTAGTCAGTTGGTGATAATAGTAGAAGGAACAAAAAAGATGGTTGTAGGGATATTTGTTGCACTATTGGTTCCTGCTGGGTTGATTCATCCCCAGAGACCCCTGCTGTTGATCTTTTCTGGCCATCTGATCTTTAGCAAAGTATTGAGCAAAGACAGCTGTTGATGAAGGTCTGTAGTTTGTTTGAAGTGACCTTCGTGACATGCCAAGTCTCTGATCCGTATAGCAGCAATGACTTCACATTGGAGTTGAAAATCCGGGTCTTATTTTTCGTGCTGAGTGCAGTTGACCTCCACACAGAATTGAGAGTAATGAAAGCTTGCCTTGCTCTGTTGTGCTGATTGTTGTCTGTTGTTGTTGCTGTTGCCCAAGAATCTTCATCACCTCGTTTTTTTATATTTCCACATGAAGTCCAATCTTCTATGCATGCTTCTTCTGCCAGCTTGGTGCTTTTCACTTGCATATCTTCCAGTTTGTGGGAAATCGGACATATATCATTGGCGAAGTCCAAATCCTCCAAGTTAATGTGTGGGTCCACTTTATGTCTGTCTCCTTGTTGCCCGCTCTCTGTCACACTATCCAGCCTACCGCAATCAGGAGACTCATTGAAGGTAGTAGGCAGCCAGACTTGTCTTACTTCCGTCTTCACTTCTGAGTTTCCCGTTGTGGATTACTTGGCCTGCAGCATTGTCGTTCAACTGTTGGATGAGATGTATAATTGTTGGCGGCACCCTGTAGTAGCGAAGTAGTTGCCAAATCACTTCTCGATCGACTCTGTCGAAGGTCTTCACAAAGTCGATAAAGTTGAAGTAGAGAGCTGACTGACTGCCATTCCAACCTCTGTTCAATGATGATCCGTAGTGTTGCGATTTGATCGACGCATGACTTGTTCCTACTGAATCCAGCCTGTTCTGGTCGAAGTTTGTTTTGTTTACGGCACTAGTCGTGCTAATTACTAATTGAAAGTGAACAGGTTCCCATCTGAAGTCACCTCCAACTATGTTTACAGAAACACCTTTATGTACCAGAGCAAGTCCATTGAAAGGGCAGAAAGTTGCCCATCTATTTGTTTCTGTGAACACACTCCAAAAAATCTGAGTCTCAAAGATACGCAGTGCTTTATCAGCAGTGTTGGCCAACATCTAATCTAGCCTAGACACAAAGGAATGTTGTAGAAATCAATTGTTCGATTCCCCTTACTTACATTAGTTGTTCATTTAAGTAATCATTAGTTGTTAACGTAAAATATTTCCCTAGTTCTTTTTCTTCACTAATTCTAATAAAAGGGGATAAATATAAACCCGAAAATATAATTGATCCAATATAGATGAAAAAATGACAATAGCAATACAACAGAGTACGTAGTATGAGTAGCAACGAATTTCTCATATCGATGAATAATGTTTGTCAGATAAATCGAGAGGTTGTCTAATAATTAAACAGACAATGAAGTTGTATTCTACTGAGGGAAGTGTATTTCGATCGATAAATACAACATAGTTATATTGTCTATCATTCACAAACCATATACTATGAATTTAGTTTTTCCTGTATCTGACTTGTATTCGTAAACACTTCATATATTAATAAAAATTAATAAAAAGCTCGGGCTGCTTTCGCTAACTTACACCGTCTCTGGCGTAGGCGTGACATCCGGCTATCAACCAAGGGACGTGTATACTGCTCAGCAGTTCGCTCCGTCCTTCTCTATGGTGGTGAGACGTGGCCATTGAGAGCGGAAGACATGAAGAGATTGTCTGTTTTTGACCACAGATGTTTACGATCTCTCTCTCGCGTTAGGTGGTATAATAAGGTAAGTAATGTTGACGTTAGGCGTAGAGTGTTGGGCAAAGAGGGAAAATCAATCGAAGAGACTATAAAGTTACATAGATTGAGATGGCTAGGTCACGTGCTGCGCATGCCTAGCCATCGCCTCGCCCAAACGGCATTACTAGCTGATATAGGTGCAGGTTGGAAAAGAGTAAGTGGTGGCCAAACAAAAACATGTCATCAATCCATGAAATCCCTGACAGTTAAACTGAGTCAGGTAGGGAGATGCAGACTTCCGGGTTGGGTCCCTCGGGACTCTAAGAATCAATGGCTGGAGACAATAGGTGACATGGCTCAAAATCATTGTCAATGGCTTACGCAGATGTATTCAGTCTCTGTAATCTTTCATATTCCTTTCTACCATTACTCATTCTCTTTCACTCTTATACTTGTCAAAACTCTATTGATTCTCTTCACTTATTTTCTTGTCTACCTTTGTATGCTATTTGGAACGTGGCAACTCGAAGTGCTGCACTTCGGTGCCAAGTTCTATGTTGAATCCAGCAGCAGCAGCATATATTAGTAAGGGGCGATTACTGCTTTTAAGAATAGTTAGTCAAATAGTTAAATACATTTACCAATTCACTTATCTGGGAAGTCACATGAGCTACTAGCGAAATTATCTCTAGTGTATTCTCAACTCGAATACAAAAGGCTCCTTTTGCATTGGCCAAGTTGCATCACATTTTGCGTAAACATGATTAATTCAAACAGTATTAAGTGATACAGGATTAGGTTGTAAGAGGGTTATGGGGATGGGGGGAGGGGCGAAATCATGTCAGTAATCCACAAATTCTCTGGCTGTTAATTTTAGCCATGTAAAGAACTGACAGTGTCTGGCTAGCTGAGGTCCTCGAGAAGCTAAGATTTATTCCCAATGTAACTGTAGGACTTGAGCACTATTATTATTATTTATTTTATACCTTTACGTTCCCAGTGGAATATAGGGCTTCAAACTAGAGACTTGAAGTCTAAGTAGTAGTGGTATTTATTTTTATGGGATGGAGTTGCAAGCCTCTTGCCCAACCTTCCCTCTTTACCAGTCATACTACTGGTTTAGCGAGGTAAAGAAGTGCGTCGGCCGGGGATGAAAACCCGGACCACCTAGGTGGTTGATGAGCATTCTACCGCTGTGCCACCGACGCGCCTGCTTGAGCACTGTGATAGATTGTAATTCCATATTAGATAAGTTTATTTGATTTATCGCACAGTGATATATATACATATATCCCCTGTTGTTTGTTGCCACTTTCCATTACCTCATTCCGATTGCACGTATGCGGTGTTGAATCAATAAGCAAAGCTTCAGTGACTAATCTCTTTATCTCTTCACCTAACTATATTACTTTTTAACGCTTTCAGCCTGTCCCACCCAACCTATTTTGTGATTATATGTAAGTGAATGCAGTGCAATGGCTGAGCTTTTTTTCTAGGTTATTTAATTTAGCAGGGTCAATCATTCTAGGTCTGGCGAAATTTTTATGTTCCAGTAATCTAGTTGACCTCTGTCGACTGGTTTGACCTATGTTATTGATCTCATAGTTATTAGATGGTATTTGGTAAACTGTTTCGTAATTTTATCTCAGAGAGTTAGTTGGTTGGTTGGTTTAAATGCCACCCTAATTCCAGCCTCATTGGGAATTCTACGTAAGGCCTCTGCCTCTGATGTTTATTCTTTATACGGCAGTACTAAAGAGGCTTTGAATTCTATATTATTTTCGTCATTTTCATTACTAGCCTTAGTTTTCCTATGGTTCTTCATATATTTCTGAATAAATTCTTGTTCACTAGTAATATTTCCTTTATTTGTTTGATTTCCTTATTTAAATATTCTGGCCTACTGGTTAGGCTCATGGCCCGACTAACGTTATTATAATTTTTTTGATCATAGCTTGATTCCACACCGTATTTTGGGTATAAGTATGGAATTTTTAGCATGTGATATCGGTAGCCCAAATTTTGCAGGCAGACCAATTGATATCAGGTGTGCGTCGGTGGGGGATAGAACCCCGGACAATGTGTATGGTCGGCTAGAGTCCTAACCGCTGTGCTACCGACGCGTAATTAACTGAACCTATCTTTACCGATTCTAGATGAGGTGGATTAAAGTCTAGGTATTTATTAGAGTGTATCTTGTACCATCTTGTTTTCATTTTATTCTACAGTCTAGCATGACCAACTCACTCTGTTTGTTTTCTAACTCATAAGTGAATTGGATTGCGTCTACTATTGAGTTTACATGTGTGAAAGAAATGAGGGATATGTTGAGATTTCAACACAGTGAATGTGGTCTTTTTTTTTTTCTCTCTCTCTCTCTCTCTCCCTCTCTCTTTATCCTTGTATTTGCTTTTTGAAGTGTTGCAACGTTAACTGCTGTGCATTTATGTAAAAGTTCTGTGTTAAGAATTTAATCTAATTCAGTTATATCCCCAGTCATGTATGTGTATACGCATATAAATACATCGGGGAACCAATGTAATTCCCCATTCCATGTGTTGTTTTAGTGAACTCCAATAGTTAAATCATACATTCTGTTACATAAATAACCTTCATGCATAAATTGTCTTTCAGATGAATTAGCTAAAGAAAATCCAGTTCTTATTTCTTTTGTTGTTGTAAAAACACAAGATCCATAATAACAGCTGACATCACCTTGGGAACCATTGAGCACTATGGAGCTCTCTAGTCCACGAGGTTAAGTAAAGTTAGCAATATTGGTTAGTATCAATAACAAACAAAAACAACAGTTAACAATCAATAACTGTGACAAATAAAATGCCAACTCTTGCTCTTCCCTTCTTTCTTTTACTTTTAAACTCTCAAAGCTTCATATTTTCTTTAAAAACACGTATACTTTGTGTGTGTGTGTGTGTGTGTGTGTACCGTCAGCCTTATAAGTAGGTAGCCGGACAGATAAATATTTCAGTGTCAAGGTCTGGGATTCTTTTTCAAATTCTTATTATTTTTATCACCCTAGTTATTTCACATTAGTCTGGAAAATAGAAAATTCAATGGCCTACAAAATGGTTTCTGTATGCGTGTGTGTATGTGTTGGTATCTAATCGAAGAACAGTAAGTACTAAGCGAATTTGAATGTTTACATTCTATAAAATAACACACAGTATTATTCATTTCGCTGATTACGTTTCGAGCTCAGTTTATCGCTCACAACCATATCAAGGTGGTTCGCATTTTCATTTTTTCGGTGTAGTTGTGTTCTCACAGCTGCTGATTAAGGCTTTCATTGTCCATCCAAACAAAATCTATTCAGCGCCTACTTGAAAATTAATATGGAGATCGATGTCCAGTCTAGAAATAAACCAATCAGAATTGGCCTCAGTAAAATGATATCCACTATTTTATTGACCATGATTGCAGACTGTTTTGGCATATCCTCTGAATCATACATTGTTGTGTAAATATACTGTTACTTTCCGTCTCGTCTTTGGTGTGGTGTTGCTTAAGTTGCGGTCTGAGACATCCGTTAGCCGTTGTATGCTCTGCTGCAGTAGACAAGCAATACTCATGATTACAGTGTTTGTCTCAACGTTTTGCGAAATATACTAAGCATGAAGTCAGTGTTTTTTTAAAATTTTTTTATTTATTCATTTCTTATGCATATTAGTAAGTAAGTGAATATACCTTTTCGGCTTTCTGTACGTACACATAATTGTGACTGGCATCTACTCGAGATTGCTTATATGTAGTAAGTTAGTAAAATTGAGAGTAGATTATACAGTATTAGATGTAGTCATCAGTTCGTAAACACTAACTGACGAGCATTTGTCCTTACGGGATAGTATTCTCTCATATGTAATACAAATAATGTTAGGTTAGCATCATTTTGGTATACTAAATCAATCAATCAATCGATCAAAGGCCACAAGGAAATTCCCTCCGCCAAAATAAAGAAGCACACAAGCCAACCAAGACAATGACTTCATTCGATATTGTGCAGACCAAAAGATCCAAAAGAAAAAGAAGATAAGACTAGTACCATTAACAACATAAACTGTATGAACTGCGATAGATATTAGATCGGTCAAAGTGGGCGTCTCTTTCGAATCCTAATCCAAGAACACAAATTGACCGTATAAAGATGTGATATATATATCCTTTCATATCAATGCATGTGAATAATTTGAACACTAACTTGATTGGGATAATGTGAAACATTTAAATAGAGGAAACACCAAAGATGCAGTGACCAGCAAATACATTACTACACATCAAATTTAGCAACAAATAAAATATAAATAATGCGACAAGAAAATTCAAATTCCAAGTCAATAAAAATGAACAATAGAGACGTAAATTAGCAACCAGAGACAAGTTTGGTTGCCAGGAGATACAGTTATATCATTCACAGAGAATTCGTACAAGTTCATTTCATATTAAAGCTTACATTGGAGATGTTGTCTAGAAGGATAACGAAAGCTTCGTGATTAAATCGACCAGCTTAGAGAAATCAACTAAATCAAAAGTTATTAAGTTGTCTAGGTATAAAGAAATTTACCAGTGGTGTCAGGTAGCTCTGTAAAATGAGTTCATGCTTACAATTCATGAATCACACCTATATCAATGCATACTTTGAAAAGTAAAAAGACAGCGTATATGCTGATTGCTGGTCCTTTTATAGGGAACATCATCTTTCTGCTGCCACATCCCTTCTGGATATTAACATAACTTCCTTTGTATGCAGAGTTCGGGGTTGTATTGACGAATTACCAAAGGTCTCCGCCATACACCAATGCTGAAACCGGACGCCCTTTGTACCTTTCGGCCTCACCTTATAGATGATCTTGAAAGATGACTCTGGTGGGGCTACGTGACTTGAGCTCACCAAGTGCGCGAGACCTGAGCTAGTAATTGTCGTGCATTATCCTTTTGCTAACCATACCGGATAATGTCCAGAGATGTGTTTGGAAAGTGTGTGTTTTGTTCGACCAATATAACTAGCTCCACACGAGCAGGTGAATTTATAAACACACATTGAAGTGGCCCGAAGCGGCAGTTTATCCTTCACACATCCATTGAACATTTGTCGGCTGTAGAAATTGATCCGTAGCTCAGCCGCAAAGAAGGCTTTCCTCAATGATCTGCATAGGCGATTCTTCAGGATCTTTCTTTGTCTTTAGAACTACTTATGACACCTTATCTTCGGTTATAAATTATATTGTTCATTGATCGTGATGTATCTATTTTTGTTTAAAAAGCAATGAAACCAAACAGCAAAATTAATTATCATCTACAGATTTCACATCCTTTTCATGTACGCATTGAATGGATTTCATTTGTTTCTATAATTGACCAATTAATTTGCCTATGTGCGCACATATAATGCCTATCTTGTTTTGTATTTCTATTTATAAGGTGGTATCCTCTCTTATATATGTATTCCATAGTATGTGTTGCGATGTTCACCTCTTTTTTAGCCTAGCCTAATGGCTTTTTGTGTCTGTGCAGCATTTCTCCATTTCTATAAGTGAGGACAAGAGGGTGGATAGATTCACCTTATTCCACACATTACACATAGCCTTATTATTTGCCTATTTATATTTTTGGTACATTGGACTAGTTAGAGAACAAAAGATAAGCCAGCCTTTATAAGAAATTACCTTAATGTATTTATAATTTAGCATGTCTTTTTTGTTGTTCATTATTATTGTTATTATTATTCCCTTTTTAAGGACGTTTATGGTAGTGTCACTTAGTTGTTTGTGTTTATTCATTAAGCCAGTTGTTTATCTGTTATTTGTTTTATTTTTTAAAAGGTGCGTTTAGTTCTGTCATTTCGAACGAATATCTATCTCCTTCATTCTCTATCGATTTATCAGTTGTATTTGAGGGAAAACTTTTTGACACTTTTTTTCTCCTTCCTAACCTTCAGCCACCCCCTCCCCCACCCACCACTTAAAATCATATTCCGTATATCACAGTGGTGTATATACTACTGATTTATATGAATATTCGGGAACTACTCATGTTTTAAATAGGGGTAGTGCATACCCACCAGTAGCGAAATGACCTAGACACTGAACAGCTGTCCCACTCAATTTTGTCAGATCTCTTCGTCAGTGTACGCAGATTATATCAGTTCAGTGAACCGACTGAATTCAAATCACATCAAAACTCACAATAACTCCAGTTAATCTCTTGACTAACTGAGTCTCAACACAGGACTTTGCACAGAAGTGTATCAGTTCAAATTGACACGCTACATGTGGCGCACGAAAGAAGCGAAAAAAAGATTCAAAATTACTGTAATAAGCAGAAATGTGAGGGGAAAAATAGTAACATAGAAAAACTTGAGGGTTCAATGGAGATAGGAGATCACAAAGAGTGAATGCATCTGTGCCATCATTGAAAATGATTTCGAGGCACATCACTGATTTTCTCCAGTCATTTGTTCTTGGAATTCCGAGGACCCTAACCAGCCGAGCAGTCTTCATCCCCTACATGACTCAAACTAACTGTCAAAGACTCCATGAACTGACTCCACGTTTTGGTTTGACCTCCACCAACTATATTTCAACTTAATTCTATGTCAGCTAAAATTTCCCATAGAGGAAGGCGATGGTTAGCCGTGTCAAACAATTTACCATCAAAACCTCATCGACTGACCTTCCCTGCTTACCTAAAACTGGACACCCAACCTCAACATTAGTCGCCATAAGTATATCACCTAAGATCGGAGACGGAACACAGACACTGCTGCATAGTACGCACTACTTTTGATCGATATGTGGATATCACGTCTATGCCTGAGATGGAGTAAGTTGACAAATATCGCACGACACTTTTGTATCCATGGTGAGATTTCGTCAGCAATCAGTTCACTGGGGTGGATGCAACTTCCGAAATAAGTGAAGTGGTTCACATGCTCCACCACTGCACTCCCTATCTTCATTTTCGGTTCTATATTTTATCTGCCGTTGTCTTCATCATAGATTTATATCGCTTTAGGATTTCCGTTTGTTACTCAGTTTTTTTCTTGCATTAAATTTAGAAATTATATACTACTGATTGAGTGAAATGAGTGGTTGTATACCACTAACATCAAGTAGTAGTAGCGCTTGCTAGCCGGATCGAGGTGATCTTATCACATTAGACGGGTTTTTTCGCTAATTTTAGGGCCGAAGTCATCAATGGCTGCTAACAAACACTACTGGTTGAGATATAAGTGGCATACGACTACTTATACCAATCAGTCAGTAGTATATACTCTTTCATGCAATTATGCTTGCTTTGTTGATCACCGTTGACATTATCAAGCAGATCACATTTATAAGCTGAATAAATTTTAATTCTAAAGAAAACTGTCTGGTGAAATTTCATCTCGAATTGTGCAAATTGTGAATTTGATCTATTGGCATAATTGTTCGAAATGGGTTTGAATTTATCGACTGTATCAGAGTCATATGAAAATGGGCGACAGTCGCATAATATCACTCGATGTCGAATCTCTCTTCGCAAATGTCCCGATTACAAAGACGATTTGTTTCTTATACAAGTACTTGGAAGACAGAGACTTGAATATCGGAATACTGACACCCAGGTTAGAAGAACTTCTACTTAGGTGCACCTTTTATAGGTTCGAAACCCAGTGGGTGTGTATTGCTGATTAGTCCCAAGCTAGGACGAAACAGATGTCCAGTACTCCCTGGTTTCCAATAGTCCTCTGACTGATATCAGTCTGTTGGCTAACTCGAAAAACAGATCGAATCCTTACAAATCAACTCTTGACGTAATAAGCTGTGTCAAGTTGCAAATCAGCATGCAGTTGAGTGTGTGTATGTGTATAGACTGATTATGCTGTTTGCACTCACGTTGTATATCAGTGATGAGTAGATTCATCGCATGAAAAGATGACACGTATTATACTCTGATCCGATTAAAAACGGTAGATATTGTTATTTATTATTGTATTAGTAATTCGTACAATCACTCTTTCTTGGCTAATAGTTCAAAATTAAGCCAACCTGTGCATAAAATTATTGAGTTGTATTCTACGTAAGTGTTTTGTTTCTCTTTCTTTAGTGAAATTCTCACACTTTCACTTCTAAAACATTCATTAATCATGTAGAACAGTAAAGATTAACTGGTGGTTGTTATGTGCATAACAAGTAGTTTTAAAAAAAAATTTTCTCACCTATCTTTTCATTCTATAGCTACCGTTTGTTTTGTCTTCACTGTGATACACCTGTCACACACACACACACTAATACGATTAAACAGTCCTGCTATAAAAAGCACTACGTCATGCGCAGAGCCACATACATAAAATCTAAAAGTACAACTGTAGTTTCACAAGTTTTTGTTATATTTCAGCTACCAAATTTTATACTTTGCTTTATTGTATTTGATTGTCTCAATCGTATATCTTTTTTTGGTGCGAGATGTTGTATCCTACTGACTTATTGCAGTCACAGTTTTCAGCCAAACACGTCCCGAGTTAGAATAGCTCTTTATGTAACTCCTATCCGCGGGCACTTAGGTAGGTAGTAGCTACGGCTCACAGGCCTAGTTCTCTTCCGACCAGCTTGATTCTAATAATGTGTGCGTGTGTGTAATACTAGAAATGCTTAATTTGTTTTCGCTGATACCCATTAATCAAATCTACCTTGGATTTATAACAAGCTAAATAGAGTTGCTAAAAGGTGTGAATGTGTTCTGTTTATTGTTTTTCTTTGGAAGAAAAAGAAGAAAAAAAGACAATAACCAAAAATTAAGGGTTAGATGGCTGCTGCTGTTGCTGGATATTTATTTCCTTTCACACCTTTTATGCTTTCTTTCAATTAGTGCTTTACTGGTGTGGTGCACATAGTAGTCGTGTTTACTTCCTCTTTGTGTATTGTTACAGTAGTATATAGAATTGTGAAGAAATACACTTCTGTGCAAGATTCTAAATTGGATCTCTACCTTATTTCAATTATTGCTGTAACACAATGTCGTCGTTGCGCGTTTATTATTATTTCCTTTGAAATGTATATATTTTGTCGGGAAATTTTTTATTTAAGCGTTTAAAACTAACAATAAGCTGTTTATTTATCTTCTTTTTTTATTTAGTTAAAATCCTGCTAGATCCATTTTTTATCACCTATCTGATTGACTTTAATTTTTGAATTAGCTGACTCTTATAGTATGTTAGTTTGGAGTTTAAAAGTGTAGTAATAATCACCACCCATTATATAAGTAGCAGGTGCATCGATAGTCCAATGATGGAATTCCGCTCACCAATCGTTCGTTACCCGGTGTGTGATTCCCGGGCCGATGCACTTCACTAATCTCGTCTATTTTGTCAACCACCAGTAATGCCAGAAAAGTGGGAAGGTTGGGCTTAGGGTGGTCAGCAATTTCACCCCCACTGAAGCGACACCACTGCCATCGAAATTTTTCAAAAAGCTTGAAGCCATATATGTTACTGGGATCACAAAGAATGAAAAAAAATTGCACCATTAGTTGTCTGTCAGTCGAAAGTTGTTCCACACGGTCTCATCATCACTTAATACTCTGCTTCTCTCATCCTTCTTATACACCAGTATGATTGACAGGAGAAAACCCAACTGAAAAGGTATTGTTATGGTGGACAGATATTTACTTGTCATTTATTCGCGTGATAAATGGACATCACTGATGATGATTGCAGCTCAGTCTCTTTGCTCACCTGGTGTTATAGAAATAAGGATTTCGGTGATTGGAACATTTCAGGAACCAAATAATTTAATTTCACTTTCAGTCATTACTGTATCTAAGATTATCGATCCCAGATTGTCTGACCATCACATGATTGTTTAGTGCTCTGAATTCAAAGGAATAGATTTAATATCAAGTAACCGATTAACTGTCATTTTTGTAGCCGGTTTTGTTATAAATTAAGTCTATATTATTATATTAAGTCTATATTACTCATTCTGTTTCACTCTTATACCTGTCAAAACTCTATAGATTCTCTTCACTCATCTTCTTGTCTACCTTTGTGTGCTATTTAGAACGTGGCAACTCGAACTGCTGCACTTCGGTGCCAAGTTCTATGTTGAATCCAGACACAGACAGAGATATTGGAAAATCAACTTACTCCAGTTTGCATGAAGGATTATTTCTTCTTTGCACCATAATTACATTCACGAAAAGAAAACACCTAGTTCAGTGAAGAGGCTCTTATCAGAGAATTCATATTCCTATTTAGCTGTACAATCTCATTTATATGCAATCTCTTTTCATGAAAGAGGATACTAATAAAAGCAATGGATTGTCATAGTCATAAGAGGAGTTGAATAAGTATATTGGAGTTACGTAATAAGATAAATAATTTAATGAATGAGCTGTAATCAGCGTGCACATAGAAACGAAGAAATACATAGAATTACGAGAGAGTTGATATGAAATATAAGAGTTATGAGGCGTTACACAAAACAAACAAAAATAAAGTTAGTGGAAATCAACAAGGCTGTCACCATCGGTCGGTCGGTTTTCGACATAGAACTTTGCACATATGTGCGGCAGTTCAAGTCGCCACACTCCATGTAGCACACAAAGGAAGAGAAGAAAGTGGAAGAAATGTATATTAGAGACTGTAAACAGAGGTGTGAGACAAGGGATTAGTAATAACGAAGAACAAAACAGTTTCATTGGAAACCATAAGTCACAAGGAGTGGATGCATCTGCGCCACTGAGAACGATTTTGAGCCATGTCACCAATTGTTTCCAACCGCCATTGGTTTTTACCATCCCGAGGACCCCAACCAGGAAGTCCACACCTTCCAACGTGGCTTAGACTAATTGTTGTGGATTTCATTGATTGGTGCCATGTTTTTGTTTGACCGCCGCTAGCTCTTTTCCAGCCTGACACTATGTCAGCTAACATTGCTCGTCGAGGAAAGCGATGACTAGGCATACGTAGCACATGTCCTAACCATCTCAGTCGAAGTAATTTCACGGTCTCGTCTATTGATTTCCCCGCCTTACCTAGCACTCGACGCCTAACCTCAATATTGCTCACCTTATCATACCATTTCACGCGGGTGGTGTTACTGAATAATTTTCTGTTGTATGTATAACTCCAGTTTCTCTGTCTGAATAACTAAAACTTCAACAATGCAAACGAGACGAAAGTGTATTGCCTTCGGTGGTCGGCTGTTCTTCACTTTGTAGATTATTTTGAAGGAGGCGTCTGTTGAGATGGAATGACCAATGTTGACAATGTGTTCGATTATCACACTTTTCATAGTGGAGCCACTATCACCGGTGGGGTGGTGTTTGGCAACCCTCCTAGACGGGATACGCGTTGAACAGGTGAACTGATATATGTATACACTTCAGCATCAGTTCGTTCAAACATTTTGTTGGTATTCTAATGTTTAACTGGTCATCATCTATATATTTACATATGAACAAACAGTTTCCGTAAGTGGGACACTGATGAAAAGAGTTAATTAATCTTCATGTCTTGTATCTTTGTCTTTTAAGGATGAAGAATATATATATCATCGTATGTATAATTTCCTAATATTCACAGGTATGCTTCCACGTCTTAGTCCTGAAGTTTGGATAACTACAAGTGAATATCGTCCAGATTCAGATCCTAATATGGATACAATTAGTACAAGTGAAGAATTTCCATATAATCCTGGATTTCGTCCGCATGGAACACGATCACTAGGTCGGCCATTGTTTATTCGAGCAAATGAAACAGTTTGTGTACTCGGTAAACGGTAAGCCATTTAATGTATATTTATTTCATCCGAATAGTTTTAATTTCTCCGTATATGTAGTATTTCAGTTTTGATGAAATACTCTTGAGGCTTTCTATTATGTGTAAAAAGTTTTTACTTAATATGTATCACTCTAAACTCTGCAGTTTTCCTACACTCTGAATTCATATTCTCAATGTTCTCTCTCTTCTCTTTTAATCCAGATTTTAATGATTTCGATTAAGTTTCTTATCTGCCAACTGACTGGCTTGCTGGCTTAGAATCATTCGCTTGTACAAATTTGTGAACTATGTAGCCTTTCTCTGTGATTCAGTCACTTAGAATAATGATTAATTATTCACTTCCTCTTCACAATATAACATATTTGGTTTCTGCAATCTGTACGCTAAAAGACTATTTTATAAAGCAAAATTAGGATTCGTAGAAATGCGATAAATTACTTTTTAAAGGCCTGGGTAATGTTATATTTGTGTGACAATTGTATGGCTAGAATAGAACTGTGAATAGACTGTTTCCAGTCAAGCATCTGGGGGGGGGTGCGGTATTAAGATATATTCTTCTTTTACGGTAAACATCGTCAATTTAGTTGTAAACCCACTGTATAACTTGTTTGATTGGATTGGAACAGTGAATCTGTCAGGATTGCCTAATAGACAAAATAATATATAAAATAAGATAGTCAATTAGGGAAGTCTTTTAAATCTTTTAAAAAAGATATTCCTTCACGAAATTGGCACTTTGGAACCATCAAGTGAATAGCAAAACTTTCAAGGTGAAGATGCTTTCTATACTAAAGAATGACATTAACGGCTGTCACATACAATTATTGCTAATTAAACTAACATTGTTTGCTTAACGATCGTTTTACCTGGAGTGTGAATGGGTTATGGTACTTAAATGGTTGATTTAAGGACCTCAACAAGAAACCCTAAACTTAGGTTTCGTGTTTGTTGGCACTCGTCAATGAGGCGCATCTTCAACTCTCTTCGGATGCTGAATGATTGGCTGACTGGACATAGGACGTTTAACAGAAGAATAGCAGTTCGAGTCACCACCCTCCATTTAGAGCACACTAAGGAAGACAAAACAGCGAAGAAAAGAAATTCAAAAGAGTAAGAAGAAGAAGAAATGTTAGGGAGAAGCATGACAGTTTAGTGGATTCAAGAGATTACAAAGAGTGAGCGCATCTTCACCGTTGACAACGATTTTGAACCATATTGCCAATTGTCTCCAGCCATTGATTTTTAGAATCCCGAGGACCCTAATCAGGAAGTCTACATCTTCCTACCTGACTGGCTCGAACTAAATGTTATGGATTTCATTGGCAGATGAAGCCATGTTTTCGTTTGACCACCACTAGCTAACTCTTTTCCAACTTGATCCTATGTCAGCTAACATTCCTCGTCGAGGAAGGCGATGACTGACTAGGCATGAGTAACACAGCCTCACAGAGGACTGCAGTCAGAGATGTTAATACTCGGCTACTTGAGCTTGTGATTCACATCCGGTAGGACCGGAATAGTTACATTACTTGTCCACTGAAGTTTGGTCAGCATCATTTTTGAAGTCCTTTATGGTGTTGATTGAATTCTGTCAGTCAAGTTATAATAATGCTGGTAATTTTGTAGTGGTCAATTTCTTGGTGTTAATTCAAAATCGACTATAGTTTACTTTCGCTGTTCTCATTTAGACGACCAAGTATACCACATTTATCCATGGATAAGAATAGAAGTATAAAAGGTTTATCCAAAGAGGAAATATTTTGTTGTATTTCAATGACTTTATTTTCAAGCTTGTAGGTGAGATGGTAATTTTAATGGTACTAAAAGTTGCTTAGTCAATCACACTTATGACAAAGCTTTAAGCTATTACAATTTTTGAAGGGAATAAGGTCGATGTGGATGAAATAAATGAAAAAGATTTGTTTTTCAAGAAACGAATTGATATTAAGAGGTTTAAAGTGGGTCAAGTGCTGTTGACACTCTACAATCATCACTGCGATAATGTTGATAACAATAATAGGTCGAGACAATTTGAAGTGGATTGAGATTGACTCACAAGGAACATTGTTAGAGCCAAGGTGAAGAAAGGTTTTTTGAACATAGCTTCACCCGGTTTTTGTTCACGTATGACTGACCAGCGTTCCACCTATACGCGAATGATGAAAATTTCATCCTCCCGTGTTCCCCCTTTTTCCAGAATACAGGATAATATTTGATTTTGTGTGCTTCTAGAGTACTTGCTTGTTACGTCTAATACAATTAGCCCCGATATGAGCATATGAAAATGATAGGTCCATATAGACGTCTACATAAGCCTTAGTTTATCATGGTACATATTGTTTTTTTTAAAATAATTTTTACTTTATTCCCAGTGAAACGTAGGCCTTTGAATTTTTGGTAACAGTGGTGTTATACTTTTGCGAGGTGTGGTTGCTAGCTTCATACCCAACCTCCTCCCTTTACCGGTTTCATCACCGGCTGGGGGAGGTTTCGCAGTGCGTCGGCCGAGGATCAAACTTCGGGTCACATTCTTGGTTGGCGCGCATTCCACCAATGAACTACCGACGCATAGTACATATTAAATTGAGCATATACTCTGTGTGTATTTGTTGACCATAAGAAGTGTGTTTGATACACTTAGATTGATGACTTTCCAAGAAATCTCACCTTCGCATATCAAATTTTACAACAAATATCCTCGGAAAGTTTTTTTTCTTCGCTGAATCAATTCTTTTTTCATCCCTATTCTAAGTGAGTGATCAGTCAGTTATTTTAAAAGATCTGTTGATTTATTTATTTAGTGGGTAGGAAAAAAAAACTAGGCTTCCTTGTTTTAAAACAAACAATAACATATCTTTTTTATTTTCTGTCAATCAGTTTTTATTATTATTATAGTTATGCTGATGATCGCTGATAACCTTTTATGTTTTATGCAGAAGTTAATATATTCGATGGATAAAAATTCTCGATTTTACAGCAGAACTGACACCATTGATATATATATATATATATATATATATATATTACTGATAGATAGATGAATAGGGTAAGAGTTATTCCAGCTATCAACACACTTAAATAAAATTATGTTATGGAAAGAAATGAATGTTAGCCTCCTCTCTCTTTCTCTCTCTTGTATATTCTACCATCTTAGTTCAATGTGATTTTCATATTGGTGTTATGAAGATGTTTTTATTTTTACCTTCAAGTCGATACCTTTGTTGAATATCCTTGATTTAATTAGAAATATGAACGGATCTCAACTTCAATGCTTACACGGTACTATGTAAAAAGCAATGCTGTGTGCTAGCTTAGACCTGTTTTTTTTCTGTGTTCCAATTTATTTAAATTAGTCAGTTAGTTACAATCGGATAACCCTGAACTGACTTAGTCACAACCTCATTCAACAGCTGTATGACAATACCACATATCAAGTGATGCACAACGGGAAACAGAGCGAAGCTTTTGAAGCGAAGATATGCGAGTAAGACAAGGCTGTGTAGCTGCAGTAGATTGGATTATGCGAGAAGACATTGGATAGATAAGAAGACTCTAGAAGATCCGTACTTCCCGGACAATTGATGTCTAGTGTCACATAAACTGGAAGATCTGCAGGCGAAAACCAGCCAGTTTTGAGAAGAGGCTGGCAGCGAAGGGAGGTCTTTGAGTGAATATAGAGAAGATGAAGGTGATGAAGATAACCAACCAACCAACCAACAACAACCAGCACCAATCACTATCGACGGGATAAATTTGAAAGAGGTCACTTCCTTCATTTATCTAGGCAGCATTGTTTCAACTACCAGCGACAGCAAGAATGAGGATGTCAAAACCAGAACTGGAAAGGCAAAACGGGACTTCATCACTCTGAAATCAGTTTGGAAATCTGCTGCACTAACTCAGCATAAATAACAATACCAGTGTTAAGTCAGTCCCTGTATATGGTCGGAGACTTGGTGCATCAGGCGCAGACTTTTATGTATAACTGCATTCTCTGGCTCCTTGATGGAGATCAGATAGCGAGAGAGAAAGAATTGGCAACAAGAAACTCTGGGAAAGAACCGATCAAGAACCTATTGCTCAACAAAGATCCCAAAGTAAACGGAGATGGATTGGACACACACTGAGGAGGCTATCGGGTGATATCGCCCTCCAGGCCATCGAGTGAAAAACGGCGAGTTGGGCGTGAGTCCAAGGATGACATTGAGGTGATCTTGTATGTAGAGAAGCTGAGACACTATGGGTAATCACGCAGGCAGCTGATGAGGACCGCAGAGAATAGGACAAAACGGAGATGTGCTGTTTCACTCGTAATCACAGGGAATGATAAAATAATAATAATATGCGTCACAAATAGTGTATTAAGGTTAACGACATTGCTTAACTGCTCAGGTTGTAGTAGGCGGAAGTGGGATTGTGAACACCGAGACCTATTGACCGAAAGTCGAGTGCTTAAATCAACAGTCCACGTCTCAACATTCATTTAATTGTTATGTACACGTGAAAAAACGAGACGACTAAATATATGTGCAGTACGGATAGTAAAACATTCTGGGGTAATGGTTATTGATGACCAACAACCAACTCTTTCATTGCCAAGGTTACTGATATCTTCAGTTGAAAAAAGTAACATCCTCGCTCTGTAGTACTTCTCTCAGTGTGACTCTTATTTGCCCACCTAAGGATATTTAATGTCTCAAGTGTATATTTTAAGCGTTGTTGGTGTCGTTGTTGTTGGTGAGTTCGTTGTAATTTCTAATGCCTCTTCTATTCTCCTTCTTTTCTTTCCCTTTAATTTTTGTAGAAGTAGTACAACATGGAAAGTAGTCAATTTACGTACTGGTCTTGTTGGTTGTATTCCATCGAGTATTTTAAAACCGTATACAGGCGAAAAAGATTCATCATTTCGTGATCAAACATCAGCTATAAATAACAATAATAACAATAATAATACTTCTGGAAATTCAAATACCCTGGGACTAGTAGCCAAAACTCGTCTGCGCATGAGTAGAAGAGGTTAGTAGACAAAGATTATTATTGTATTAACTCACAGTGTATTATTTTATTTTGTATGCTAACGCATAACACTCAAAAGAACAGACATTTAATAAAACTGTTTACTCATACGTATTGTAGAGATGCAAATGTCTGACTGACAGCCATCTATTTTGTTAGTAGTGTTGAAACTGTGGAAGACGTAGAGTGTTTATTTGGAAATTGGTATCTCTATATATCCGAATTATGCATACCTTATCTTCAAATCACCATTAGCACAGATCTTCATGTTGTGCTACTTTTGCACTTCATATTGTGTTCCTTTCACGTGTCCCATGTATCTGCACAATGCTGTATCATTTGCTTTCTGTGACGTCAAATGTGTTTTTGTGCCTATGAACGTGTCTTTATATACTACTGATAAATCTTATCAGTAGCACTCATCACAGTATGTGGTAAATCGTTAATGAAAAAAAAAGTTACCTTAGATCTGACACAGTATGTACTGTTGACAAGTACTATAAGAAATAGTCAAAATATTGCTAGTCTCTTTGTTCTTCATTTGCCTTAATGGTTCAAATAAAATGGATCAAAATATGTTTCTGTGTCGGATTTAATTCATTAGATTATCCAGCGCATCACAGCAAGTGATTAATCGCGCACTTTTTAGTACAGTTCTTATGAAAACTGGAGTCCAATGGATATCTGTCTTGCCGGAGTAGTGTTTGGCTAGAACTCACTGAAATTCTACCCTTCACACACACACACTTGTCATCTTTGCTTATGTCTAATTATCTTTGATACAAAGTCATACCACTGAAATAATGGAAGAGATTTGTAGCTCAGGTGAATGATACTGAATTAGTTGTGTTCTCTGAGCTGGTTGAATGACTTAATCGTGAAGCTTTCGTCTCCAGCTCTAGTTTCAGCACAAAACACCTGCACTGAAGGTGTTGTCTAGATAGTGGACAACGAAAGCTTTGCAGTTAAATCCAACCAACCAGCTCAGCAAACACGTCCAATTCAACTGATCATAATACTATATAATAAATGTATTTAATTTATTACTAGTGAAGATTTCTGCCTACAAGTAGAATTTTCTTAATAATCTGAATTCAGCTTCACTAACTGACTTGGCTATACGTAGTAAGTTTTTCTTTTCTTTTTTTTGAATGTTATGTTATGCGCTTATCTGCTTTGTGATTTACAGAATGCTTTTTGCTTGTATGACTTTGTTAACTTTATAAGTAAATATTGGGTGGAGCGGGTTGGAATGAGATTTGTCTGTACTTTTTCGAAGTACTATTAATATACAACTACTGCTTCTGTTGTTAATATGAGGTCTGTTAGTAGTGCTATTGGATTCTTCTTGTTCTGCTTATTCATCGTAGTATTTCCCACCAATATTAATATTGTTTTTTTTTGTGTGTGTGTGTTTGTGTAGAATCGTGAAAGATAACAAAGTTATATGACTTGCTAACAGTTGTTGTAGGATTTGAACCCATGATCTATTTGTCAAATTAGACTAGAAATCGGATCACAGTTACTAAATTCACTTATTTCTAGACACCTTAGTGTATTTCAATTAGTTATGGTCTAATTGATTTGGGCATTCTACATCCAGGCAGTCAACAATGCTTTCTGATCACTCTCCACCGTTACACAACATGGTCGTGGCTGCAAGGTTTCACTAATTTTCAAAGGCACTTATAGTATTTCCCAGGGAACATTAGTAATCACTTCTTCTAGAGCATAGAAATTCTTTGTGATTCACCTCCCGCATAAATTCAACACCTTAATGAGAATATATTTGTAGCACACCTAGTTGGATTTCAGTTTGATGCTAAGTGAAGCCTTAGAGACCTAGGTCCCACTCGAAAGCACCTCTAACGAGTTGATTCTCCCCTTCTGCGATAGGAATCTTCTTCAGTTACATAGTGTCGCAGTTAGATATGTTACCACTCGTCTGCCGCTCAGTCTCTGTTTAATATCATTCACTGAGAGTTGAGTGCTGCAGCTCATATGACAGTAATGTGAGAAAACCCTTTGTTTAACCATCCTGCCTACCATGATGATTATGAATTCCTTCAAAGTTTTAGTCATTACTTCAAACTAATCCTATTCACACTAATCGGTTCATTGATAACGAATGTCAGTGTATGCAAAAGTGTAACTTGTAAATTGGGCTATTTTTATTTTGTTCTGCTTTGTTTTGTATGCAAATAGATTTTAAATAACGAAAGAGAATAACAATACTAATTGATTCTTTTCTCATGCAGTTCTATTATTTTTTTTCATTTCTTCTCTCTTTTTGCATTCATTGTCTGAAATTAGCATTTCATTTTTGTGTGGGTTTTCTACTATTTTTGTTTATTTGTCTGTTTGATTGTTTGTTTGTTTCTATTGTTCCTTCCAACTTTTTTGTTCGCTTGTTGGTATTCGTTCGCCTTCATTCTGTGCATATTATAAAAAAGCGGTTATTTTGTAATGCTTGAATTAACGCTGGTGTTTGTGTTTTATTTTCCAAGTATTCAGTGAGTATGCTATATATATATTCACACGGATAATACTATCAGTTAGAAAAATTAAGCTAAACTGAAATCTGTGTAACTAACATTGGTTATATGCCTTATTGTTTGAAGGCCTTGTTATTCTTCATCATCACAACCTACTTTTATTCTTATTCCGTGGTGAGTCAATAAATCTTTTCACTTTTATGTGACTTCGTTCAGTATCCACGATAACGATGTTTGATTGATCCAGATGGACAGGGGGTATATTACGCATGTCTCCTGAATAGCATTCTCAAAATCCAATGCTACTGGAAATATAAAACTAATCTATGATATGCCTGATTGTTGGTTTCAACCATATAAAGTAGTGAAGACTGTCTGGCTCGGAGTTCTTGTGATGCTAAAAATCAATAAGTGATGACTCCTAGTGGCGCAGATGGATTCACTCTCTGCTATTGTCCGGAGTCTAAATGTTCTTACTCGATTTCGTCTATTCTAGTCTTTTGCATTTCTTTTCATTACGTTTACGAAGTTTGGCAATGGGAACTAATGCGCTTTTTCCACCTCATTAGGCAAAATCTACAGATGACCTGAATAAGAATGGTAAAAGGAATAAACATTCCAACAGACAGGGCAATTTAAAAGTTGACGAAAAAATGAACTCAAATAAACTAATTCATACTGAATTATATAAGTTAGTTTTACGTTGTTCGTTGTCTTCAGCCGCGTCGTGGAGCCTGTTATATTTATCACATTGCCTGATAACCGATTTCGATTTGGCGTTGTGATTAATTTTGTGCTGAACCGACATCGGTTGGAAAATCAGTGGAGATCAAAGAGCGCTGGGTGGTATCTGTCTCGTCTTTGTTTGTTTGGAACTTTTCATCAGTGCGTACTCCACCGGGAGTAGAACTCAAAGGCCATCCCGTGTATCATTTAGCCGCTGGGTTAGAATTCAATAACCCATGAATTTTCTAACTCCAGACAATGGCGTTACCGTCGGTTGGTGATGGCGGTCGGTGATGAAATTGACATTGAAATTACCACCATTTAAAAAATGCACACTTCAGTTTATTTGGTAGAAATCTGAATCCAAAAGTTTTTTTTATTCGACACTAAGATGTCAGTAGTATATGCCGTTTTAGAAGGAAATTTGTCGTAGCACAAGATTTGTTATGGTTAGCAATGTAAATAGGGGAGGTAGGGCCATGGAAGATTGATTTCATCGTAATCAAAAGATGGAAGATAATAAGATACGGTGAATGGATAGGTCTTTGAAGACTAAAGTTCCGCCGACAAGATTCGAAAAGATTGTTCACTTAAGGCCCTTCATTTCGGTGGACCAAACAGTTTGAGCTGTTGATAAACAGGCGGTACTAAGTAGACTATTCAATATCATTTATATGGCCTTCTTCGGTTGGTTCACTAAGAATACCACAGACAAAAGTGCACAACCCTGGTCTGTATGTCCAAATGGGAACCAGTCGTCAGCCTTTGATTAATTCAGTAACCTAATGGGCTTATTCTTTACTTATTCGCTTGTAAGATCATTTTTTATTCTATTAGATAGTCGTGTTTTTTCAGTCGAGAAAAATATGGAATTATTATTCACACATGGAGATATATACATATATATGATTGATATTCACAAAGTACTTACATAATGTCTAAAAAAATGCTTGAACATCTGTTAGCATTTTCTTTTTTTTCTTTTTAAAATTCCAGATCTAGTGGTAGTTTTTCTTCTCCTTTTTCCCGTAATATATTTTCCACTTAAAACAACATATAGTTCCTTCGATGGTGTTCCACCATATACTTGATTTTTCTCATGCCTCAAAGATTTGATAAGTTGTATGAAAACCTGACATTACTGATAAATCCCCGAACACTTAGTTGTTTTCGTGCTATGCGGTGGTTTTTCCTAGTGATGGATGTGAGTATGGTTGCTAGCCTCACGTCAAACCCCCATCCCTTTACGAGGCTTAGGACTTGAAGATTAGGTGATGACCAGAGAACATAATCATCAACAAGCTACTCTGACAGAGAACCAGTTAAGAATCAATCGCTCAATCAATGCGCAAAAGAAAGTATGGACTGATTCGATATACTCTGAAGAGACACTTATGTGACATCACACGCCATCCAGGCCCCCGAATGGAACCTGAATGGAAAGAAACTTGTTAGATATCTGACGGTAACACAGAGAAGGTCATGTTAAAATGAAATGATGAAAGATTGTGGTCAATCGTTGGAAGTGATTTCAGAGAACACAATGCATTGCAATGGAGATATGTTGCTACTAGATGGTTGGAGGCAATCGGCAGGGAGCCTTCGAACTAGGTTTCGTGCTAGTTGGCACTCATCAGCAAGGCGCATCTGCAACCTTGAAGGAACTCATGTCCCTTCTGAGATTCGAACCCGCGTCACCCAGTGCTGCAGTCAGAGACGTTACCACTTAGCTATTCAGGCTCGCGATTGATCTCCTGTAGGATATTTTCGATTGCACACTATTCAGTAACTAGTATGCAATCAAAAAATGGAGATATGATCCTAGCGCCCAATGTTCCACTTAGAACGCAATGAATTTTAACAGTTGTTAATATTTTATTAGTCTAATGTAAGGTCATGTGTCGCCTAAGATTTCATCTGACCGCATAACTGCCTAGTTAACCACATCTTTGTACAGATGAATTATAATTTTCTACAGGAGTGACAATAGACCACTTAATATATATATATTTATATATATATGATATTTTGTGCTAAGATCGTTGAGTCTTTTACCTGTTGATTCGTTGTTTCGTTAAAGCAAAAGGTTTTTTGCAATTTAACCAGACTGCTTAACTTGTTTCTATCTTCGCTACATTCATACTTATATTTATTTTGTTTTCAAATTTCTTTCATGTTTTATTTTCGCTTACACAGAAACAGTATCTCGATTCAGTAAACTCAGTGTTATCATTCCTTCTGATGGAATGAATAATAATAATAATAATAATAATACCTCACGTTCACGTGGAAAAATTACAGCCGATCAAATCAGTCTACCACAGAATGATTTTCGGCATATTGGTCATGTTGGTTCAGATGGTCGGACATTTGGTGAACTTGGTCTAGTGGGCAAAATAATCGATTCAAAAGGTGAGTTAAGTGTATCTATGTATGTATGCATGCATGCATTGATTGTCTGTTTTCTAGCCATTCTTATTTTTTCTTTTTTTAAAGGCAAAAGTATTATAGCTAATTCTTTCTAGAGGTGTATCAACAAAGTTGATCTTGATCTACGCAGCAATAGTTAGAGGATCATTGGGATCAAAAGGCACAGTGGACAGTTGTTTCATCCCTAGTTTGAGTGAGCATAGTTCAAGAGTCTCACAAACTGTTACTGAACAGTTGTTCAGTGTGCTCCTTGCTCCTTCGGTGATTCTCTAATTGATTTCGGCTCGTAACGAAATCTACAGCGAAACTAATGAAAATCTCTACCACACCCAAAATCTGAATTACACAATTAATAAAAATAATAATAATTCCATCATTTCATATTATTTTATAAGTTTATTATAAATTTCGTAGGTTTAGACTCTAAATGGTGTTCGTTGGCAGTTCAGTAGTTGAGCACTCGTCAACGACGCGCGTGTTTCGGGGGTTCGACCCCTGGCCAACTCAGTCCTAAACTTCGCTTAGTCGGTAAGTAAACCTGGTAAAGAGGGAAGTTTAGGTGTGAGACTAGCGACCTCATCCCATTAAAAAGAGCAAAACCACTACTACTGAAACTTCAAAGCTGAAGCTTGAAGGCCTGTGTTGCACTCAGAACGAAAAAGAATAAGAATAATTGCTTCACATTGTTTTATAGTTTATTGGCCCATATGAAAAGCTACTCCAACGTTTAAGCTGTGGATAATTGATGGATAGTATCTAGAAAAAATCATCCTTTTGAATCAGACTACTGGTTTTATTGTTATTCTTATCAAAGACTAAAAGGAGCACTAGTGGTAACCTGATTGATTTGATTTGTATTTTTTTTCTATTTCTTTGCGTTCCAAATGGAACATAGGGCTTCAGCCTTTTGAAGTTTCAGTAGTTGTATTGTTATTTTGTTTTCACTGGATGGGGTGGCTAGTTTCACGCTCAGTGTTCCCTCTTTTTCGAACTTACTACTTATAAGTTGAGGTTTTAGGATCGCGTCGGACGGGAGTCGAACCCGAACCTTCTTCGTGTCTGAAGGACCTGCATCATTGAACCATATCAGTTGTTTTTTGTTTAAAGTCAAAGAATAATCGTCAAATAAACAGAGTTACTGAAAACTCTTCATATAATTAAGTCATTTCCGTAATGAATAACTGAATATATAAAGTCTGTCACTATGCTGAAGTTGATAAAATAATTCAAGATTAATAAGACATGAAATTGAAAAGAAACTCATAGAGCTATTTTCAAATCAGTGAACAGTGTTTTCACCCTTAAATTGGTTGTCCCCACTGGTGTTCATGAATTCTATTCAGTACTTCGGGAAATATCTATCTTGGAACCAGCAACTATCGTGAGCACTAGACTGATATCCAAGCCGGGAACAAAACAACTGTACTCAGTACTTTCGGATATTTCATGATTTCTTAACTCTGATGTCAGTTTCGTTATGATCAGAAAGTAGTTGGGAAAGAGTGAAGTTTTCAAGTATAAGTTTGCAGGGATTTGATTGATTTCAAGATTTATCACTAATCGAGTTAAGTTAGAAAACTATAGAAAACCAACAGTGGAGTACTGCATAACTGTTTCGTCCCTGTTTGGGACCTTTCATCAGTATGCACCCGCCAGGGGATTGAACCATGACTTTTCGGCTGCAATTCGAGCTCTAAGACTATTCAGTCACCAGGATGGAATCCAGTGTCCCATCAGTCCTAACTTTTGCCAGTTCTCGACATAGCATAAACGCCAGTGAGTGTCATCGTCCTTGTTTGGGACTTGGAGTAGTATTGAAGAGTCTCAAACTTGCACGAAACAGCTGTTAACTCCATCCTAGTTTTTCCAGTGATTCTCTAATTGAAGTTAGTCCGTGACCAGTCTTGGAAAAAGTGTTTATCTTCGCATAATTCTACTAACGTTTTCAATATGTTAATCAAGAATTAATGTAGCGGTAGAAGACAAGAGACTTGGTAAAAGAATGTTTATTTGCAATTTGGCATCTCTATATAAGGGAATTATGTACATCTTATCTTCAACTCGCCATTTGCACAGATCTTCCGTATTGTGCTACTTCTGTCCCTCTTCGTATTGCGTGTCTTTGTGTTCCTTTTTACGTCTCTCATGTATCTTCGCATCGCTGTATCATTTGCTTTCTGTGACATCAAATCTATCTGCCTGCTGTCTCTTTATATTACTACTGATAAATCTTATTGGCAGCACACGCCACATTAGTACCTCTATTTTGACTTGATATTATCTACTTAATAATTGAGTAATTTCACGTCAAAATACTGTATCAATATGCAATTTTTCATCTCCTCGAGGAACAAGTCCTGAACTCCTTCATTTTTTTCCTATTCTATGTGTCATTAAATAGGTGTGTTGAATAAAACAACCAAACTTGATCATGAAAGCAAATAAAACGAAATACGAGTAACTTGTCATTTTTCTTAGGCTACTTCTGTGTGTTTACAGCTTATCTTGATTGGTAATAACTACTGAACACTGAGTGCAGATGATCTTTACACACACTATTACTATTAATATTACCTCAGACAGAAATCTATACCAATTCATTTCACGTTACATGACCAGACATCGTCGAAGCATCTGAACAAGGAGCCGACATGTTATCGTGAGGTTTAGTACTTCGATCCAATCAGTTAGAAGGGAAAGTTTAAATTGAATCAAATAATTACCGTTGCACAAATAGGTGTCACTCACGGTCCAAGTGGTCTAGTGAATAACTCTTTGGTGTTCGAAACTATGGGTGACGGGTTCTAGCCTCAGGAGGAACACTGTCACCTGGGATTCCGGGCACATCTGGATGATAAGTCCCAAGTAGGACGAAATGGGCAACCTGGATTCCACTACTAGTTACCGTCCACCAATTTAATTCTACACCATTAAAAAAGACAGCAGCACTAAGTGTTGCCAAGCAATAGTTTCCAGTTAAGTTGTCAGCATTTTTTGTGTACTCATTTGGTGATAGTCTTATCACTGCACTATACACCATAGTCTTGTATACTTGCAACCTGACTTTATCAGACAATAGTATGTTGGTAGAACCAATCGTATTCTTTTCAAGAAATTGATAACCCTCCAGAGGCATATGGGGTTATTCTTGTTGAAGTGATTGTTATTGGATATCCTGCTGTTGACACGTCGGCTCTTATTATGGACACTTCTAGGATGAATTCTCGAGGTTATTATGATGTTACTGAGTGGATAAGGTGGAATTTAGAACAAGCATGGTGTCCTATTCGGAACTCATCAGTTAGAGAAGCAAGACCTAACGCTAACAGCAGTGAGTGAACCTGCCTCCTGGATTCCACTGCAAGCGTAGGGTACAGTGTTAATTAGTGAATTGTGTGTAGGTGTTTTGTGCAATATATTTCATCAATTTGGTGATTCACAGTGGATCAGTAATCAGATCATACTGTTAACCTTCTTTCTCTTTTACTTGTATAATTAACCTTAACAAGATTCAACAAATTTCTCAATTTTATTCATTGTATGTTACAATTAGTTTCGGTATTTTATGCTAATTGGATAATTATAATGCGTATGTCCGTTTGTGTGTGTGTGCGGATGGATTGATGGATGGATGTATCACGCAGGAACTGAGTTATTTATTCTCCCAATGTTTAATTTCATCTAAGATATAGATATTAACTGCTAGTAAAGCAATTTCCAAGGAGGATATTTCACCTACCTACCTGCCTATCGGGGGTGAAATACACACATGTTTACACCGTATGGTGGTGGTGCATGCATAAAGCTGTACACCTTTTCGTAGAACAAAGTGAACTTTCTCCCAGTATTTATCCTATAGTGAACTAACGGTTCTCTTCATGCAGAGAGCTTTAGGTGCCTATCCGCTAGATAGGTCATTTTTTTTATTACATTCTATCTATCCATTCAAACAATATTAGCCTTAGATTTCTTGTTAATAAATAAGCAAGTGTCTTCTCTTTAATTTGTTACGGCATACAGAATTCAATGACATCCATATATAGATTCACTGTAGTTGTGGTTTGACTTCAGTGTGAAGTTTGCACTGAAGACTTTCTTCACCTTGTCTGGAAAGACTATAAAAGCTTTGCAATTGAAAATCACTCATCTCAGTGAATAGAACCAACCACACATCAAAAATAAATCATACCGAGCTACAAAAAACTTCTCCATCACTTGTACACTTAGCTAGCTAGATTAAACTAATATTGGCACCGTAAAGATGAGTGATTTGTGATTCTTTAGACATTGTGTTTAGAGAATTATTTTTACAGAACTCTAGACTGTTATAGACAAAGACTGTCCCAGATTTTGTTTATATCTTTCCATTATTTCTTATCATTTGATTAGAGAACAACTCGGTAATTGGAATGCATGCATCAACACACAATAGGGTGGGACAAAGCTGCTGTTTTAGGAAGGAAATATAGGCATGTGGAGAGAGAGAGAGAGGGGTTGATTACTGAATCTTTGTTCACTTAATCTACACCAAACATATGCAGCACCAATACCAGAGATATTGAAGATATTATTGGCGCTTGTGTATTGCTTATCATAGATATAAAAAGTTGTTCCTTTTCAGCTGTTAAATGTGTAGTTCTTTCAATGTGTTCTCAAAAGAAAAAACTAGACAAAGCCACATGTGTTAAATATATGTGGTAATCACTGTCTTCCTTGAAGATCATTATTTGTTTGAATAGTATTAGGGTGGATCAGATCAAGAAATATTACCGAGTAATGAAGTGTATCTATGCGCTGTACGGTGCACTTACTTGAGCTTCAATCAACTCGTCGTCACAGGTTGGAGCAGCGTTTGTGGCTCATTGACTTTTAGCCAATGGATCCACTTAACCGACTTCATACTCAAAAACTATCTAGTATCATTAACAACTTCTTACAATAAGTGTGGCTCATAATCTGGTAATCTGTTTTGGTCAACTGAGTTCTGGCTAGTTAACTAACTTGGATCACGTTTTACCTAGTAAGTTTTAGACGTCCATGTAATACACAATGTGTGTATACTCCAGTGGTAAGTACATGTAAACGCAAATAATTCTTGGATAACATTTCACTATATTCATTCTATATATTATATTCTTTTAATTTTGAAAATTTTCTCTACTAATCTTTATCTTAACCTCTCACTTCTTTATTTCTCGTCTTTTCCTCTCCTTGTAATGTCAATCTATCAAATGTAAGATGATGCTTCAGGACTGGATTACACGGACTCCCAACTTATAGATAGGGTATGAAGTGGTAGGGAGCTTTGATAACTTCACTTATTTCCAAAGTCGCATCAGCCCCAACGAACTGATGGCTGACGAAATGTCAGCACAGATACAAAAAGCCTATGTGGCGTTTGACAACT
Organism: Trichobilharzia szidati; assembly: GCA_944472155.2. Classification (NCBI taxonomy): domain Eukaryota; kingdom Metazoa; phylum Platyhelminthes; class Trematoda; order Strigeidida; family Schistosomatidae; genus Trichobilharzia; species Trichobilharzia szidati. Next base: position 143,744,983 of record OX235279.1, read on the forward strand.
TACTTCGACTCTGGAATAGACGTGATATCCGACTATCGATGAAAGGAGGACATGTGTACTGTGCAGCAGTGTCTGCATCCTATCTCCAGTGTCAGTTGGTATACTAAGGCAAATAATGTTGGCGTTAGGCGTCCAGTTTTAGTTAGGTAGGGAAGGTCAGTCGATGGAGTTGTGAAAGTGAATCGTTTGAGATGGCTAGGACATGTGTTACGCACGCCTGGCCATCGCCTGCCTCAACGAGCAATGTTAGTTGACACAGGATCAGGTTGGCAAAGAGCTAGTGATGGTCAAACCAAAACCAAATCAGTCTATGAAATCTTTAATAGTTAGTTTGCGCCAGCCACTTAGCGAGGTGTAGACTGCTGGGCTGGGACTCTGCGGATTCTAAAACCCAATGCCTGGAAGTCGTCCTCACTTTTTGTTATCTCCGATCTCCATTAATCCCAAATCTTTTTCCATGTTACTATTCTTTCTCCACCCCCCTCTTCTGCTTATTATCGCTTTTATGAATTCCTTTTTTTCTCTCTTTTGTCTTCCTTTGTGTGCTACATGTAGTGTAGCAAAGTCCCATGTTGAAACCAGTCAGTCAGTCAATCAGTTAGTCATTCTGTTTTATCTAACTTTTTTATATTATAACGTGTTCATGTTATTAATACTAAAAGACGGACATATACAAACAGGATAAAGGAGTTCATTGGTGTGACATTTAAATGTATGCAATCTAATAGTAATTGCATATCTATCAATTAACTCTTTATTTTTAACAAGAATTTTAGTAATTTTAAGGTAGAAACGAAATAATACACGAGGAAAATATCAGCCATTAAGTTTAAACCAGTACAACTTTTAAGTGGAAAATTTATAGATTTTACGTAAAAAGAAATAATTGAAAAAAAGAAAGCGAACAAAAACTAGTAATATTCTCTACTTACATTATTCAATCAGTACAATGTTGTCGACGATAACTAGTCCCATGAAATCTAATCAATCCAATCTCTACAAACCAGTGCTTGAATATCATGAGATGCTCACTAGTGACTGGCCCTGTTCAGGTGGGTAGTTACCTGGGGTTCTAATGGGAAGCCGTGACCAGTGGGTACAGCTGGTTGAAGGTGAGACAGTAACTCATCAAAGAAGACATTGCGAAGTGGTCGCGCTATGTCATGAATTGGCAGAAGTTAGAATTCATACACTGGCTGGCCACTGCATCGGATCCCATTGGCGTAATGGTCTACCAGCTCGTCCTGGGTTCAAATCCCTGCGGGTACGGGCTGATGAAGAGTCCCAAACTGGAACGAAACAGCTGTCCAGTACTCCCAGGCTAGTTTTTCAGTGGTTCTGTAATTGCTGTCAGCTCATGATGAAATCCTGTAATCCGATCAATCAAATCCTCACAAACGAATATATATAAGTGAATACTGTTATCTTTCGTGTTGTTGTATTGTCTTAACTGATGAATGGCGCAAAGTTATGGTCTTGAAGGAAAATTACAGCCTCTCAAATTAAATTATCTAACTCTCAGAGGATTCTATCAACCTAAAGAAACAAAAAAAGCATCGACCTGATCTACAATTTGTCGATATTTTAACAATGTACCGATGTCAATATTTACGAAACTTTATCGTTCACACATGTTTATGTTGAGGTCAATTATCTTTTTTTCCAGGAAATGTTGCTTTACAAACATCTCTGGTGTATTTTGCTTAAGAAGATTCTTGCAAGATTATTTCTTTCTCTTGAACTTAAGTTCTAGAAGCGATAATCAATGGGGACAGTTTATTCAAACCAAGTTGTGTGCTTTTGAATCCCCTTATTTACTACTCGGAACCCAAGGGAACGATAACAATTATTAATATAATAAATGTAATAAACTTCGTCTTTGAAACTAATGCTAAACGACTAAACCATTCAGTCCCGGGAACACAACACACCCAAGATTTGTAAGTATAAAATTGTATAAGCTTGTGCATCGGTTGTCAGTGGAAGAATACTCCCCAATTACGCCTCACTTCTTTCGGGGTTTGATCCCCAGCTGTCGCACTTCTTAAACTCACTCAGCCGGTAGTAAGCTCGTTAGAGAGGGCGTGAGGCTAGTAGCCTCACCCTGTAAAAATAAAACCACTTCTACTCAAACTTCAAAGTTAAAGCTTGAAAGCCTATGTTCCATCACCATCATTTCTCCAGCATACAACCTGTAGACTGTAGCATATTTTTCCCCTTGATACTAGTAGATATGTTGTTCTCCTTAAGTTTTGTTAAGAACAGAAAAGACGTATCTGTCCTGTGTAAACCTCTTTTTGTATGCATGTAACATCGGTTTGTAATGCGAAAACAAATCTTTAGCTCCCACATTGATCAATCAACTGAATTTTCGACGTGGAAGTGCAAAAATATAGGGCAGTTAAAGTTGCTACACTTCACATAGTACATTAAGGTGGAGAAAAATAAAAATTCAAATTAACTATAATAAACAGAAAGATATAGAAGAAAGAATAAGTACATTGAGAATAATGAGCACTTCATACAACATAGAAATCCTAAAGAGTGAATGCATCTGCTCCATCGAGAACGGATTTGAGCCATAATACAAACAGTCTCCACCTATTAGCTCCTAGAATCCCGAGGACTTCAACCATACAATCTACGTCTCTCTACGTGGTAACAACTCACTGTCAAAGACTTCATGAACTGCTTTTTTAAAGCTTCCGTCTGACCACCTCTTACCTGTCTTCAGTCTAATACAATGTTGACTAACGTTGCCCGTCTAGGAAGGCAACGGTTTGGAGTGCGTAACGTGCTTCGTAGCCGTCTCAACTAGGGAAGCTTCATTGATTGGCTTTCCCTCCATACCTAACACTCTGTGTTACTCACCATATTGTACCACTTAACACGAAGGACAGAATGCAAACACTTACGGTGAAAGAGGATAGCTAGTCTTCTCTGACTTCACACTTTTAACAGCCACATTTCATCTGTAAAGAATGACGCAGTGAACTGTTGCACATCTTCCAAATACCCTTATTGGTACATACCTGAATATGGTATCTACGCTAAAGATACCGTAAGTTGGCAAATGTCAGACGAGCCTTTTTTATATCCGTGGTAAGATTTGGCCAGCAAAAGGTCTATGATCAAGAAGGTTCAACTACTTGTCGAAATGTCATAAATTTGTTGCAGTGATTAACACAAATTTCAGTAGGCAAACATTTTTTTATTCTTTTGAGTCGTCAGTAGAACACGGGGCCTTCAAGCCTGAGCTTTTAAGTTTCAGCAGAAGTAGTGTTTTTTTTTACGGGGTGAGGTTACTAGCCTCACGTCCAACCTTCCACCATTTTCAGGCTTACAACCAGCTGGCCGGGGATCGCTATCCGGACCAGATGCATGGTCGAACGGCATCTTACCGTAGACAAAAATAGCATAGTTTTTCAAATACTTTCCCAGACTGTTAATATCTATCTCTGTTGTTGAATTCTTATCAATAAATTAAGTACAAGGTCAGTAGTGTTTCACCTTTTTTAGTATTCTTTATCTCAGGTTTTTTTAAAGGTTACAAGTGTTGCATATCTGTTGTTTTACAGAGTTATCGACTACTCACTTTGATACTTCAAAGTCTTATCAGCAATCTGACCTCGAATGGTTGTTGTGAACGTGTGACCTAGTAGATGTAAAATTAGGTCACTAAAATCGAATTGATTAATTCACTGACTGAGTGAACTTGAAGAGAATTACAAATTTTCTGATATTTCATGATAATGTTCATGCATGATTATGACTGGAGTTAGATAAAATTCAACTATTCTGAATAGAGATGTGACTCATAAATTTAGCTACTCGGTTTCCTCTTCACCTCTTTCAGCCCCTAAGCAACTGATGGGTAGTGTTGTCAGCCATCATACGATAAAGTGTTGCTCATAGCGGGGTACATAAGAAATCTGATCCCGGTAACTGCGTTCTAACCACATTTTCATGTATTTTTACAATAATTTTGGTTGAATGACTCATTAGTTGACTACTCTTCTATAAACATTTTTATTTATACTGCTATTTAAGTTTAAATACATATACACAAATGGATATCGTGACGACAACAATTAAGGATTAATTTCAATAAATATATGCTATCTTTAAGTGATAAATAAGCAAGTTAATAAAAACGCTCTTGGTTTTGCTGAAGTCTGCCCAATCAGATTATAGAAGCCAGATATATGTATTCAAAATGAGACAGTAGTTAGCCTAATTCTACCTTGGTAGCATATTTTTAATTTACCTTCATAATTTTCCTTCTCTTCCTTCTCTTTACAATGCTTTTAACATTATTACTATTATTATTATTAGTAGTAGTAGTGTGGTGGTGTGATACAGACAATCTGTGCCAATGGAATATTATTTCCACATATTCCCACAGTTCAATTCGGTATTAGCAACATGATAGGATATATCTATTTGAACATCCTGTTTGCTACTAGAGTCAGAATGTTATTGCCACAGTTCATTACTGCATTAGCAACAGAATACTATATATATTTGAACATTCTATTTCATGTCGTTTAGTTTGAGTCAAAACCACACGCTCAATGATTGGTTAGAGAATATATAAGACTTTATATATATATATATATATATATATATATATATATATGTAGCACAGCGGTTAGGACTCTCGCCGACCATGCACATGGTCCGAGGTTCGACCCCCTACCGACGCACACCCGATATCTGTGGTCGGCCTGCAAAATTTGGGCTACCGATATCCATGGTGAAAATTCCATACTTGTGTGTGGCATCAAGCTGTAACCAAAATAAAATAAAAAAATAAAAAAGTCATCTGTGAATCATGATGATAAATAACAACATCTACTACGTAGGGTGTGCGTCGGTGGCACAGCAGTAGAGTGCTCGCCGACCACGCAGGTGGTCCGGGGTTCGATCCCCGGCCGACGCACTCCTTTACCTCGCTAAGCCAGTAGTAAGACTGGTAAAGAGGGAAGGTTGGGCATGAGGCTGGCAACCCCATCCTGTAAAAATAATCGCCACTGCTACAGAAACTTCAAGCCTGTAGCTTGAAGCCCCATGTTCCATTGCGAACGTAAAGGAATAAAAAAAATAAACTACGTAAGGTTATCATTTGAAATGAATATTGTGTTTTAATACCAGGTGATTCTTTTCACTCTCCATATCTGTTTGTTTGCCTTTATCAGTTATTTAAACTTGTTTATTATACGAACGATATGGCTTTAAAAGCCCCTGTGAAGTGGTAAAAGTAACTACTTCTCAACGTGAATGCTGATCAATCCGTAATTGTCTAGACCATTATGGTAGGAATTACTGTAACTAAACCAAATTTACATTATGAAGAAATAAGTGTTCAGTCTCAAAAGAAGTGCTAAGATGATTTTAATTCTTCTCTGTATTTTTATCGAAGCTTTTTTGTGACTTAAGTTTTTGATTACAAAGTTTAGAATATTTTTATTTTGTACATGAGTCATAATTTCTATTACTCACTGATTAGTAAATAATTAAGACAAAAGTTCGAATAAAATAGCAACAAAAAGAGTCATTTGCTGTATCACCCAATCATATTTTAAAGATAAAATTTGAGTTGTTTATATTTAAGCCAATAGGACAGACACAATTTCCAATGTGCACCAGACCAGCAGCCTCACGTGATTTCTGAAGGTTGGTGATACTATCCAGTTCACACCATGTTAAAGTACGTGGCAGCAGATTCGAACCCACGATTCATTTTATAAGAAAGTCCATTACTTAAGTCTGATGGTCAGTGGTAGGAATGCTCGACAACCACACAAGTAACCCACGGTCGAATCCTGGCCAACTCGCTCTTAAACCTCAACTTGTTACTAGACGGTGGTAAACCCAGAAAAGAGGGAAGTTTGGGTGTGAAGCAAGCAACCTTCCCCCCCCCCCCCACCGCCTGTAAAAAAGATACTTCTCCAGGAATTTCAAAGCTTGAAGCTCCGTGTTGCACCTGGAGCTCAATCAATGAAAATAAGGATCGATACGTAGACGATATCATAGTTATCTGCGACAAGTAGACGTATGCCACAAAAATTCTTAGTCAGATGAATAAAATACAAAGTAGTATATACTAGATAGTTGGAGACAATCGGCAGGAAGCCTTGGACCTTGCCAACTAGCACGAAACCTAGGTCATAATTATCTGCTTGGTCTCCACCAACAAAGAGACAGCCATTATTGAACATGCAGTTGTTACATATCTTCAGCGCAAAGAGAAGATCCATAGGTGGAGGACAAGCCAACATTAAAGCGTTTCACACCCTACCCTTAGCAATCAGACTAGTGTTTCAACAGCGCCAGAGATAATCCAGGAGTATGCCGCTCTAGCTTCCACTGTATGACGGAAAATTTCCTCCATTACACCTTCGCTAGCAACCATACACCTGTCTAGGTACTTAAACTTCTCGATTACTGTTCACTTACGATGGTGAGTGAGAGGGAAGGGCTAGTACAGGATTTGCAAAATTACACTTTATCAGTGCAAAGCACTTACCATACATACAGGAGTGACCGTCAACTGAATAAGTGCTATTTAAGTAACCTGTATGTCACTGCACAGTAAAACTGTATCACCTGTATGCTCAAAGTCAAGCAGACTTCCTCGAAGTAGCAAACCTATACATACAGACATATCCATCAGAACTGTCTTCAGAATATCACTGAATGGAAAAGAAAATCTTAACAAAATATATTACCTACTAGTCTTTGGTTGTCACACTGCGCGACATTATACGAGCTTATAAAACTTATTACGGTGATGAATCAACGACACAAAAAGTTGTCTCCAACCACTTTCCTCGATCACAACTATAACACTAACCAGTAAGAAAACTAACTGCGTCAAAGTTAACCTTAAGCGATTAAAAAGCTAAAATTAGGGTTTAGGTTTAAAACTTAATGTTGGCTTGTCATCCACCTATGGATCTTCTCTTTGCGCTGAGGATATGTAACAACTGCATGTTCAATAATGGCTGTCTCTTTGTTGGTGGAGACCAAGCAGATAATTATGACCTAGGTTTCGTGCTAGTTGGCAAGGTCCAAGGCTTCCTGCCGATTGTCTCCAACTATCTAGTACCAACAATTCACAGTGCACCGTAATGGCGAGCCACCTAGCATGGTGGCCACATTGCAAGCATGACTGATAGAATTCAGTCTGCACCGAAGATAGGACTAGACACATTACACTAGTTACTGATTAGTGTTCAATCAAAAATAAAGTAGTATATCGTTAACATGTTATGCCGAAGAAGGTTAATGACTACCTGCCATTTATGCATGTACTTAGAACTCGCTAACATGGATCAATAAGACGATCTGTTTAGAAGAACACAACTCGTATGGAACAGTATCTAAATAATCATAATTTTTGCCCCTCCCAGTATAAAATTGAGTAATTTTAAATGTTCGTTCAGACGTATTCAGGGCATATGGTTGGAGGATACCGTTGAAGAAGAATAGCTAAACCTTGAAAAAATATGAATATATAATAACTATCCTTTAAAATTCACTAAGCGTCATAGAAAGCATCAAATCAAAAAAGAATGTTCAGACAGACTTTTTGTTGTCCAACGGCGTTTCTCAAAGTCTGACTACTAAACAAACACTTAGCACGGAACTCTACAGAATTTACAATACAGTCAAATGCATTTTTATATATGTTTATATGTTGTGCTGTAAACCCTCACAGCATCTTAAAGACAGTCTCACATCCCCCTTCGTTGAGACATACATAGAAAGGACCCGTCGAGACCTTCGAGGTAGGACTACAGAACACATTCCTAAGTGGCTGCAAGAATAAGTGAAATCACCCAACACAAATGATTCCGGATATAGGTGACCAGTTTTATCTTATCGCAAAGTACCTCAGAGAGATATGGGTGATAAATTTAAGTGTAACATTGCTTCTATATATATATATATATATATATATATATATATATATATATATAACAGGTTAGGGTCTTAAACTTAAATTCTTTAGAGTCGTATCCGTAAAATGGCTTAAAGTGCTTCCGTTTGTTCGAAAATTATTTAGCATTACTGTGAAGGTACCCTACTTTAATCCAATTAGAAAACCGAAGCTTATTTTGTCTAGTAATATTTCCACCCCTTATTTTTCTTACCTCCTACCAATGATTTGACCTCTAAATAAACATTTTGACCGATATCGATTCGATTTTGACCTTTTACACTCTGTTTGTTAAGTCTCTTATTTATCAAATGTGCGTGTGGGTGTGTGTGCGTGACCAGAATGTCCTAAGTAAGTGTGGCACGAATACGGTATTACAAGTTTCAGATAAATTACGTCTTCTTTTTGTTCGGTTTTCTGTCGAAATTCATACTGGGAAACAATAATTACCTTCCAACATTCAATAACTAGCTTTGTCTTTGTACATGTGTGTGTGTGTGCTTTCGTGAATGCCTTTGAAAGTAGGCTAATCTAATTACTGAACAGTATAATAAATTATCTATTAATTGAATTGAATTATGTTAATACATTTTTGAAAAATTATATTTTATGAATTTAAAACTTAAATGGAAGTTATCTTTTAAATGGATCCTAATTGAAAAAAAACTTAAATTAGTGTATTGTATTTCTTTTTCTGTAAAGTTGAACTAAAAGCGACAATATAAAACAAGGCGCCTAAGAGAATAATTGAAAGTTTAATCAAACTATTTGCAGTTTGTTACTTATTATCATCATTACTAATGGAACATAGGGCTTCAAACTTGAGCTTCGAAGTTTCGGTGACAGTAGTGTTTATTTTTAATGGGGAGGGGTGGGTGTTACTAGCTTCACGCCAAACCTTCCCTATGTTACCGGTTTAATAGTGCGTTGGCCGGGGATCGAACCCCAAACCACGTGAGGCGTGGTTGGTGAGTATTCTACGGCTGTGCTTCCTACATTCTTCTGATTAATAATGGGGCAGATATGATGACTGACTCATTGGCTTATGCACTGAATTTTCAAACAATCAAATAGAGTCATGAGGTTAGAATCCTGTTGAATTTGTTTACTTCTGAGCGAATTGGTGTGGCATCACCAACCCCCATACAGGAAGTGTGACTCATAGCCCCCTCCCCCGCGTACTTGAAAAGTTTGTTCTAGCTAACTCACTTTTTAAGTAACTGTGTAAAAGTGAAGCAGTAGCGAGATACGGCTACTGACTCTCAGCGAAATGGTTTAAAATCCTTGATGGTTGTGAAGAAAATACATCAGCTGCTTATCTTTTGATAATCTTGATATCTTCATTGACATGGAGGAGATCGTGTGAAGAAGAGTTGAAACAGTATGGACTAACATGGATGCAAGTGAAAAGTACAGCGGAAGACAGAAGCAAGTGGAGGCGTGCAGTTGAAGCCCTATGTTCCACTAGGAACACAAGGGAACAATAATAATAATAATAATCCTCCCTCAGTGCCTTTCTGTCTATATATATATATATATATATATATATATATATATATATATATATATATATATATGGAAATCTTTGTCTGCTATAGTATTACTACATTCTTGTTATCTTCTTTTATTCTACTTTTTCTATTCTGTCAGTGTTAAGTGGTTTATGTTCATGCAGAGCTCTGCATTGACTAACAATGGTTAAATCAAGTTGATTACGAAATAATAAACTTTCTTTGGTGTCATGTTCGGCTTTTTGATGGGTCAGAAACAAGTTTCACTTCTCGTTTGGTGGTTTCTCCCTTTTATTGTTAGTATTATTTTTCCAGTCAAAGCGTTAGGCCCGATTCACAATCATTTCCGCCCGATGTGGGTGGTTTCCTATCACTCAATAATCAACAGTATGGGACCAACATGTAATTCCATGTTGTTGTCTTGTCTGCTATTTATTATAGTATTGAGTAGACCTTAGATTGTAACCTAAATGTTCTCGGTTTCTAAGGGGAACCTGTGGTGATTTTTCTCACCTCTAACTGTTTAATTGGATAATAACAAATTCAATTGAGATAGATGGTAGTTTTCCTGTTTAAAAAATAGCCTATTCGCCAGGATGACTTGTAAATCGATGAGTGTTGTTTTTCATGTTTCTTGTAGAAACATAAAACACTTTACTGTGGTATATTCCCTAGTTTTTTTGCTCTTCTAGATACCTGGTAATTTTACACTGCACTACTTCATCTCATGATTTCATAACTCAGGTTCTCATGTACCCAGGTACACTGTTTGTTGCCTGTAGAGAGTAGGTAGGGCGGGATTTGAACCCGAGACTGAAAGTAGAGCGCTCATACCGCTGAGTGACATCTGTTTTAACTATAGAACTTCTCATAAATGCTTTATATGTGCTTAGCCGGAGTTTTTCAAGATGAAATTAAATTCTTAAAGAATACTTGGCAAAGTGATCAGCGTCATCCCACTCTTAAAGTGAAAGCAATTGAATAAAGCACAGTTTTGGCATACATCTCCTGTAAATATCATTAGTTGTTCTGCTATTCTCTCTCTCTCCCTCTTACTACTAATCTGAATAACATGCGTACTTGTGATACCTCTTTTTCATCTTTTTATTTCCTTCTTACTTTCTATCCTCTTCCCTAATTCAGTGTGTCTGCATCTGGTCGCTATAAATATAACACAAAGAGAAAATAGCCTCCACCACATTATGGTGTAGTATCATCATGTGTCTTTTCTTTTCTTTTTTTCTTTCTAAATAAGCTGAAATTAAGCAATTCCATGAATTTAAAAAAAAACATATGTAAATTTAATTCATGTAACAGTAGAAATGAAGTTGTCTAAGTAACTGGGTCCTTTTGTCATGTTTGTGCATAAATTTATCGGATATATTGTTTTGTTTCTTCTTCAGCCTTTAAGGTATTCTTTTTTACATAATAACATTAATAGCAATAATACCACTTTGAAATTCAACTGTGCTTTTGAATTGACCTGATTGTCCTATCTTAAGTCGTAAGGAGGTTTTAAATGGTTGGACGTAATCATCAGGATGCCCTGGAGCTAGGCTTCATGCCTGTTGGCACTCACTAGTCAGGAAGGCGTATCTGAAATCTTGTGGGAAGGAACTCATGTCCCTTCTGAGGTTTTAACCCGTGTCACCTGGTGATTGCTGTAGGCAGAGACTTTACCACTGAGCTGTTCGGGCTTGCTATTGACCTCCTGTAGAACTCCTCTAATGGATACTTTGGTTGGACACCAGCTAGAAACTAATGTCATGCGTCCAGTCCTTTGTTTAGCGCAGAAGGGGTTCAAATATCAGAAGGCATATGAGTGTTCCTTCAAGGTTGCTTTGATGATGAGTGCCAATAAGCACGAAATCGAAGTCGAAGGCATCCTGACGATGACTACCTCCAGCCGTCTAATAGCAACAACAACAATTCAAAGTGGTGACAGTGGGTTGCTTAGCATAGTGACCACATTGCAAATTAGACATTGAATTCAGTCTGCACCAAATGAAGGTCTTGATTCATAACATTAATTACTACTGCGTGTCCAGTCAAGAAAATAATGATTTGTTGTAGTGTCATACGCGCTTTTCTATCAACTGTTTCCGTTCTCTTATTTGACGTGCTTCTTCTAAAGGTGTCTTGCTTTGAACTGGTCGTTTTCTACATTGACCAGTTGGTCAATTAATTCACTTCATAAATGTATTCATCTATGTTTACACTCACAACCCACTTTTGGTGTGCGTGTGAGAAATCTTCTGAATAAGGTATAAATGAATTCTGTGGCCAGAAATATTAGACCGTTCTCCAAAAGATGCCAGGATGTGATCCAACTTCAAATGAGTCAAACCCCTTTACAAACCAACGACTGAAAACACATAGACACTGAGTCTTTCTCCCTAAGCACTGAACCTGTCATATGAATTAATTGACGTCTATGATAAGCGAAAATAACTCTGCAGTATCTGATGCCCTATGGTTATTGGATTATCTCTCCATAGTTATCATACCCTATCATCGTATTCAGTCTTGTTTCTTCTTTAAAAAAAGGTTTTCTCATCTTCATATTTTTGATCAAGAGTTTTTTTCCTTTTTTACCCTGCCATTTCTTACAGATGACCTGTCTGATACTCAATCATTTTATGATTTGGATGTGTCTGAAGAGAAATTCAAAGGCAATTCAAAGTCTAGCAACAAAGCAAGTACTTTACAGATTGTAAGTCTTCTTTCCTTTTGTATAATAATTGTACAGCTGTTATCGCTGAAAATTATCATTTCTCATGATTTAATTATCTGAGTTTTGTTCGACTACGCCACATTACTTGTATTGTCTTTGAATAAGATAAGAGCAATTACATTAGCCTTGTTGACCGATTTCTGACGAAATCTCAGTAGGGATGCGAAAAGCTCGTGTGGAATTCGCTGAATTACGTCATCTCTGAAGTAGACGTGATGTCCAGATATTGATCATAGGGTGTGTGCAGTGCGCTGTAGTTCGCTTTGTCCTTTTTCGCTGTGACACATAGCCATTGAAAGTGGAATACCTGAAAAAGTTAGCTGTTTTTGATCACAGGTGTTGGCATTCTACTTCTGGTGTTAGATAGTATAATAGGGTGAGTAATATTGAGGTTAGGCGTTGAGCTGTTAGGTAAGGTGGGCAAGTCAGTCGATGGGGTTGTGATGGTGAATGGTTTGAGATAGCTAGGATGTATGTTGCTCATGCCTGACCATTGCCTTCCTCGATGGGCAATTTAGCTGACAGAATTAGGTCAAAAGATAGTTAGTGAAGGTCAAACCAAAAACGTGGAATCAACCTATGAAGTCTCTGACAGTTAGTTTGAGCCAGACACTAAGGCAGGTGTAGACTGCCTGATTGGGTTCCTCGGGACGCTTAAATCTAATCGCTGGTTAAAATTGGTAGGGTATGTCTCAAAATCGTTCTCAATGATAGTGCAGATGCATTCACTCTCTGTGATCTCCCATATCCATTAAACCATAATGTCTCTCCATGTTACTTGTCTTTCCTTCGTACATTTCTACTCATTATAGTTCATCTGAATTTCTTTTTTCTCTCTTTTATGTAGCTACTTTGTGTACTGTATGAATTGTGGCATTTTTGAACTGCTGCAGTTTTATACAAAGTTCCATGTTGAGGCTCAGTCAGTCATATAAATAAATTATGATTTACGAATTAAACAAACGTAGGTCGCAAATTCCCAATGCTTTTCTTTAGAAACTCGAAACATCTAGGTCAGGATATGTGATCTGCTTGTTTAGTATATGTTGAAATTGATGAAAAAAGCATAATAGTATGAGCTCAAGGCTGAGTCAAACTGGGTACATTGCAGTTGAGTTTGGCCAGAAAACAGTTAAAAGGATCTTTGGCATTTGAATAAATTTATATCCGGCTAGTAGGCACTCCTGTGTGACGTCTGTGGTTTTACAATTTTTCGTCAGAAACAATATCAATCTTTACAGGATTTCATCATGAGCTGACATTGGTTAGAGGATCATAGGAAAACCTGGAAGTAATGGACAGGTGTTTCACTCTAGTTTGGGACTCTTCAACATTACTCACCTGCCCGAGTTCGAACCCAGGGCCTTCCGGTTACAAGGCGAGCTAGTAGACCGCTAAGCCAGTGGGACACGATCCAATGGCTCATAAATACCGGCTTCTGACAATTCATGATATGGCGTGACTAGAAGCAATAGTTGCGAAAAGTCGAACAGTTTCAAACTAGAACTGAATGTAAACGACATGTAGCTCCGCTGTTCAAATACATTAGAATAAATGTATCTCAATACGAATTCACTTTTAAGCTTGTCTTGTGAATCAATCAGCAATATGCCGTTTACTTCCAGTCACCATTTAGTTGTTTCACGCTCTCACATGTGAATAATATTACACTGAATTGCTTTTTCTACATTTTCTGTCTTTCTTTTCTCCTTCCATTTCGTTCCCAGCGGAACATAGGGCTTCAAGATAAAGCTTCAAAGTTTCGGTAGCAGTGGTGTTTGTTTTTTTAGGATGCTGTTGTTAGCCTCATGACCAACCTTCCCTCTGTACCGGTCTTGTTCCCGACTTGACGAGATAAAGGAGTGCGTCGACCGGGGGTCGAACCCCGTATTACATGGATGGTCGGCGAGCATTCTCCCCTAAGCCACCGACGCACATTTTCTGTCTTCGTAAAGTCTATTAATCTTGATTTGGGTAAGGATTTTGTGCTCTAATAAACTAACTGACTCTGGCGTACTACTTCTAGCTTGACCTGCATATTCAACTTCATATTTACTACATGACGTTAAATACACTGAATCATGTTGTCTAAGTAACGACCTTGCTAGTAAAATAACATTTGTGAGTATTTGCGGAGAAGATTGTGAGAATAAAAACAAAATCAATCAATAAGAATTACATGATTACTAAATTTATGCATTAAGATGACATCACTAAGACAAGTGAGTTTAAAGTATCACTAGTGCTATCGTGCAAAGAAGGAACCTCTGAAACTTTAATGCAAGGACAGGACTTGGCTAGTTATTAACATTGTACCTGTGAAACCTTGCTCAGCATTGCTTACAACACATGAGTAGGAAACCACTAGTATCTAATTAAAGGATGCTGTGGAGCCTGTATAATGTAGCAAGTCAGTGGGAGATGGTTGACAAAGGCCTTGTTTATCGGATCAACTGAGAACACATGAAGTAAGAATGACGCCAACCTTGTTCTGGACATTTAGAAAATCCGACTACCCATAGGATAAGTGAAAGTAAAAACTAGAGCTTTAAAAATCGAGTCACAAAGTTTTTCACTTCAACTTGATATAGTTATAAACAATAAATTCTGTTCGGAACGTCATCTTGTAAATGACGCTGTTTCACCGTGTGATCTATATTATAATAAACAAACTAATATTAAGGTACATGCTACTACAGTGTCCAAGTTTTACACATGTGTATTAATGACGTCTCACTTCACTTCTTAATGCTGCTTTACACATTATGATATCACAAGGTATATAAGACTGATTTCGGTCATTTTGATATATCGTTGAGGAAACTGTTCAAAACTGTAGAGCATTCTACACAGCAGTAGGACACTTCACATAAAATGGATTGCTGATTATCTGAACAAGAATAAGTATCTGACTGCTATTCAAATTCTAGTCCCCTGATAGACTTAGTACCGTAAGCGAAATACGGAAATAAGGTAAGATGTGAGCTGAATTCACCAGTCTTTCCTTCCACAGAGTAAAATTAGCAGCGCAGAATCAGATTTTTCATTTACGAATCGCACACTTCGAGGTGGAAAAATCATCACTGTATCCCTTAAAATTCAATAATATTCACATCACAAAATGTTATCTGCTCGATAATGGCAGTAAAAAATAAACAAGAGGAAGAGCGTGGTACTGTTTAAACCTGATTGATTAATGTGAGCAGCGCTTGCTAACCAGATTGAAGTTATGATGTAAACACCAGACTTCCATTTCGTTCGTTCGGGACCAAGTTTATCCCCAAGCTGGGTGAGTCAAACGAGGTATATCGTTCACATGAGTGGTCTAAAACTACTCGTACCAATCGGTAGTAGTGTGTAGTATTGTCATCACAGATTTGATAGAGAAAATTTTCACAACACAAACACATTCTGTCCTTATAATCTGTACACTTATCAAATCTAACAATCTTCGCATGTCTGCTGTTGTTATCACTTCTTTTGTTTTGACTGACAGATTCACTTTCACAGGCAGAAGTATTTTGATCCAGTTGCCTGCCATATAAAATAGTAATATGTAGCAAAACGTTATTTAAAACAGATTTTTGTCTTGTTTTTTATTTCTTGTGAAAGAATTCATGTTTCAGGTAACAGTAACAATAATAGACGTAAATGTACATGTCTAAGACAAGCGAAACATTTTCAGTGGATCAGCAAGAGAATCTATACTCTTCAAAAATCATTCAGTGAAATGAGAGTACCAGAATATCACTTTTGTAAATGTTGTTGAGGTAGCAGATATTAATACCCGATTGAGGTCATCGATGCAAAGATTTACAGGCGAACAAACCAACAAGCTGGCTGAAAAGGCTGGCAGCGAAAATAAGACTGCAGGTGAACAAGAAGAAAACAGAGGTGATGAAGATAATCAACCAACTGCGACAACAACAACCAGCACTAATCACCACCAACGGGAGAGATTTGACAGAGGTTACTTCCTTCACTTATCTAGGCAGCATCGCTTCAACTATAGGCGTAATGGATGAAGATGTCAGAGTCGTAAATGTAAGACACGCCTTCATCAACCTGAAACCAGTTTGGAAATCTTCTGCACTCGGTATAAGGAACAAGATTTGCATTTTCAATACCAATGTCAAGTCGAACCTTCTACGCGGCTCAGAAACTTGCACTGCGTGTTGCGAAAGGGATTTCCAACAGGTTTCAGACTTTAATCAACAGTTGTGTTCACTGGCTCCATACTGAAGATCGAATGACTAGCCAGAAAGGATTAGTAACAAAAAAACACTGGGAACAAACCAGCCAAGAGCCAGACACTCAAGAAATATGTAGGAGAAAGTGGAGATGGATCGGGCACACGTCACTGAGGAGACCGTCGAATAACATCGCGCACAATGCGGGTCCAGTGGAATACAAATGGGTAGCGAAGATTGGGTCGTCAGTACGAGAGTGACATGGAGGCGATCGTGTGAAGAGGAGATGAGAGATTATGGGCAGTCGTGGACCCAGCTGAAGAGGGTAGCAGAAAATAGAAGAAAGTGGAGATGTGTTGTTGAAGCCCTATGTTCCACTCAGAACTCAAAGGAATAATGACAACACTGGATAATACCCGATACTGGGATAGGACGAAGCATCTGTCCAATGCTCCCCTATTTTTCAGTGGTCTTCCTGGTTGATGAGTTCGATTCCTAACGAAGTTTACCTTGAGGGAAAGTTGAATTACTAACCGTTAATTGCCTTCTTCTAATGAAAGCAATCATCTGAACGCATTTAGAAGCTGCTGACTTATATCTAACAGTTGTATGTATTTGTGTGTGTGTGTCCATATTTTCGAATTTAGCTATCATTAGAGGTAGACAGAAAGTTTTATAATCACTCTCTTGATGTGTATGTATTCTTTTTCCATATAAATAGAAGCATTTAATTCTAAACTAGCAGCAAAAAGTGGTGCTGTATGTAAACTGTTTGCCCGCTTACTTCACTGTATAAAATACTGTAGGTGTTTAATAAGGACTTGGGATCTCTCCCTACTAACATTTGTTGACTGTTACTTTTGATCCGCATACACAAAAAAAGGGATGAATTATGAGCTTGTTGTCACATCCTCATCTTCTATCTAGATTATATCACTAACTATTGTCTTTATTATTACTATGAGCTCTTTTCCTCAGGAGCAAGTGTATCTGCCCAGTTTCAACACTTTGTTCTTATTCTTATTATTATGGGTATACTGTTGGCAACGAATGGGAAAATACTGTTCAGACTTGAAGTCGACTGAATTCCCCTATGCAAACATATAAGTATGTTGGCTGCATGGCTTGACATAATAGCGAGGGGATTAATCCTCACACACTTTAAGGATAGATCATTAAGTGGTGAAAGATGTTGACCAATTTACTCATTCAGAACCAACCCCTAATGGACTAGTTCATAACTAAATCTTAATAAGGATATAAATGACTTCCTCTTGAGACACTTATTAATTTGTGTAGCCGTTGACATTGACAACAGTATTTGTACTGTGCAACAGCTCATCTCTGTGTTTACATTTATACAAGTTGGACATCGTATTTTTTAACAATAATAATTATACAGAATGGAATTTTCGGCGTTTTTATACACAATTCAACAATTTAGCCTCTTTTATAAATATCTATATACATAAAATTCAAAATATTGATAACAATATTGATAATGACACCACTATAAACAGAATGTTAGTGGGAACATAATGAAGTATAAGTAGATAGTATCATATATAAGACTTGTAATAATAATCTTTGCTTATACTTTGTAGTTTAGTTACTGATTTAAAAGAAATTATAAGTTCTTTTCTGACATCGGACTGTCTCTTCACACAAAACCCGAGCTAAATATGGTGGTGTGGTAGAATTTTTATATTTAGTTGAACGAGCATAACCACCAATCCTACTTATAGTTTTCAGTGTTCTACCTAATATGGCATAGTCTTTTTGAAGAAGTCCAGGGAAGAATAATGGCGAACAGTAAAGGAGAATGGATAGAATACATGAATTGAAAAATTGTAAGAGAAGGGTCTGAGTTATGCCAGAAAGTGTCAACTGTTTTATGTAATAAGTTAAGTGAAAAGATTTTTTAGAAATCAGCAGGATGTGAGACGACCAACAGAGATTCTAAGAAAAGCTGATACCGAGATGAGAGATATTCGAATTACTCCCTATCACAGTGCCTGTTCACAATAGATTATATCTTCGTTTCATTGTCAGCACTTTAGGTGGAATTATATGAAATTAATTTCAGGACGCTAGGCAAAAATAGCAATACTAATGAGCTTTATAGTGAATGTGGTGACAGTTCGGGTGTGAGGACAAATACTCGCCAAAGACATTGGCTAGGGGTCGCGCTATGTCGTGAATTGGCAGAAGTTAGAATTCATGGGTCATTGGATCGGGTCCCAGTGGCTTAATGGTATACGAGCTCGCCTTGTAACCAGAAGGTCCTGGGTTCGAATCCCGGTGGGTGTGTAGTGATGAAGAGTCGCAAATTAGGACGAAACAGCTGTTCGGTACTCCCAGGTTTTCCAATGGTTCTCTAACTAATGTCAGCTCATGATGAAAATCCTGTAACCAATCAAATCCCTACAAACCAACATTTGAAAATCTTCTGATCCTTAGATAGAGGGTGCTAAGTAAGAAAAATAAAGACGGAGCAATATAGTGTTGACATGTACATTAAGTTTGTTGAGGTTCGCTTTTATAAACTAGTAATATAAGCTAACATGAGATAATGGTGGTGGTGGTGTTTGGACAAATAGTTATGGATACTACTCCTAAAAAGTAGGCAACTCTTATCCATGAAACCCTTTGATTGCATTGCTCTGATATGTGTGGGGAAGGGTGTAGTCACTACTATTATTATTTCCGAATGGAAATATAGGTCTTCAGTGGCATCTCTACACTACTCGCGATTCTCTACCATTACTTCCGGCTGACTGCATAACTGTCAACAAGCATTCGTTCCATCCCACCCATGCGTCGGTGGCACAGCGGTTGGACGCTCGCCGGCTATATGCATAGTTCGATCCTCAGTCGACACACAGCTGATATCAATGATCGGCCTGCTAGCTTTGGGCTATCGATATCACATGCTGAAAATTCCATAATTGTACCAAAATACTGTGTGGAATCAAGCTGTAATCAAAAATAAAATTTTTTAAAATGAATGCGATCTCCAGGTCCTCGGGAAATCTAAAATACCACTCACAAATGTCATTTGTCAATTTCTATCCTACTGTTAAGTTTCTGTTCTCTTCCAAAACACAAATGGGTCTTTTATTTGTTTTGTTATCACTGTCATAACAGCTTGATAAGCGAGAGACAAAATGACTCCGTGTTAAGTGTATGACAGGTAGTCGATCACTGCAGTTGAAAAGTGTTCACGTAACTCCTTTTCACGAACAACAGCAATAATAATAATAATACAATTATCTTCATCATTCTTCTTTACAATTCACAGACGCAAAAAATGTGCATAAAATCAGCGCTCTACTGGTGGTTCCACTTTGATTATCATGTGCGTGTGTGCTGTGCTGTGTAAATCACATATTCGTCTCTTGATCTGATTTGTGTATATCATAGACTACTACTGTAAATTAAATTTCTATCTTTTTTTAAGTAAGACAAAATCATGTTCTGGTGTGTTGTTGTACCTTGATATACATTTATATAGCAGTAAATGTTTGCTAATCTTTTCAGTTTTGTTTTTCCAAATAGAGCTTCAGATTAACTGACTGACTGACTCAGAAAAAGTATAGGCCATTATTCACCCCCTAGCTTTTTTTTATCTCAAGTCTTTGTCTGTTTAAATTGATGATTAATTAATATACAATCTGAGTGAATGAGTAATCTAACTCATATATATACAACATACACTTCTTGATTTTCTACACCTACTACTACTACTACTACTTCATATAGAGCTTAGAGCCAGCCAGCTAACTGGGCGTAGTCCTGTAAACAAAGTGAATAAGAAATAACCAATCATTGTTCAGCACACCTTAGACACACATGTACACTACACCACGAAATTACAGCGTTGAAATGTTTTCAGTGTATTTTGCCTTTGAATTAATATTATTGTTAATACCATTAAATTAACAGTTGTGGTAGTAGTATTCCAACTGAGTGTCTTGTATACCAATGAGAGACCAATGGAGACCTTACATGTATATAATCATATGGTGGGATTGCCTTGAATACGAATATCCATCTGTTTTACATGAATAAGTTATGCATTACTACAGATCCTCATCTAGTTCTAGTAGCTTAGATGCTGGATCGATGGGCTAGTTAGTAGTAGTCAGGTTGGTGGTATTAGTCAGAATGCTACTTACTGTGTAGCCCGGAATGTCACACTTCATCTTCAGTCCTTGCCATCAGGTAATATTAACAACTTGTAATCTCTGATTTCATTTTGCTATTCACGTGTGCATCGGTGGTTCGGCGGCAGGACGCTCGCCAACCACGAACGTGATCTGGGGTTTAATCTTCGGCCGGTGAACTCCTAAACCTCAATAAGCCGATAGTAAGGCCGGTGAATAGGGAAGGTTGGGCATGAGGCTAGCGAACCCACCCCATAAGAAACGCCAGTGCTGCTGAAACTTCAAAGCTCTAGCTTCAGGCCGTATGTTCCACTCGGAACGTAAAGGAATAAAATAACAATAGTAAATAATTTTGTTATTCACATTCCCCTCTTGTTTATTTATTTTAATATTATTCTCTCTCTCATTTTTTTGTGTTTCTTCTGTCTCCTTTCTGCCTTTTCCCAAGATAAGGAAGAAAAAAATATGAATTTTGTAAAGATCAGTCTAGTAGTCTGCACTTACCTGTCTGCCTTACTGACTGACTGGTTGTTGATGTTCTGACTTAGTGGCGTAGCTCGTGCATTCATTCTGATACGTCATTAAGCCAGTGTCAGTTCAAAAAAAAGTATTACCACCCTCACCTCTTCTACATCTTTTTTTTTCGTTCACTTTGGCATATATATTTTGTTTTATAGCATTCTACAATTTTTGATCGTAGAATTCTGTCTTTTTTTCTGTGTCTTTACTGGCATCGTCATCTATTTTTTATGCTTAGTTGCGTACAGACTTTGACAAAGACCTACTGTTAATAACTTTTGCCAGTCTGTTTTCATTTTCTTACTGGAGGATATTTCAGTTGTATTTTCTTAAGCCTTTTCTTCCTTTATTATTACGCAAACATATTCGGTGGTTTCACAGCTTTTATTAATGTGATTTGCCGCTTTATTCTCACGCGCATTCCAATAATCGTGTATAGACGTGTATTCTAGACTGTACAGATCAGTCTTCGGGTGGGGGCATTATTATTTTAGCCTTAAATTCTAGTAGTGGTTCAAGTGGTCTAGTAGGATAACGTTTTGTTGTTTGGAACGAAGTGTACTCGGTTCAAGCCTCAATGGAGGTTGCAGGTACATTCGTCTGACAAGTCCCAAATATACTGACTGAATTTGCACTGTAGATTCCACTGCTAGTCACTACCATCCACCGAATTGTCAGACAATTAAGCAAGTGATAAACAAATAACCTGAGGCCGAATAGCTGATTGGTAACGAGTCTAACTACGGCACTGGGTGACCCGGGTTCGAATGCCAGAAAGGATATGAGTTCCTCCAAGATATCAGATACACCTATTGCTTCAGGGGTTCAGTGTTATTGTGCTTGCCAACCACGCCTCATTTAGTGCGGGTTTCAAATCCCTGCCGACGTCTGGCGGGCGGTAGTAAGACCAGGGAAGAAGGTAGGGGAAGTTGAATTTGAGGCTAGCAACCCAACCCCGTAAAAAGGAAAAGAATAACACCATTTGTACTGAAACCTCGAAAGTTCGAAACTTGAAGCCCTATGTTCGACCGGGAATGGAGAGGAATAAAATTGAAAATTAAATTGTTATATTTTTGTAATTAGAAGTTGACTGCCTAGATTACGCTGAGTTACAGGGTAATTTAAAAATCAAATATTTAAAAGTGTATTATGTATACATATATATTATCAGGTGATGTTTTGTGGTCATTCATAAATCAATATCAGTTAGAGAACCATTAATAATCCAGAGTTACACTGAACAGTTGTTTCGTCCTAGCTGAGATGCTTTCAGCACTAGATAGCTATTATTCACTAAAGCATTGAACTAATTTGAAATTGGTGCCACAAGAACTGCCAATTAATGTCAAAAAGATTGGATGCAGGGAGGAGAAACTGTTGTCTAGCGCTCTCCAGTTTTCAATGATCACAAATTAACTTCAACTAAAAGAAACACCGATCTCTGGTGGAATCACTGGTGCGTACTGCTGCAGAGTGCCAAGATCAAGCAAGAAAACACCTGTCCCGGTACTCTCTGGATTTCAGTGATTCTCTAACTAAAGTCAATTCGTGATCACAACTGAAATCAGTCGAATCCCTGTAAACCACTTCTTGAAAATTATATGTCTGTCGTATAATTTCATGGGGATAGAAAAGTATTTGTATGAATCAAGGGAAATGTAACCACTTTAGCAGTAGACGACAATTTCTTGAAGAAAAATAGATGATTGGCGCGTGAATACTTTTGTTTCTTTGAAGTGGATCCTTGGTTGTACATAGATCACTTTGATCATAACTCACTCATTTACTTACTATCAGACATTTTGCCTTTGTCTTTTAAACCGCGCTTCATTACTCCATTGCAGTTGAACGCAACTGTGTGTAGTATAACACGAGTTTTCATCACAGTGTATGTTTGCCTTATTATCTGCCCCCTGAAAAGTTCGTACTGGATAGCTGAGTTACAACACTTGATCAGAGTATGTCATAGATTAGAATTACTCACTGCACACTTATTATTTCACCTGTCAATAAACGAACTTGTACAAATAATGTTTAATAAGGTATACATGTTATTTTTTTGCTGTCTTATTGTTATGGTCGACTTTTTTTTCTTCTCTCTGTAATCCTTAGTTTTACCGTGATAATGACTATACTTGCATTTTTTCAGACTATCGTTTGTTGATTAGTTTCACTGAAATTAGTGCTGAGTTTAATTATCAACATAAACATTTTAACTACTAGGCTGTCTATCTAGGTTGATAAGTGGCAGAACCGGAAGGTCCTGGTTTCGAACCCCTGTCGTGAGTGCGTACAGATGAAGAATCCCGAACCAGGACGAGACAGCTGGCCAGTACTCCACTGCTGGTTTTCCAATGGTTCTGCAACCAATGTCAGCTCATGGTGAAATCCTGCCGGAAAATTCGTAATCAAATATAAGTTAAAGAACTACAAGCGTGCTGTTACATGCATAATAACTTAATTTTCTTTGGTTACAGGATTTCATCATGAGCTGACATTGATTACAGAACCATTTGAAAAGCTGCAGTGGAGTACTGGTCAGCTGTTTCCTCCCACTTTGAAACTCTTCAGTAGCACGCACCCGCCAGGGTTCGAGGTGGGCTCGTAAACCAATAAGGCAATAAGACTCAATCCAACGGCCCATGAATTCCAACTTCCGCCAAGTCACCACATAGCACGACCACTAGCCAATGTCTCCAGTGAGTATTTGTCCTCACGCCCCACCTACTGGTCACGACTTCCCACCATAACCCCAGGCAACTACCTACCTGAATAGGGTCAGTTGCTAGTGAGCGTCTCACTGATATTCAGGCATTGGTTTGTAGAGACTTGATTAATTGGTTACAGCATTTCATTTTCTTTTTTTTTAATATTCTCTTTTCTTTTTAAGAATCCTGCTTATAATAATAAAAACCATCCAGAGGTGATTAAAACAATTCCATTGGAGACAGAATCATTATCAGTAAAAGATTTGAGCAGTATACAACAGCAACAACACAAAGCACAATTACAACCACAGAATCAAGGTCAAAAGGTTAAGACGCTGGAATCACCAAAAAAGCTGTTCACAACAAATAAAAATTACTTCACAAAATCATCACAAATTGGAAAAGGCTCACATAATAATATTCAGTTACAACAACAACAACAACAGCAGCAGCAGCAACAAGAAAAAGAGAAACCTCAGACTACTGATGACAACGATGAAACGGATAAATTGTTTGAAGACATTAAATTTGATATAATTTCAGAGTCAAATGTAAGTAGCACCGATAATTTTCGTTGTTGTTTGTCATCATCATCATCATATTTATTATTACGATTATTTTCTCTGCTTCGTTATTTCTCCTGAATCCTAAACATTCACTCTCAGAAAACTTAATTTACACAAAATACACTAGGTGTCTTATTTGCATTTATTGTGAAAGTATTTTGAAATTTTCGCGTTGATTTATTTTACTGGATTGAAATGACCCGTGCAGTTCTAGTATTGACACTTTGACAATGACGCCTTGACGTTGTATATTATTATTATTATTTCCGTAGTTCCCGAGTGGAACTTAGAGCTTCAACAGCACATCTCCGCTTTCTCCTGTTCTCTGCAATCCTCCTTAGCTGATTCCACAGTTGTTCATAAGCTCTTATCTGCTCCTCCACGTCACCCTCGGAGTTACACCCAAATCGTCTTTAGCTATTCAAGTTCCAGTCGACGGCCTAACTGACGTGAGATGTCACTCAACGGTCTTCCCATTATTTGTCCAATCCATCTCCATTTCCCTAGGCATTTTTGTTGCACAATCGTTTCTTGATTGGTTTGTTACCTGCGAGCATTCCTCGCCGCTGCTAATCCTTTATGACCTATCATCTGATCTAGAGTATGGAGCGGAAACAGCTGTTGGTAAAAGTTTTATAGCCTACTCGGAATGCTGTACGTAATGTGTAACAAGTCTCTGACCTACATAGAAGAGCTGACTTAACATTGGTGTTAAAAGTCCGAATCGTGTTCTTTATACTGAGTTAGTGCAGCAGATTTCCACAGTGATTTCAGATTAATGAAAGTCGATCTTGTCTTCTTGATCCTGCCTTTGACCTCCTTTTCAGGGCCTCTTGTAGTTCCCCACTTAAGTGAGAGAAGTGAACCCTGTTCAAATTTCTTCCGTTGATAATGACCCGTACTTGTTGTTGTTGTTGATTAGGTATTTCCATCACCTCTATCTTCTCTATGTTCTCTTGAAAAATACTCCCTCCATTTCTTCTTCTGTCAGCTTGTTAGTTTTTGCCTGTAGATCGTTGACTTTGTGTGACATTAGACATAAATTATCCATGAAGTCGAAATCTTCTAGAGACTTCTTTTCGATCCAACAACCTCTCGTCTTCTCGCTCTCCATGGCCTACCTCAGATCCACTACACCACAATCAAGCCGACTTGAAGTTATTTCTCGTTGATGATAATTACCCGTGTGAGGTAGAGTGCAAGACACGCACTTCCTCTCAGCCCTGGTAACACTTTCACTTACAGCTGTGCAGGTACATTCTGCTGTGAAGAGAGTCGAGGAGTGAACGAAACCTGCATCCTGGTTTACTTCTGCCAGCTGGTGTCATCAGACAGATATCATGTGTGAATGTTTGTCAAATTCGCTTCAGCGTGTACACATCGGATTACTTCTTACACTGTCATAGACAATAATTATGAGAATAAATTTAGTCAAAATTAACAATGTCTATCAAGTAGTAGTCAACTTCTTTTGCATATAATGACGCAGTATTACATACACTTTTCTGGGTTTTTGTTTTTCTAATTCCTATTATTTTTAGAAAGCACCTGTCAGATAACCTTGCGATCATATATATATATGTATATGTATATATATACTTATCAAGTCAAATTTTAGTAATAAAGCATTATCACGTTACAATAATAATCATAATGATAATGATCTGCCTCAATCCAAAAACAGTACTTATATAATACAGCATGGAATTCTCAGCATTTGTCACAATATTACATCCAATTTACTCAAAATATAAATAAAATTAAGCACAGAAATTTGTCCACACTTACAGTAGGAATAAAGTCAAAAATGTGCAAAGTACAAAATGAGAATAATAACAATAACAATGGGTTTGTTTCAAACAGTATTGTCGATGCAGTTTGGAAATTTTAGCATGTTATAGAGTATTGAATCCGATGTTCTCTTGAGATAGCATGGTAAAGGGAAAAACAGAAATAACAATTAATACAGAACTTAAATGATGTTTACACTTGTGAGAAAATAAACAAAACAAGGTGAGAGGGTTATAAATATAAGAATAATAATAACAGTAAAGCCTGGTAGAATAAGGATGGAGAAAATTGTTTATTTACTAGTGCAAAGATGTTTAGCTAGTTCGTCTCTGACACTATTTTCATCACATAAAATACATACCAAAAATGGAATCTTGAATTTTTATACTTAGACGTGCGAGCATAAATTCTTTTGAAATGACTTCTTGTTTAACCTGAGGAGACACAATGTAAAAGCTGCAGGTGCTGTGGTGGACGCTCACAGTCTGACAAAATCCCGTTACCAAATTTGTTGCATGAAACCAAGAGCCTATGAATGACGATGTCAACGTTATGGCCCAACGGGATACCACTCACTCTACTGACGGTCTTCAGAGTCCTACTAAGTATGACATAGTCCTTTTTATGCAACCCAGGAAAGAATAAGGGTGAACAATACAGAAGAATAGGTAAGATGCAAGAGTGGACGAACTGTAAGAGGAGGGGTTGAGTTATTCCTGAGTGCCTTAACTTCTTAATGTAAAAAGTCAAACGGAATGTTTTTTAGAAATCGCTAAGACATGGGAAGACCGAGATAGATCAGAAGAAAGAATTAGTCCAAGATATTTAACGTCAGACTTTATTTCTATATCATTATCTTCAGTTCTATAATGGTCACAGGAATTAACGACTTCATTTAACTTTCTTTTACATCGGAAACTGAAGTTAACAGTTTGATATTTGGAAGGATTTAGTTTAAGCCCATTAGCCAAAGACCATTTGGTGACTCCTCATAGAAAGCTGTTCATCTTAGTACAGTCTAGCTGGGAGTTAACTGGCATTGAAACAGTTAGATCCTCAGCATACTTAATAAAGTTCATTTCATCATAGTGTTATATATGCATAACACGAATTTTCAGGTTTACTTTTTTACAGTACTTTATTATTATTATTATTTTCTGTCGTGTTCCGTTGGCTTGCCTCCGTATCCTTTTATTGATATTGGTTTCTAATTTGTTTTTGTTTACTTAGCCAACTGTTTATTCTCTGTAGTCAGTGGCAGCATAGCAACATAAATACAAACATAACTCATATTGTTAGATTTTCGTTACTAGCCAATATCAGTTAGAGAGAACTGCAACCCAAGTGACCGAATGGTCAACGATCTTTGGTATCGTTACTTTAAAGGTTGGAGGTTCGACCCCTTGGTGGTGGAGTCGTGGATCTGCAGTGTTGAGGATTCCTTCCCCCCACCTCAAAAAAATAAAGTCGAAACAGCTGTCCAGTGCTCCCTGATGGTTTTCAATGATCGCTCCCCGTAACTGATGTGTCTTTGGTTCGTGATGAAAATCTAACCGTTGAAATTAATCCAAACCCGCACAAATCATCCCATAATCTAAATAAATCATACTATTTTTAGTACTCACAGGTTGACGATGACATGTTCTCAAGGCTAATACATCTTAGATAATGTTACGATGCTGTTGGTTTTCCTCAGTTTCTCCCCAACTTGAAATGGCTAGATTTAATTTTATATCTTTCATACATACAGTACCAACTGTTTGTATCGATCGTCCGTAAACAGTAATATCACGTAGGAGAAAGCAATACGATAAGAGTTAACTTATAACCTGCTATATATCTATATGTATGTAACTTGTAATTAACTTAAGGTTAGTGAGATTTATAAGTGAATTAGTTTAAGGTTTGTTTAAGTCGGCCTTTATTTTGTCTTTAATCCTTGTGTGTTCACAGTTTACGTGTGTAGATGTGTGTGTGTACTAGTACAGTAATAGACAACAACTGACTAGTCTTACTGTAAATTCTATTCTTTTATTATCACTTAGGGTAAACAAACACGAGAAAATGAGACAAGCACGAGAGAGAAAGAGAGTACATGTCAGATTAAGGCCAATACAAACGAATACTTATAGGGAATAATTCACACTAGCGAATTAAATTATGCAGTGTGTATACTTGTTAGAAAAACACAGTCATGCAAAGAACTACCTACTGTCAATGCTTTCTTCCATCTTTTCATAGTTAATATTTTATACTACTAACATGGACTGCCATCATCTCAATCTCAAGGAAGTGGAGGCGTAGCCTGCTGGACACAAAAGTAAGAAGAGGAGCAGACATTGGCTCAGACCACTATCTCGTACAAGGGACAATCCAAATCAAATTAAAAGCTTTCAGAGAATCAGGAGCTGCAGATAGACCACAAGCCAAGTTCAACACTCAAAAACTGAAGGACCAGGACACAAAGGACATCTTCACTGCAAGCATAAAGGGCAAAGCCGAGACACAAATCAACACTAGCGAAGATGTCAGCGTCGAAAAGCACTGGAACAACTTGAAAACAGTGTGGAGTCAAACCTGCATGGAAGTTCTAGGCAGAAAGAAGAGACAGGACAAACAATGGCTCACTACGAACACTTGGAAACTACTAGAAGAGAGAGGGATGGTGAAACAAAAGATTCTCCAGTGCACCAATGAGCAACAAAAACAGGAATTGAATGCAAGCTACAAGACACTGAACAAAAGAGTTATGAATAGTGCCAGAGAAGACAAAAGAAAGTACTATGAAGCAAGTGAGGCAGAACAAGCTGCAGGTAAAGGAGACCTCGCAACACCCTACCAAACAACTAGGCACCTATCGGGCAAACGTTTGACACAAATCAAGCCGGTGAAGGATGACAATGGAAAGTCACTCACCAAAGAAGTGGAGCAAAGGAAACACTGGGCTGAACACTTCAAAAGACTCCTAAATCGACCACCACCGACAACGTGCCCAGCAATACCAACAACGGAGACAGAGCTACCAGTGAACACCAACTCCCCGACGAAATCAGAAGTCCTGAAGGCAATCAAGATGCTAATACCTGGAAAAGCAGCAGGACCAGATGGAATCCCAGCAGAAGCATTGAAAATTGATCCAGAGACAACAGCGGACTTGATGACGCCACTACTGGAGAAGGTGGCAAAGTAGCCGAGGATTGGAAGAAAGGATACTTATTCAAACTACCAAAGAAAGGAGACCTAAGTCAATGCAAGAACTGGCGCGGAATTATGCTCCTGTCCATCCCAAGCCAAATACTAAGCCGCATCATCCTGGAGAGAATCAAACATGCCAACCTGGATGAAAAACTTCGACCGGAACAGGCTGGATTCAGGAGAAACAAGTCATGCATTGATCAGATCGCCACACTACGGATCATCATTGAACAAAGCTTGGAATGGCAGTCACCTCTCTATCTCAACTTCATCGACTTTGAAAAGGCCTTCGATCGAGAGGTGATTTGGCAACTACTTCGCTACTACGGTGTGCCACCGACAATTATACATCTCATCCAACAGCTATACGACAATGCTGCATGCCAAGTAATCCACAACGGGAAACTTACGGAACCCTTCGAAGTGAGGACAGGAGTAAGACAAGCTGGCTGCCTACTATCGCCAATGAGTTTCCTGATTGCAGTAGACTGGATAATGCGACAAACAGTGGGCAATGAGGAAACAGGCATAAAATGGACTCACACAAAAACTTGGAAGATCTGGACTTCGCCGATGACATATGTCTGATTTCCCACAAACTGGAAGACATGCAAGCGAAAAGCAACAAGTTGGCAGAAGAAGCATCCGGAGAAAATAGGACTTCAGGTGAACATAGATAAAACAGAGGTGATGAAAATTCCTGGGCAACACCACCAACAGCAACAACAACAACTGGCAACAATCAGCATAAATGGGAGGAACCTGAAAGAAACAACCTCCTTTGCCTACCTGGGAAGCATCTTTTCAACTACAGGCGTACAGAACTGACGAGGATATCAAAGCAAGAATCGGAAAAGCAAGACAAGCTTTCATTACTCTCAAGTCTGTGTGGAGGTCAACAACACTCAGCATCAAAAATAAGATCCGGATTTTCAGCTCCAATGTGAAGTCAGTGCTACTATACGGATCAGAGACTTCGCGAGTCATAAAGAGCATCTCAAACAAACTACAGACCTTCATTAACAGTTGTCTTCGCTCAATACTCAAGATCAGATGGTCTATCTATCTAGTCAACAACATTTTCAGTTCAATTATATAAAATACCCAGCTCAGAGAGAAAAAAACCACATGAAAGTCATTCCCCCTGAGTTAGAAATCTTCACTATTATTTTGAAGTTTCAAATATTATTCAGATTCAGTAAGTGTGGCGTTAATTCTTATAAAAGATTATGCATTATGAATTGGTGATTATTATCGAGGTTAAAAACACTGTTTACAGTGTATACACTCATCTAAGTAATGCGAATTGACTGTATACCTGAGTAGGTTTGACTGTTTTCTAATCCAACATCATCCAGAATTGTTTGTTACTGTTGAACTGTAGATTGTAATAATAATAATACTTTAACGAGAATTATTGTTTATCTTTCCTTTTATTATTATTATTATTATTATTATTATTATTATTATTATTATTATTATTATTATTATTATTGTTATAATGCTATTAAGAGGCATTTTGCTCTGCTTGGCAGAATAATTATTCTCATTTACTAAACAAAATAAGGAGATTAGTTGATTCCCAGATACTTTTGTTTTTAGCGTGGTGGTTTCCGCTGCACCGAAGTACTCATGTCTTCATTGGTATTAAATAAACCACCTAGTGAGTGTGCCACAATAATTCCTTTGATGTGAAGCAGAGAGTAAGGTGATCAGTAGCGTTTCTTTTGTTGTAGCACTGATACAGTATTGTTACTTGGATAATGTTTCGGGCATAGCAATTGTCCATATGCTCTCATCTCCTCGTCACACGATATCCTCCACGTGACCCTCGGACTCCGGAGTCTCAATTTCCCGTTTGGGTTTCACTCGACGACCTGACTCGTGTGAGGTGTCATTCAACGGTCTCCTCAGCGTGTATCCGATCCATCTGCATTTCCTTCGGTATCTGTGTTGACCAATAGGTTTTTGATTGTTTTGTTGCCAGCCAGCATTTCTCGTAGCTAATCCTTTCTGACTGACCACCTGATCTTCAGTATGGAGCGGAAACTGCTGTTAACGGAGGTCTAAAACTTTCTGGAAATGCTTCTTGTGGTGCACTAAGTCTCCAACCGATATAGAAGAGCTGACTGACTCGACATTGTTGTCGGAAAACGTGTGCAGCAGATTTCCACACTTACTTCAGAGTGATCAAAATCTAAATCGCCTTTTAGGTCCTGCCTTTAACATCTTTATCGGTGTGGAGTGCCTGTATTTGAAAGGATGCTGTCTGGATAAGTGGAAGAAGTTACCTCTTTCAAATTTCTCCCTTTGATAATGATTAGTGCTTGTTGTTGGTTGTTGGGTATCTTCATTACTTCTCTCTATGTTCACCTGAAGTTCTGTCTTCGCTACCAATTTGTTGATTTTCGCCTGTGGGTCTTCGAGTTACATACGAAGTCCGTATCTTATAGCCTTCTTATCGGTCCAGCGTTTTTCTGTCTTCTCGCTCACCGCAGTCTTCTGAATGACCTGGCCCACTATAATCAGGAATATCATCAGTGATGGTAGGCAGTATTGTCTTACTCCTGAATTCGCTGAGTTTTACATTGTGGACCATCTGACATACAACACTGTCATATAACTGTTGAGTGAGCTCGATAAAGAACTGTGGGACTCCATAATGTTGAAGCAGTTCCCAGATCACTTCGTACTCAACGCTGTTGGAGATGTTTTCGAAATCCATGAAGTTGTGGTAGAGATTTAATCGCTTCTTTATGCTTTTTTCAGCTGTGATGCGTAGCGTTGCATGAATTACGTTTCCTTAATCCAAATTTTTTTATTCCTTCACGTTCCCAGTGGAACATAGGGCGTCAAGCTAGAGGCTTAAAGTTTCTGTAGCAGTGTTTATTTTTACAGCATGGGGTCGCTAGCCTCATGCCCAATCTTTCATCCTTGCCAGGTTTATTTCTGGCTTAGCGAAGTAAAGGAGTGCCTCGGCCAGGGAGCGAACCCCGGACCATGTGCATGGTCGGCGAGCGTCCTAACCGCTGTGCCACCGACGCCATCCAGATTGTTCCGGTCGAAGTTCTGCATTTGACGCATCCTATAGTCTGTCCAGGTTGATGTGACCTAACACTTTGCCTGAAGTGGACAGGAGCATGATTCCGCGCCAGTTTTTGCAAGGGCTTAATTTCTGAACGAGTTGCGGGTAGTGGTCGGTCCAGGAGACCTTTGCCAGTGATCAGCACATTATTTCCTTTGATTTTCTGCTTTGGTAATTAAGTTCCTTTCATTATCTTTCATTGGTTTCATCTGTGTCGATCTCTTCCCAGACAGCCGCGCGGTTGGTTATCTGATATTATGTTCTGGGGGGTCTCTTTTTCCTACGTCCTGTTCTTCTTCCATTGCCAGTGTGTCGTAGAATTGTCTTTTCCTAACACTCTTCTTCACTTCTTCATTCAGTGCGATGTACATTGAACTCAGCTTCTGAATGCTGTATCAGTGTTTTTGCATTCCATAAGCTTATCCAATATGCGAATTTGAGTTTGATGTATTGACATTTTTAAATCAATATTTTTTTTGTAGTAGATTGTCTCATGTCATTATTATCAAAAGTTATTCGGTAATATCAAAGCAATTTAATACTATGCATTTGGTCGGATAAAATTCTGAGCTTATTAAACCAGCTTGTATATGTATTGGAGAGTATAGCAAAATATAGGAATATAGTAGTCACAATAAATTCTATTTATTGTCCATTGTTTGTTTGTATATGCATACATATGTACGTGCGTACGTGTATATGACTGTGTCTGTGTGCATGTCCGTGCATGTATAACTGATGTTCTTTCTGAACAGTATTACAATTCATGTATTGCCAATATTGTTGTTTCTTTACTCCACTTGTGAACATAGTTATATACTTTTATTATATTATTGGAATAAAGTGTTCTACTAGACGCGTAAGACACTTAGCCATATGTTATGTTCAACAGGCATTATCCAAGTAAATAGAACTGTGCATGGAAGCACAGATGATCGTAAATTACACATGAACACTTTTTTTCCTATACATAACCATGCATAATCTAAGGACAATAAACATTCATGTATGTAATAAGAGGAAGATGATAGAGGTTGTATACAGATTGATCTCCATATCATATAGCGGGTGGTCAATACAGCTAACTGTGTGTGTGTGTTATAATCCAATCCTTAGTGAATCAAATGAAGTTGTGAAATCTTGTTAATAGGCTAACGGATACGACACTGTTCTATGCACAGTGATTTCGATCTTAGGTATTGGGAGAAGTCAATCAGTAGGGATTCTTGAACTTAGCAGCTTTTGTGGTTGTTGGCACCGATTAGGTACAATTGATTTTAGCCCCAGCCACTTAGGGAGGTGGTGTGGACTACCTGGCGCTGGGGTGTTCGACATGCTAAAAACCGACTGTGTGTGTGACTGTTATTGGCATGGCTCAAAGTCGTTCTCAATGGATTTAACCTTTATGAACTCCCAGTGTAACGGTAGAAGACGTAACGTAATGCTTATTTAGAATTTGATATTTCTATTAAAACCGTCGTTTGCGCAGATCTTCCGTGTTGTGCTACTCCAACCGTTCGTGTTGTCTTCTTTTCACGTCTCCCATGCTTAACGGCAGCTCTGGTTCATTTGCTCTATTTGAAGTCATGTCTATCACTCAGCTATTTGTTATTTTTATGCTGATGAATATCTCTTTATATATATACTACTGATAAATCTTGTCAATAGCACACGTGGCACTAGATCCATCTAACTCTCATTAATCTACAGATGTTTATTCTCACTTTCTCTCTCTCTCTTACATATCCACTCATTATAGTTCCTTTAAATTTTTATTCTTTGCTACTTTTGTCTGCTTGGAGTGTGGCCGCTTGAACTGATGTAAGCACTGCACTGAAACCTAGTCAATCAACTGTTATTGGCCCTAAGGTTAAAAACATACCGTAAATCACATAAATGATGCTGTTGACGAGTGATCAGTTGCTTAGAAAGTGTCGCAGTATAGAATCTGAGTTTCGCGTTCCCCGGTGGAACATAGGGTTTCAAGCTAGAGGCTTGAAGTTTCTGTAGCAGTGTTTATTTTTACAGAATGGGGTTGCTAGCCTCATGCCCAACCTTTCTTCTTCACCAGCATTATTTCTGGCTTAGTGAGGTAAAGGAGTGTGTCGGCCGGGGAGCGAACCCCGGACCATGTGCATGATCGGCGAGCGTCCTAACCGCTATGCCACCGATGCACCGAGTTAGAAATGTGTTAGGTTGAATGTTTTCTTCCCCCATTTTCCACTAGCCCCATTATTTCAGATTTGTTAAAAAGCAAAGAAACTATGGAAAATAAGTTTAAAATTTTTTTGTGGGGGGGGGGATGGTAGGTTAGAAATGTAACATCGACATAATCAGTTATCATGTTTTTTAAAGGCTAAAATGACATATTGGATGATACGAATATTTAGGAAAAATGAAATGTCAAATATCATTAGTTTGACGATATTCCTTCATTCTAACTAGTCTTTTTTCCAGTGCTTGGGCGTAGTATAAGTATTCAGTGGATTATTTTATAATACATCAGAATATATGCTATTAGTACTACTCAAAAGTGTGAATGTTGAGTAAATCCTGTGTTTGTCTCTGGTGTCTTGGTTGAGATATCTTATTGTGAAATTAGCTGTTCATTATCCAGTACTATTGATTGCTTTCATAAATAGGATTTGGTGAGGTATTGTTGTCAATCCAACTGGTATTCATTATAATAACACTGTTGTGTATGAAATTTGTGATTCTGCAATTTCCGTAATCGTCATTTAAGTGGTTTTCTTTTTAGATAGAGAGATAAAATTTGGTCTAAGTGGCAATGTAGATTTCTTCACAGAGTGAAACTGATTGGAGAATTATTGAAAGCTGTGGATCGCTTACTGGACAGCTGTTTCATCCTGTTTCTGGACTGTTCCACAGTGTCCCCCCACGTTGCATCCAGAAACCGATTTCAAACTGGGATGAGATAGATGTCCAGTAGTGCTCCTTGCTTTTCAGTGATTCTGTAACTGTTTATCTGTTCGCCGCGAAATTGACTTTGGAAATAGATAATAATCCTAACGAAACATAGTATCATCACATCAAATTCTGGTTTTCATTTTCAGTGAAACTGTTTTGAACTACAACAAATTGTTTTTGGTTTTTCATCACTTAAGGAAATGAATTTGAAAACAAAAATCTTAGAGAAATCAAGAAGCACAGGATATAAGTTTTATTATATCTTCAAGATTCTGTAACAGTGGAACTCATCTAGAAACTGTAGAAGCGATTGCTTTACAGCAGCAGTATAGTGTTTCCTTTTTTCACATACTAACCCTTGAATATAAATTCGGTTTTATTCTGTAATCTACTCATAAGTAGTGTAGTGTATTTCTTTGAAAACGTCATCCATAAGATTATTGATTTCAGACAGTATTTTTTAATTATGCTGTACTTGTTGTATTAGCTACTTGGTATTTATTATTGTATAAATGGGGGGGGGCACTTCTGTTTTGATACCATAGTGTGTTGTTTAATCCTTGAACACGCACACAATGTTAGTCATCAATGTGTGTCCCATTCTACCTATTCTTTCTTTTTGTGTAATTAGTGTTATCATGTTGGTAGAAGTGAATAGCAGTAGTGGTAGTGGCAGGTAGACTATGCTCCTTACTATAGTTAAGTTTTCAGTGTATCTAGCTTTTGTTTAGATTATCTATTACTGATCCTGATTTGACCACCTGTGTAAACTGCTGTTATTGGGTCTTCTTTTGATATTAAAATGAGCTTTCAATTATTTCACAGTAGACTTTACCATAAACATGCTTTCATCATATTGAAATTGGCACTGAAAATTAAACTGTCCACCTTAGACAATACAGATACGCTAATATCCCGACCTGAGCTAGAAATCTTCTGCACGATTTCTAAGCATAAATCGATTCGTTCGTAATAGACCTAACTAGTGGAATCATCAAACTCGTCCTCCACCATAAACTCGACAATTTAATATCAATAATTAACACGTAAACTGAATATCTTCAAGATGAATGTCCGAAGAAAATGCGATGGAAAATTGTTACCCCAAAAAGGTGGTCTACGTAAATCGTCTATGGTGACTTAATATATATTTATAGAAGACGATTTAAGCAAATACGTATTTTCGGAAAATTCTCATTAGGCTTTAAATTTACATAACGAATTTATTAGTCAAGGGCATCTGAAATAATGTGGTCAATCCGAGTTCACGGATGTGAATTAGAGGATAACAATCGAAGTGGTCGGTATAAAAATAATAATAATAAGGATAAATTCATTCAAGCGTTTATATAACCTAGGCCATGGTGAGTGTGTCAGTGACACAGCGGTTAGGACGCTCGCCGACTATGCACATGGTCCGGGGTTCGATCCCCGGCAGACACATTCCTTTACCTCACTTATCCAGTAATAAAGCTGGTAGAGAGGAAAGGTTGGGCATGAGACTAGCAACCCCATCCTGTAAAAATAAACACTGCTACAGAAACTTCAAGCCTCTAGCTTGAAGCTCTATGTTCCACTGGCAACGTGAAGGAATAAGAAAAAGGTGTGTGGCTAGGTGTTTACTAATAGGGGTAAAAGGGGAAATAACTACTCTCATATAGTGATTAGATAATATAATGATAATAATGACAAATTGTGAAACCGAGATTAAAATGTACGATCACAGTACAGCTTGATATTGATACTACAGTTAACAGTGCAAATAAAAATATAACAAAATAGTAAGGTAATATTTACCACGAGAAATAATTGTTCTAGTTTGGGAGTGAAAGCCAAAGGGGGAGGGAGATTGGACAAACTTTTTCTGAACACAGAGATTGGGTTGAAAAATTTCCATTTAATTCAGCTTGGCTTTCCCGTTGATTGATTGGACCGAAGTGCTCGGCCTCAAGGTGATATGTTGGCTCCTTGTGCAGATGCTTTCGACGATGTTTGATTATTTAACTTGAAGTAAATTGGCAAATGGTGACTAGGAGAGGAATCTAGAATGTTCATTTCGTCCTATTTTTGGGACTCGTCATCTGGATATGCCTGAAATCCCCAGTATGTGAGTGATGGTGCTCCCACTGAGGCTCGAACCCAGTACCAATCGTTTCGAACGCCAAAGTGTTATTCACTGGGTAGGGGTGACTTGGATCACAAGAGTTAAATCTTGTTCAATGGGTGTTAGTAATTGTTTGATTTAGTTTTTATCTGTAAAAATTGGTTACTGTGGTGGCAGTAGATAACTTCATATCAATTTGTTTACAATATGAATCACATAGTGTGACACTATACATGCTAACGATTCTGTAACACTCCGAGATGCCGCACTGTACTGTTTGTTAAAATAACTGACATACCCCTCGCACAAGAGGCAACAGAATAAGTGAATACATTTGAATGCTTTGACCGACAGGTTCGAATTTCAATGTGAACATCAGTCGCTAGGGTATTACATGTGTCCATCCAGCTTGAAATTCCAATTTTTTAGCCACCAAAATTTAACTGTTGTCTCCTGCTATTTTCTTACTGCCTGTTATTTAATTTGTCTTTTCTTTTACCACTTTGTCATTTTTTTTTCTATAGGGATTTGATTAAGGCTCATCATTACTGGATGAAGTATTCAAATGTTTTCAAATGGATAAGCCTACTGAGAAAGTGAATAACAATGAAACTGATGAGAATAACAAAAGTGACTTGATCAGCACAACGAAAGAGATCGCTAGAGAGCATTCAAGTAATCCCATTCAACAATTAGATTCTTTGAATTGTCTTGGTAACAGCTATTATGGTGATGAGGGGGGAAATAATAATAATAATAATAATGTTAATGAGACAAGCGATTTCAGTAGCACTTTGAATAATAATTCTACAAAGTGAGTTGTTTGATTCTGTTTTATTATTATTATTAATATTTAGTTTTATTGTCATTGATTTCTTCGCTTTCCATCATTCTGATTAAGTCATTTTGTAGGATGTTTCGTTCTCACATATATGCGTATATAAATACCAATGTAACCACATAAGAGACTGAGCAGTAAGTTAGTTATATATCTTTTGTGTCAATGACTGAAAGTGGAACCTAAGTTGTAGGAGGATCCCCATTCAGTCGCCCCTGGATTCCTACTATCCGGGCTCTAAGACCCCGTCGTTAAACATGCCATCATTTTCCTGCACTCATCGTGCATAATGCCATGCTGTTTATCTAACCATTTCGATTTTCTGTCAATTATAGTTATAGTGAATAGGAAGGACAAGGTTCGGGGGTTAATTCATAGGAAAACCATATCTAAGATAGTTTTATGATTGACAAACTCCTTTACAAATCATGATCATTGGTTGAAAGTGAAACTCGGTCTCGTAGTTCGGTCTATAGAACTCTGTTCGAGTATTCTAGAGGCTGTTGGTTCGAATCTTGTCTGGAAGTTCTAGTTTTCACTTTACCATCAATCAGTTGCCATTACATCAACAGGGGCTTATCATTATGAGGCGCCATCTCAAATATCCTCCTACATTAGTGGTTAAGCGGTAGAATGCTCTCCATGGTTTATGCTAAACAAATCACAGTGGGAAAGAAGCCTATCTTCATTGAACTCGATTTTAAATGTGATAATATTGCAGGAATAATCAACAGACGATTGAATACGTCACTAGCCACAGCCTATTCTGCAGCTAAGTTGGTTCCCATTTACCGAGCAACTTGCTTTTTGGTGCAATCAAAAGTCGACAGATATCCTTCTCATGTTTACTCCAACTGTGTATACAAATTTAGCGTGTATCTGTGGGAGCAGTTACATAGGCAGCACAGAAAGAACGGGATACCTCCGATTTTCTAAACATGTACCAAAAAGCCTACTTCTCAAGGGAACAAGTGATGTCAACAGCTCCATCGCCAGGCATCTCCTTGACACGGATCATTAGGTGGAAGTCACAAAATCGTTCGAAATTATCAATAGTTAAAAGAGTTCAGTCCTCCACAAGTATGCCGAAGCAATCTCCATCAAGTGCCTAAAGCCCGATTTATATGTTTAGAAAGAAGCAGTTATCAGTCTTTCCTTGCCCTAGTAACTGGATGTTTTCATCCTGTCTTTCAATTGATTACACAACGCTGAAAGACCCCATTGTGTGGAATAAAGTGATTATTACTTTTACTATTGTATGGATACATTGGTTTTTCGTTTAAAAGTGAACTCTCTGTGTAAGTATGTTAAAATAATTTTTTTACATAATGTCTTTGTGCTGTGAGTAGCTGATGAGAAGCCAATGAAATAAACATTTTATTCTGCACAAACCACTGTTACTTTTGCTTAACTCAAATTCCTTAAGGGGAATAAATGCAGTTAATAAGCACTTGGTAAGTTTGGAGGTAAGCCACATTATTCAACATTATTTTTGATAATATTCCGGTTTTTTGTTTTTCTGGTTATTTTTACTTCACATTACTTATTTTATTCATTTTATGCACATATATGTATATGAATATTGTATACACAGCTTGAAGTCGCCGGTGACACCATTGAAGAATATCAAAGCTGATCTAGTTGAAAGTAGAAGACTAGTGTCGAAAGGGTATAACACTGCAAAGCCACTATTGCATACTACCACTTCACCTTCACCGTCTTCTAATTCAATAACAAGAAAAATTTTAACTAACGGTAGTTTAACACATCATAACAATCATCACGATCATGGCGTACACGCAACCAGTAATATGAACAACAATAATAAAAATGACAATAGCAGCAATAACACTGCTAACAACATAATTACTCCATATGCTTCTAGTCCATCGGATTGTATAAACTCGTTGAATTATGAATCAGCAGAAAATGAATTGACCAATTCAATTATTCATGATAATTATATGATGAATGATGTCGTCGTCGTCGGCGGTGACGACGGTGAAGCCGATGGTGATGGTGATGTGAATCATTTAAAGAAATTGAAATCTGCGCAGAAAACAGAACACAAATCTTTATGGAAACGTAGTTCCTTTGGGAGTTTAACACGTCGTAGTTCATCTGTGTCGAAAACACTGCAAAGAAATAATTTCAATGGATTCAATCAATCAGATCATGATGAGAATAAACGATTGGTAATAAGCAGACCAGTGCTGTTAAGTCGACCGAATTCAAGTAAGTTATCCACTGTCTTTCTGTGTATGTGTGTGCGTGTGTGTATGGGCGTGTTTGTCTGTGTTGTCCGTCATTTTTTGTTTAATTGAATACAAAAGTAAATCGGTGGCTCCTGTTTAAGCCACCAGACCATCTAAATATTTCCATCCAACATAAAAGTGTCGACTTTTCTTCCTTTCTTGTTGTCGTAATCTCCCAATTATGTCTTTGGATCGTGTGATATGAACTCACACACACATTTTTAGTTGACTTTCAACCTACAACTGACTGTGCATTTCATGGAGAAAATGAAGACAGAATATTGTAGAGAGTAGAGTTCGATGTCAGATAGAACGACGTTGTGTCATACTATATACGATACTGCCGATGTATATTCTACTTGAAGAAGATTCTATACAAGGAGTGAATATTTCGCAAAAAATTTCACTGAGAACTTGTTTTACTATAAGTGAACATAATCTTCCTAGAATAAAGCTGTCATTATTTTATATGAGTAATTAATGGTGCCTAATAGAAAGTTCTTATTCAACTTGATTTTCTGTTGTGTTTCCCCATACTCAGTATTCGTCTTTTAAGGTTACCAACCTACGTGACTTATTTAATCTTACAGTCAGCAAACTGATGACACCCAACT
Organism: Trichobilharzia szidati; assembly: GCA_944472155.2. Taxonomy (NCBI): domain Eukaryota; kingdom Metazoa; phylum Platyhelminthes; class Trematoda; order Strigeidida; family Schistosomatidae; genus Trichobilharzia; species Trichobilharzia szidati. The sequence goes on from OX235279.1 coordinate 143,786,132, forward strand.
AGCATAAATTGGATTGATGACCGAAAATACCCTTTTGGCACATGAAGCGAATTTTCTTTATCGGCGCAATCATCTTCACAGGTTGTACAGTCGTATTGATATTTACCGAAACCTTATAGTAGTAGTCTGTTATTGAGTAATGGGAGGAGGGGGAAGCAGCATAATTGATACAACTGCTCGGAATTCGTTTCTAAAGATAAATAATTACGTCATAGTCAGTGACACAATGGAATTAAGGATCTGAAATTTGATAAGGCGAAAATCGTTTTATTCGATGACAAGTTAGGTAGTTGAGTGTCAACTTCACAGTCGTAAAGAGGGTGAGAAAATGTACAAAAGGAACATATAAGAGTAGTAATAGTGAATTAATTATTAAAAAATTGAAACGAATGACTGGGGAAGAGATTTACACCATGGTAGAATAAGAGACTGAACAAACCTTTTCTGAACACAGAGTTCAGGGTTATACTGACGAATCACCAGCGCCTCCGCTATACACATATGCCGAAAACTAATACGAGTCTGGTGAAGCTTTGTGGCTTAGGTCGACCAGGTGCTCGAAAATTAAACTAGTGTTAGTCTTACATTGTCCTCTTGCTAACCATTCCGGATAATATTTGGAGATGCATTTGGATAGTGCGCGCTTTGTGCAGCCAATATAACTAGCTCCACAGGAGCAAGTAAATTTATAAGTACACATTGAAGTGGCCGTTAGTGACAGTTTGTCCTTCACACCTCCATCGATCATTTGTCAACTGCAGAAATTGATACGTAGCTCAGTCGGAAGAAAGGTTTTCTTAGCTATCTGAGTGAACAGTTCATCCGGATGTCGGCTGCTGTAGTCTTCTCGAAAATTCTATTACAGATAGTAAGGAATAAAGGCAGTTGCAGTGAAAGGAATAATCTTCTTTTTCATTAGATTTATGTGGTAAGTTGAACACCTATGAAAATATAATGAAAGGTTTTATATTTATTTCTGGTTAAGGACCAAAATAAGTTTATGTAGTACAAACAGGCATTTAGAATGGGAAAATAAACTGATAAACTCAGGTTTTGAAGTTGTGTGATTATAATTGATGTGATTATGAACAATAAATTGTTCGAAATGTCATCCAGTGAATAATACTGTTTCACTGTGTGATACAAACTAATAAGTTAAATAACACTGTATTTATTCATGTATTTGTACAACATCAACCGTACTAAACACCCGCTTGTAAAATGCTCTCGTGAACACTATCCAGCCTAGTTAGCAAATGAAGAACGGAAATTTACTTTTGGGTCAATAACACAGCATGAGGACACAACTTCGTTTTCAAATCTACAAAGTGAGATCTGCTCACTCAACGCAGGTATACTAAAGAGATCTGGGTATAAATGAAACACATTAACCGTTCGAAGATACAATTCAAAAATGTACCTTCATATTGTCTTTTTCCCATGGCTTCCAGAGCGCGTTGACTGACTGCCTCAATAAACTCGTGTCACATTATGTTTATTCGTTCAATACTCCATTAATTCTACCCCCCCCCAAATACCTACTTGTATTACGTAACTTATACATACATATAAATATAGCTTAGTACGTGATTTTTTAAAAGAATCCTTTTTGTCCTCGCCGTTACAACTGTCTTTTTTTCTAATTATGTATTTTCCTCTGTTTACAATAGGGATATTTATTCGACTAAAAGGAATAGATCACATTGTACAAATTCAGATTTCTTCTCACTGTTGAATCTGTATGCGAAGACAGGGAATAGCCTTCAGTTGATAAGATAATCTTGATCTTGTGAATTATTAGTTACTGTACAAATCAACTGTGCGCCGTTGGTTCAGCAGCAGCATGTTCCCCAACCACCCACTTGGTATAAGGTTCAATCCTTGATCGATGCACTCCTAAACCTCACGTAATCGGTAGTAACCCCGATAAAAAAGGGGAGGTTTTTGGTATGAGGTTAGAAACACCACGGCTACTTCAGTTTCAAAGCTTGAGGCCTTAGGTTCCATTGGGAATGCAAAGAAATAAAATGAAATAATGAATACAGCTCAAAAAACGTAATGCTTCATGCACAATGATAATTCAGCGAGAGTGTATTATAAGCGTGAGAGAACTAATACCAATGACCTACTTCAAGATTCAGGCTAATCGACTAATTCAGAAGTCATGAGGAAGATTTGTGGCTTAGGGGGGATCTTATTGGTGTGTTTTTGTTCTCTGTGCTAGATGGCTTAATTACGAAGCCTTCATTATCTTTTTGGATAACATCTTTATTGTTGACTTCATCATGAAATTTGCAATCCATACACACATCGACACAGACCAGATTTATAAGGCAATGAGAAAGAATTCACATGGACAATAGGTCGAATACTGAATCAACAAGGTAATCACTATCTGTAGAAGTGAATAGGAGGGTAAGGAAATTTCCTCAGACTACTAATCACGTTCAAAGTTACTAGGGTAGATGGTCACTGTATTCATGGTGAATTTAAAAAGCTCACTTCGTGTTGAAGTGAACACTGCAATGGTTGTCTAGGAAGAAAAAGACCAGTTCGCGATTAAACCGTCCAACTCAGTAGACGTAACTACACCAATAGTTGATTTAGTCGTCTTTTAATGTGTAGTAATGACTGTTGTACCAGCTGCGCGGACATGATATTGAGGCCTGTTTATATTGCCATTTTTTGTCTGTGTTTTGTCTGCACACATACACGAAATAATTATACATAGTGCTTTTGGCAATAAAATAATCCAAGTTACTACTTGTGTGTCTACCTTTGTCCTGTATGTTCCGTTTTGGCTTTTTGCATGTATGTGTGGGGGTGTGTTAGTCAGCAGAGAGAAGAAAGGCAGAAATTCAATTTGTCATACATTTTTAGTTTTACTTTTCTTCAAGAAAAAAGCAGACATACCTGCATTCACTAATTTATTTTCCATGTTTCTAATTAGAAATGTTTCTTGTCTTTGTCTGAAAAACTGCTTGGAATATGATTGATGTCAGAAAGAATAGTTGCGTAATTTTTTTTTGTAGCTAAATAGTCTGTCGGCTTGTTTTGCAAGTAGAATGTGGCCACTGGTGTAGAATTGAATTCGATGTACACAATGTAGAAATACTACTGTTCACTGTATAATACTTGTTCAGCACTAATTATCATCTACGAAATTTGGGACAGTCTCACTAATCTGCATTTCATGGCGATACTGTCTGAGATAGCGTTGAATTAGTTATACTATTGTTAGTACAATGAATGAATCATAGTTGAAGGTGAAATATTGATCTCGGTCACGTCAGATTCTAGTTCAACAAAGTCCGGTGTTCTTAGAAGTTAAGGTATTAGATCCGGCTGTTAATCAGGTTATCATTCCACTGCTTCGTTTTGGTGTAAATAAATGAAGCCTAACTATCACAGTTTATCACAACACTGTTGAATTAGCTGGGTCTTCTGCTGTCCATACTAGCCTGACCCTCTACCAGTTAAATGTGATTTTCCTCACTCTAATATTTATTGATTATGGAAAAGCACTATTTACTTCTGGAATCTAGATGACAGCCACACTATGAAGGACTGCAAACATTGGTACCAGTAGTTTTCATCTATCGATACTTAGCCTCCTGATTGGTACTTCACAACATGGCTCAGAGACCTTACAAATATTTTTGTCTCATCACTCCTAACTCCTTATAATCTTTTCATACCTTAGCAAGAGTTGATTTTTGTGCAAGATGACATCTTAGCTACTTTGATTAATGGAGTTTCTAAATTGTATGCATCAATTGACTTGTTGTGTCACTGAGTGTCTGAGTAAAAATGCCTATACCCTAAGAACTTTATTCTTTTCATATCAGCAGGTGCCATCTCAAATGAAATTGTATTCTACTATAGATTCCCAGGTTCCGCTTTTCGTTCATAGGTTGTTAATATTGCTCTGACACTTTATATCCCTTATTTCTACGAAGTTAATGCATATTATTATGTAAACATAAGACATTCATTCGTGTATAGATATTCCTAAAAGTTATTTCGACGCTTATAGTCTGAATACAATAGAGGTCATCGAGAAGAAAATTTTCTTCACTGCAACCGTTTTTTTACAATGGAGGTGTTTGAATATTTCTATGTTCTCCAGTATTGGTTTGTAGAGATTTTGTTTGATTGGTTGGAGGATTTCATCATGAGCTAACATCGGTTAGAGAACCATTAGGAAACCAGACTGAAAGTACTGGAGAGCTGTTTCGTCCTAGTTTGGGACTCTTCACAGTAAGCACCCACCACCAGGGTCCAAGCCAAGGACCTTCTGGTGACAAGGCGAGCTGGTAGACCATTAGGCCACTGGGACCCAATCCAATGGTCCACAAATTCTAACTTCTGCCAATTCACGATATTGCGCGACTCAGAGGTTACAAATATTTTATTCATAGTTCATATTACTTGCAAGTAGTTGGAGGAATTACACTAAATAAAATGATGTTGGCATTAGGTATAATTTTATGTGCATGTTCTATTTCATAGCATTCTTATTCAGAATGAAATGTTTTACAAATCCATGCTTAATTTGTATTCACTTTCCCTTGAGTTTCTTTTTCTGTTGAAAAAGTTAGATATTCATGGTAGAATTTAATACTGACTGAGACTGTTTCAACATAGAACTTTGCATAAAAGAGCAGCACTTCAAGTCGCCACATTTCATGTAGAGAAGAGAGAAGAATGTAGATTCAGAAGAACTGCAATCACCAGAAATGTACAGGAAAAGAATAGACATGGGGGGGGTAATGGGTTAGGAGATTACAAAGAGTTAATTTATATGTGACATTGAGAGTGGTTTGAACCATATTACCTGCAGTGATTGGTTCTTAGCATCCCGAGGACTGCAATCAGTCAGTCTACACCACTTTAAATGAATGGCTGAAACCACCTGTCGGGAGTTTACTGATTGATTTCACGCCTTGACTTCGGAACCCTCAACTCTTTTCCAATATAATCCTATGTCAGCTGACATTGCCTATCAAGGAAGGCTGTGGCACAGGATGCGCAACACTTGTTCTTTAGCCATGTAAATCTTAGCAGTTTTATACAGTTGTTTATCAACTAATTTTTAAGGTGACGGATATTGTGAGCAGTATGTAGGAGAAGTAGAAAAGTGGATTGATTATCAAATGAAGGCTGGTAGATAAATATTTTTTCAAGCGTTGATTTACAGGGATTTAATTTAAGTAGTTACAGGATTTCGTCATGAGCTGACACTGGTTAGAAAACCATTGGAAAACCTGTGAGTGAGGACAGATACTCGCAGCCGATGACACTAGCTAGTTGTCGAGCTATACTGTGGATTGCCAGAATTTGGAATCCACGGGCCATTGGATCGGGTTCCAGTGGCCTAATGGTCTATGAGCTCACCTTGAAACCAAAAGGTCCTGAGTTCGAACCCCAGCGGGGGTGTGTACTGATGAAGAGTCCCAAACTAGGACGAGACAGCTATTCGTTGCTCTCAGACTGGTTTTCTAATGGTTCTCTAACCGTTGTTAGCTCATAATGAAATCCTGTGACTAAGTATTTTTTTAATTGTAGAACCTGATTTCACAAATCCGCACATTTCATACCATGACATGAAGTAAAAGCTTATAAAAGTCAGTGAAGGATTGAAGAAAAATTATACAGTTGAATGTGATAAAATACTTAATGACAGAGTATAAAAGTTAGAGGGAATGAAGAATAAGGTATGGAATGCATCTACACTATTATGTTAATACTAGGTCAAATCAGCTGTTGTCTGTCGGTAAACGGTATGTTGTCAACCCTAACCAAGCAACATGCAATCGTTAAACAACTTAAACTATAATATCCAGTTACTTTGTGGACTATTGTTACTTGTCGATGTGATCGCCCTTACTTTTTTTCGAATGCAGTCCTACTTCTGCTGATATTTTTCTCCCATGTAGATAGATATTGAGGAAATATGTGCAGCGGGGTGCGTCTGTGGTTCAGCGGTAGGATACTCGTCAGCCATGCAAGTGGTCCGGGGTTGGACTCACTGCTGGTGCACACCTCTACCTTTCCTAGCCGGTTGTAAGTCCGAAAAAGATGGGAAGGTTGGATATGAGGTTAGCAACCCCACCCCATTAAAAAATAGTCCCACCACTACTGAAACTGCACAGCTCAAGCTTGAAGCCCTGTGTTCCACTGGGAACGCAAAGTAGTGAAATAAAAATGTGTGCAGCAGAGACTGATTCGATACTGACCACTCACTGGTTCGTATAGTTTTAAAGAATGTTAATCGTTTAGTAGTCATATCACCGCTACTCTACTATAATTCTTGATAATTATATTGTCATTTGTTTCGGAATGTAATCCTATAAAATTATGGGTTTATTATTTTTAGTTATCTAGCCAGTTAATCATTTTACCGTTATTGGGCTTCCTTTTAAGTGTATAGAAACCTAGTCTATACTGTAGTTTTAACTATTTTGACAACTTATCACTTGCATATATACGTCTGTCTTCTCACTCTATTTTTGTTTTTAGTTACTCAAACATCTCTAAACAAGTTACCGTCAAATTTTTCTTCATCTTCAATTATTGGTGGGTTAACCGAACCAAGCAGTTTAGTCAGTTCAACAAGTCGTGGAAGCTCACTAGCTGTTGTCTCTTCTTCCAATGGTTGCAGCGGTGGTGGTATTGGTGGATGTGATAGTAGTAATGGGGGATATGCTTCATCGGTGAATAACGTCCAAGAAGAATTATTAGCACATTCATTGAATACAGATTTTGATCAAGGCCAACAGCAACAGCAGCAGCAGCATCAACAACAACCACTATCGTCAGCATCATCCTGTTATTATGAAGTGTCAACGAATGCATCACTTTCACCAGCGCCTAGTTTATCATCGATGACATCAGTTTCTGGTGGTCTACCGCATTCATTAACATCTAGCATTATAAGTACACAACGCATACAAATAATGCTAGTACAACTGCGAATACAACCTATTTACTGCCTAATTCTACTATTGCATCAACTGCCAAGGTTGTCTACGAGCTTTACGATCCGGTGATACAGTATTTCGTGCATCAACAAATATTTCAAGTGGAACTTTGAACTCACGCAGAAAAATAAGCACATTGTCTAGAACAAGTGTCACAATGATGACAGATGAAACATCCAGTAATTCAAGGTGAAACTATTTTTTTTTCTTTTTACATACTTATTTGTTTACCCGATACCTTCGATCAATTATATACTTTTCATCTAAAAATTTTTTAAAATCTTCCGTTAATGTTTATTTAATTAAAGAACTTAACTAAGTTTTCTAACAGAAGGAACGACACATGAAACAAGCGTGTGTCATTACAGAGAAGAGAGTAGGGGGCAAAATCATTTTCTTGTAGAGATGAAGGTCGTCGATAGTTGGTGATAAGGGGTTGTTTTCGAGGCTTGCCATAAAATAGTCGGCTAGGAGTGGTCCGAATGGAGAGCCCATTGCTACGCCATCTGTTTGCCTGTAGATTTCATTGTTGAATCTGAAATAGACGTTGAAGGTGCAACGTAGTAACAGCTCATTTAGATAATGGATCGGTATGCCGATATCTATGCTATTGCATTGGATGAAGTCATACAGAAAGCATATAGTTTCTGTCAGTGGAACATTGGTGAATAGAGAGACGACGTCTAGGGAGACCATCTTTTTATTTGCGAGGTTGACATTTTTAATTGAATCCACGAAATCGAATGTGTCGCGGAGGTTGTATCTTGACAACTTTTCTTTCACTGGTCCAAGAATTTTTACCAGCCACTTCGCGATTAGGTGATATGGCGAATTGATCATATCTAATATTGGACGGAGTGGGACGTCCTTTTTGTGCACTTTGGGTAGTCCATACATTCATGGCGATGTAGAACCAGATGGGCGAAGTTTTTCATATAGTTCTGTATTAATAATCAATTCATCTTTCTTTTCTTTCAATAAGCTGGTTAGCTGGATCTCCGTCTGTTCAGTTGGATCTTTTTGGATCGTCTGTTTTTGAAATTTGTTTTCATCAGATAGAATTGACGAGAGTTTCTTCACAAAGTCTGACTTGTTAAGCAGAACAATTCCAGAACCTTTGTCTGGTCGAGTTATTATCAGGTTTTCATTTGATTTCAACTCTTTGAGTTGCTTTCGATGTTCTTTTGAAAGCATATTACGAAGTCTAGGTTTTTTGTTGATTTAGTCGAGGCGGCAATTCAAAACAGTTGATTTGAAGTGCTCTGCACTGTCATATGAAATTGGGACCAGATCATTCGTCTGACTAATCAAATTCTCGAATTGTACTTTGGTGTTCAATTCGTTTACTTTTGATGATGCATCACAAAATTTTGGTCCGAGCGACAACAGTTGCATGGTCTCACTAGACGTTGTCTCTCTGTTCACCAATGTTCCACTGACAGAAACTATATGCTTTCTGTGTGACTTCATCCAATGCAACAGCATAGATATCGGCATACCGATCCATTATCTAAATGAGCTGTTACTACGTTGCACCTTCAACGTCTATTTCAGATTCAACAATGAAATCTACAGGCAAACAGATGGCGTAGCAATGGGCTCTCCATTCGGACCACTCCTAGCCGACTGTTTTATGGCGAGCCTCGAAAACAACCCCTTATCATCAAAAATCTTTTTCGAAGAGGTGATTTTTAGGAATGCCTGAATCAAACCAATAGCGCCTGGATTACTATCTATTACAAGGGGATCACTCGCAGCCTACATAAACCAGTGATGAAGTTTCTAATTGCCTGACTGGGTTGGCTGATACTGTTGGGGGTGTCTTTATCCCAGTTACTTGCGCTAAGTATATCATCATGGTTGGCAAGTACTATTCATATTCAATATAGTCGTATTCGGCAAGGCAGATTAATCAGTCTATGATTGAGATGACTTATATGAATGAATGCCAAGTCCTCTGCCTTTCTCAACGACCAATTTTAAGTGAAATAAGATTATTTTTAAAAAGTCTTTGCAGTGATCATCAGAGCGGATAACGTTAACAATCCATAAGTCCCTGGCTGTTGATCTGAGGCACCTTGGTAGACATATATATGTCTCATGGTTGTGATCCTCGAGATATTGTAATTCTTTCCCTACCATTAGTTATAGTTTCATTTGGTTCGTCTCTCTTTCTCCCTTTTTAATTTAGAATCCAAAATTTATCTCCATCTGCAACTTTGGTTAACTTGTCAGCTAAAAATGTATGTGACACTGGTGTCTTGTCTTCGTCACCAACGTCATGCTCATCATCAAGTCTACTAAGGAATAAATCAAAGTTGCTGTTCAATCGTGATATCTACCAGCCATCAAGTCAGATGAGTCCAAGTCATTCTGTGTTTTCTGCTGTTACTAATCCCCTACAGCATGAAGACTTAACACGTATACACGGATCACATCTATCGTCATCATCTTCGTCTTCGATATCATCGCCTACTACTACGGCTCCTTTCGCTTATGATTCAAATGGACAGTATTCACAGAAAAGTATGTAGTGCTATACAAATTGTTGTTTGTGTATTTTATATGAGAACTGTTAACATAGCAGACTTAATGTTTTTTTTCTTAAAAAGAAAGCTTATTGGTGGTTAAGTGCTCTCTTCTTATTCCCATTACTATCTATCTGAAGGACATAGAAGAAGAAAAAACAGGAAGGCGGCGTACACATCATAGAATACATCATAACAGTGTATCCTATCAGAAACACAATGAGATGATAAGTAGAACAATATATAAAATATCCGAAGTTCCGTAAAACGAAATAACTGACGATAAAACTAATCGAAAATATGTTTTAGAATTATGTAGAGGAATTTTAATACCATTATATATGGCCAATAGGTGTCTGATTACTAAATACTTACTTCTCTTACAGAATCTTCAAGTAAAATAACGATGATCGATGGTATTATATATTTTGGTTGAAAGCATACCCCTTCCCACTACCGGCTTTCTACGGTATTTTCATTTCCTCCCCTACAGACAAAATATGCATTAAAGTAGACTGGAAATGTTTTGAAAATCTTAGATGGAATAAAAACTCTGTTTGATTCTAAGACATAACTGCACGAATGAATAAAGCTGCATAGAAAGGAGTGGATTTGATCCATTTTTTCTGGATGGAAAACTAGACAACTCTGTAAGGATTTAAGCAGTCCGCTAAAGATATGGATGTATCCTCCTCCATCATTGCTCAATGGCTTTATTTGTTAGCCTGTATTCCCCATGAAGCCGTCAGCTGTCTATATATATATATATATATATATAAATGGAGATGGATTGGTCATACGCTGAAGAGACTGTCGATCGACATCGTATTGGGTCATCTAGTGGGACTCCAATGAGAAGCGAAGAGTTGAACACTGGAGGAGATTGTTTGAGAAGAAAATGAAAGCATACGGTCATTCGTAGAACCAGCTAGAAGGGACATCAATGTAACCAGACTGAAGCTTTGTAATACTCGTGGAACCCAAAGGAATAATAATGGTAATAATAATACTAGTTAAACTTCCAAAACTTGATTATATATGTACTATATACATATATATAATATATATGTATATATAGGTATATATTTGAATTTTGTTTTATTTCTTTTGCTAATAAAATACGGAAAAGATAATAATCAAACAAAGTCGAATCACACTACACTGTCACAACCGTCAGCTGCACCTCAATCACCACTAACAACTAGGACAACATCAAAAAAAGATGGTGAAAACAGTGATAACAGGTCTAGCATGGATTAAGATTGTGTTGTGGCATCATTTTTAGGCAGAGATTTTGCTGATTTCCTGAATAAAGACATCAATATATCTGAGTCTTCATCGTCAACATCTTCCAAAGCGCAAATGAGTACAACTCGAAGTAAGCGTGTGTGTGTGCGTGTGCATGTGTGTTTCTGCATGTTTTCTTCCTTTTTTTAATGAACAATTCTAGTCTACTGTTTGATCACAGATTGATGTCAGTTAGAGAACCATTGAAAACCCGGGAGTACTGGATGACACCTGTTTCCTCCTAGTTTGGGACTCTTCATCGGCACGCACCAGTGACGTCATCAGGAGTCGAGCCTCGGGCCTTCAGCTTGCATCAATCCGTTATCAAACTAGAAGCAAATCAAATGCCTATAAACTCATCCTAGAAAATTCCAGTTCAATTTTCAACGTATCAATTATGTTACTGCAGCTTAAATCTTTATTTTTCACTGTATACATTTAAAGACACTAATTACATAATTTGCATAGTAATAGTAGTGATTGAATTTGTGTTCCTTTCTAGACACAGAGTTCGTAGAATGGAGTTCCTTGTCGAGGGATAAAGTATTATGCATAGAAATTAGTATTATTATTACCGTAGGATTATATCATATCGTCGACGGCCTGCTTAGAACTTAGGCTACCGGAAACCTCCATCAATATATTGCATATAATTCCCCTTATTCCATTTGTTTAAATCTAGCCAAATATGACCTCTAATAGTATTGTTAACTCCGGCAAGTGTTTAAAACGATAACAACACACTGATTTGCAAGTTTCTACTAAAAGTATTATCCTTTATGGCAGCTTATCTTAATATATAGGACTTAACTGTTCCTGACTTGTGTCCTTGGGTTACAAAATGCACTCCTGAGCCTTTTATAATTGACATTCTACTAAATGGCGTGCATTTCTCCAAAGAGAAAAGGTATCATCATAATGAAATGGTTTGCGCTTCAGGACAGATAGAGCTGTGTCACACTGTCTACTATCAATTAATATTTTATTTGAAGATCCTGAATGAAGAGAATATTTCATGCAATAAACTTGACTGAAAATTCTCTAGATTTATATAAACATCCTTCGGAGTAAAACTGTTAGCACTACTGTTGTTATGCTTGAAAAATTACTCCTTTTTTCTCCCTCCCTCTCTCTCTCCTTGTGCACTAGTTGGATTGGATGCTCAATCAAATTTATACAGATCACCTTTCAAATCAAGCCTATCTAGGCTACCGGTATGTTTAGTGTCTACCGTTGTTTTGTTCTATCATTCTTATTACTGTTTTCTGGCTGTCTTTGTGAACGTTTTATTCGATGATACTACTCATGACTAATTATAGTATTCAAATCGACTAACTAGTCAGTCAGAGCTGTTCTGGCCAACTGATAGAATTCAGTCAAAACCACTAGGGGCTACTTCCCAGTGATCAATCATTACCACCATAACAAGAGGTCAGTTGTGGCTCGAACGGATCGGCACTTATGTCTGTTACGATGACACTGGACCTAGTTCCAGGACTTATTTTTTTATTTATTTTATTTTGATTACAGCTTGATTCCACACCGTATTTTCAGTACAGGTATGGAATTTTCAGCATGGATATCGGTAGCCCAAATTTACAGGCCGACCATAGATATCGGGTGTGCGCCGGCAGGGGATCGAACCCTGGACCGTGTGCATGGTCCTAACCACTGTGCCGACTGGCTGCAAGCATCTAACCGGGAGACATAATAATGCTTTATGATGATGAGTACTTCGAAACGTGCTATTGTGTTGTAGCACCTGAGTATGACCATCTTTATTCCTTGTCGTCTTTTAGATTTCTGTTGATAAGCTCGGTTCCAAAAGAGCGAATCAATATGCCTACCAAGTACTCATTTGATATGGGTGGTTTATGACCACTCATGTCAGTCAGTCGGTAGTATGTAGTATCACTCTAATTTCCTTATCTTCTATGAACAATAATCTTTCAAATAAGAACAAATTAGTTCAGCGAAGAGTCTCTTTTCGGCGAATTCATTCACTTAGCTGTACAGTCGCAAATATATACAATTAATTTTGTCTGTGTGTGTGTGTACATTAGGTTTGTCGAAATCAAAATAACAGTTAGTGTGGGTTGTCGATTACATCATCAAAAAAATAAAGAAATTAAAATGTGTGATTAATAATCAAAGTTGTAACTAAGTGGGGTGAAGATTGGTAAGATGTGAGTAGGGTTACCTAATATAGACATGTTTAGAAAGATTAGATGTTAGTGAAGGAGTATGAAGACAATTATGAAAATAAACTAGATAATAGGTGAAAAGATTGAGTGGGTTAGTTACTAAAAATTATTATACGAAAATTGCAAAAAAAATTTGATAACAAAATGTTGATGACAGATAAACTTGAAATTAAACCTACGGTAGTAGTAGGGGGTGGAGAAGTTTCTTCTGTGTGCATAAATCAGGCTTTTCTATCCAAATCGCTAAGGCTTCGGCAATACAAAGTATACGGAAGCTTGTCGATTTTGGAAGGCTTCTTTTGACTTTATAGATGACTTTGAATGACTTCTCCTTGCAAATCGAATGACCAGTGTTGAGTATATGCTCAATAATGGCGCTCCTTATTGCTCCGTTGTTACCTTTCCGTAGCCAGGTGGGATAGTGTTCTTGAACTCTTTTAGATAAAACTCGCATCGAACGACCTATATACCTCGCTCCGCAAGAGCAGGTGAATTGGTAGATACGCATGGAAGTGGTCAAATGCGATAGTTTATCTTTAGAGTAGTTGAAGAACAATGGCCGGGAGGAAAATGTCAGTCGTAGTGTGGCAGCGAAGAATGTCCTTCTGAGAGCAGTAGATATCCTCTTCTTCAAGGTGTCAGCCAGCAGGTCACCTTTGAAGGGTACATTCATGTAGACCATCTTCTTCTGCACTGTAATGGGTTGTTCTTTGTAAGTCTTAGGCTTAATATCTTTCATTTGGTTTCACAATATACAAATTGTTATTGTCTTACACGTGATTTATAATGATTGCCCATTAATGAACAAATGAACCGATTGATATGTAAGCTTACACTGAAAAGTGCATGATGTCAATTCGCTGAACCTTCTCCCCACCTTGAGAGCACACAAAACAATGGTGCTATAATGGACAAGCATTAATGTGAGGAAAGACAAGGAATGATTACATGCAGATCAGTTAAAATGTTTGGGATTTCGACGAAGACAAATTAAATTTCTAACCATTGATCCTAAGCATCTGGATGACGATCCCGCTCAAGTAATCATATCCCCTTATATATATATATGATTAGCAGATCGAAAGTCATGGTTCTCAAACGCGTGGATGTTATGCTTTGTTTTAATTGGAATAACATTAGGCTAATTCTGACACCTGTAGGCAAATTTGGGCATAAAACGAATTCATGAGTGCATCCAACTCATCTGAAGAGGTCTAGACTCTCTGTTAAAGTCAAAATAATAATCATAATGAAAGTGAGTGTGAGTTCAATCATATCGGTATAGATTACAGGATTTCATCGTCACCACTGATTTCAACTCATGATGAAATCCTGTAACCAATCAAATCTACTCCCTGCAAAACTAATGCTTGAATATCGATATATATTTGAAAAATAAACATCTTATAATCATACACCTTCCACCTTCATAACCTGTACTTAATATTATTATTAAGACACGAACTTGATTTATTATGGGCGTCGACAAAATCCCATAGTTTCCAGGAGAGCTGAGATACTGTCTGAACTCCGAAGTCGAAGCAGGTAATTGTCTTAAGGCAGCATACCCTGAGCCTTTGACTTGAAGTTTGACCCACTAGGCAGTGAACCTACGTTCCTATTGGTTGCTGGTGACCAAAACAGGTTCATATGCCATTCATTATATGTGGATTGTAGAGTCCAGACACACCGTAGGTTTGGAATCAGAGGTTTCTAGCTCCCCCCAGGTGGACCGGCGTCCACCCCACCAGTCCGATTCTAAGTGTTGGACATTCTCATTTGCCCTTTGATTTTTGTGTGAGTGACAATTGTGTACTCACTTTAGACTATGTGAACTGTTATCTGCATTTTGTTTTCTATTTTGGTTTCTTTTTTTTTTGTATATTAGCGAGGTGGTAGTCAACGTGATAATAATAATAATGGGGATAATGGAGAAGATGTACTTGCTATTTAATAATAATAACCACACGTCCACACACACACACAAGCGTTCAAAGTCGAACCCATAAATATTAATTTCATATGAATATCACTTATGAAGAAAAAAGTTGTAATGATGATATTTTTCTTCAGTTGCATTTCACACAAACATTTCCCATCTTCTACTAATTCCTTTCGTTTCGCTTCGATAGACAATTGTTCCCTGTTTTTTTTTCGTTACCATTATTACTGTTATTATTCATAAATGTGAGGATAATTCACTGTCGCGGTTGTCGTTTATTGTTGCTATTACTTTTCTGGTTGTTTCATGTGTTCTGTGTTTTAATAACCATATCTCACCTTCCGCAAAAATTCACTGATCATCTGTCTGTCTGTCTATCTGTGCGTCGAGCTATTCACATACAATTATTTCTCTATATATTTATCCATTTTAATGATATTCATATTACAACAGTGCTTATTTATTATCTACATCAATTGAATTCAGTATCTATCTATCTCTAAGGCATTGAGTTCAGCCTCTTCCCTGTGTTTTTCTTCCCTTTTAATGGTCTATCTTTCTCTATTTCCCTCCCTATTGTGCATTCTACAAAAGATACTGACATGTCAGCATACTCTAAATTTCTTAGTCTGTCTCTCATCCTCCGACATCTGCTCCGATCGACAGTGGTGGTAATACAATTGTTACTGAGTAAATGTACACTTACCGTCTTAATGTGAGTATGTGTGTGTGTGTATACGTGTATGCGTATATAATTCATAACCCACTCAAACTCCTACTTCACTCCACCCCCGGTGGCTTTGTATAATGAATCTTATCTATACAGAAGCTTCGTGTGTGTGTGTGTATTTATGTGTGAATGGTACATACAATAACACATTTCATGAAATATACATAATATTATACAAAATAGACGATACTAATCAAATGTTCTTCTCTAGTCTATATTATAGCCCTTTTTTCGTCTTCACTAGGCACATATACGCCTAACTTTCATGATTAGTAATACTACTACAATTGCTACTTAACTAATTCTTTTCTTATATATGATACTACTACTACCACTACTACTAACGATACCACTTATATGAGTTTTTTTCTATCTGTGTGACCAAATAGGAAGTATTTGTTTTTAAATATCATTTCTAGTGTGTTCTTTGATACCTTTTTCGAAATTTGGTGAGAAGGAGTCCCCTTGGTGTGTGACAAATGCAGGGAGAGAGAGAGAGAAAGAGGGAGTCACCCCCGAAGGTTTATAATCGCATTATTATTATTATCGTTATTATTTATATTTATTACATTCATCCTTTCCTTTATATCCAGAAATATTAAAAAGTTTTTATAGGTATACCTACATATGAATGCCATATTGATGAAAAACACCCATACTTCTTCTGAATACAATGCGATTTTTATTGTTTATTATTATTATTATTTTCATTATTATACTTGGGATTATCATCATCATCATCATTGTTATGAGTGCATTTCATATTTGCCTTTTCTGCCCACTTTTCCACCTTCCGTTTTTATTATCCCCGTGGTTTCGACCTCCTCCCCCGCCCCCCTCCTCCCCATACTCTATCACTCTGTCTCTTTTTGCTTATCCAACTTTATAGTCAAACTCAAAACGCTTCAGGTTTTCTCTTTTTATCTTGTCTGGTGTTTTATGTATGTATGTTTTAAGAAAACGAAACGTGTGCTAAGCTCCTTCTCCTCTGTCTCTGTTTCTCGCTTTCTCTATCTCTCTCTCTCTCATTGGCTTTTAACTCTTGACAAATTTTCAAAAAATACATAATTGTTAAATATGAATAAAAATGGTTGGTTAATTATGTCCTAAGTGTTATTATTACTTGCTTTTTATATAGCTCAAGAGTAAATAGGCTTGGAACTTTACATAAAAGTTCATCAATTCAAGTTCTTTCACATTTGTGGATTTCATTTTTTCTTTTTTTTAAATTAGAAAGTAAACACAAGTTAAATAAATCCTAGGCTTACTCATCAGTGGTATTATTTAAACATGCGGCCATATATCGTGTTAATTAATCGATGAAACTTAAAATCCATTGGTCACTGCATTTCAACCTCGTCAGTTTCATGATTAGATAGATATTGGTTTGTGACTTCACCGACTTAGGGATTGATTTGTTACCAGCGTATAATCTCGTTGACTTAGAATATGCGGATGATATAACCCACCCTGCTGGGTGAAGACACTGGCATAATGTAGAGTCTTGTGAACACCTTGAGCCGCAATCTACGAATGTTTGACATGCGATTCGCTCCGTTCAAATGTAAAATGATGCTACAGGACTGAACTACATTGACTCCTAGATTAAAGATAGGGAATGAATTGGAGTGGTAGGGCGTGTTGACCACTTCACTTATTTAGGAAGCTGCATCAGCCAGCTGGTGACATACTCTGAGAAAACCATCAAGTGACATCACTAGACAAGCCATTGCTCGAGTGGAACCCGAAAGGGAAGCGGCGAGTTGGTCGTCCAAGGGTGACTTGGAGGAGGTCATGTGAAGAGGAGATGAAAATGTGTGGGCAGACTTGGAGCCAGGTGAAGACTCAAGCAGAGAACCGAACGCAATGGAGACGCATGGCTGAAGCCCTATGTTCCTCTAGGGATTAAAGGAAACAATAATAATAATAATCAGCCAGTGCCAGCGGGTTGATCTCTGACGACATCCCAGTACGGATACAGAAGGTTTATTTAGCATATGCCAGCTTACGCCATCTTTGGCTTAGTAGACGTGAAGTCCGGTTGGTTATCGATCAAAGGGTTGGTGTACTGCTCAGCAATTTGCTCTGTCCTCCTTTATGGCTGTGAGACCTGGCCATTTAGAGTGGAAGACATGAAAAGGCTCGCTGTCTTTGATCATAGGTGCCTGCGTTCTATCTTTCGTGGTAGGTGTAATAAGGTTGAACAGTATTGAAGTTAGGCGTCTAGTGGTAGATAGGGAAGGGAAATCAGTCGACGAATTTGTGAAGTTGCACTGATTGGGGTGGTTAGGACATGTGCTACGCATGCCTAGCCATCCATTGCCTTCCTCGACGACAATACTAGCTGACATAGGATGGCTCAGGTTGGAAAAGAGACAGTGGTGGTCAAACCAAAACATCGCTTCATCAGTCAGGGAAATCCGTAACAGTTAGTTTAAGCCAGCCAGTCAAGTAGGGAGGTGTACACTTCTTGGCTGGTTGGGATCCTCGGGGTGGTTGGCTTGACACAGTTGATGATATGGTTCGAAATCGTTCTCAATGGCACAGATGCATTCACTCCTTTTAATTCGTGATATCCAATAAAACCCTATTGTTATTGGATATTACTATTGTTTTTCCCTCACACTTCTGTTTATTATTTCTCATTCGAATCACTCTTTATTCTCTTCTCTTGCTTCGTGTACTACATGGAGGGCGAGTGGCAACTCGAACTGCTGCACGTCTGTTCATAGTTCTATGTTGAGACCAGTCAGTCGTGATCTGAATTTACTAGTTTCGATCCCTAATGGACTCATAGGAAACCACACTACTGAAGAGATTTAGACGTGATGGAAATATTTGCATAATGATCCTTGGTTTCCAATGATTTACTAAGCAACTGATTTCAGTTAGTGACGAAACCTTGTTCTAGTTTCAAGTTAGAACGGATTTGAAATCAGTCAAACCCCTGTAAACCAACACTTGATATCTACATTGGAGAGAATGATATCAGTCAAGAATTAAACAGTATAGGTGAATAGAGAATAAGTGGATAAAATTCAGTGATTATATTTTAAGATTCCGAACAAGATAATTAGTCGCCAAATGTAATCTATTGTAGATTGATCTTGAGGTATGTCAAGGATAGTGTATAAATACTTTTGTTGAAATGTCAATATCTTTAACACGGTAGTCTACACTTTCATATGTGTCTCAAGCTAGCAAAGAAAGATTATTGTTACCATTTTCCATTTTTTCTTGGAAACGAGTAAGCCTAAATATATTACAGATATGTCAAACCCATCTTGGCTAATAAAGATTCATAACTTCATCGATTAGATTCTATTTCTTATTAAGCACCTTACATCTAATCGTAATACTATTCACCGTATAATTTCACAACAGACGAAGGTATCCATCATAGTGAAAGATTGGAGAAATTATATGTTCGACAGCTGACCGCAGTCTCTCAGAACTGTGAATTAGAACAGGCCAATTTATTTGTTGTTTGTCGGTATTTTATTTGAATAGCTCAGAAACTGTTGCAGTCATTGTGTTCATGCATAGACATTGTCACCAATTAATCTGTTATAGTTGGTTTAATTCCTCAGATACGTGAGGCGGTCATATCTTAGCGAATCTAAGTGATGAATTCTCTTTGCATGACTGAGTAGTATATTTCCATACGACAAAAGCACTGGAAGTGATCTTTACTCAAAAATATCCAAGCTAGAAAAAGTAACAAAAGAAATATTCAATTAAATAACAGAGATTCTATGTGTCATTAACCAATAAGAAATTAGCAGTAGGTGTGGATACATTCGTTTGGCTGACGAGTCCCAGGTGGGACGAAACACACTAACTCACCAATAGCGTTTACACTGGCTGTCCAATGACTAATTAAAAAGGGGAGAAGTGTAACATGTAAGAAAATGCTTAGGACTTTTTTTGTAATAGGAATACAAGCTGATCAGCAACATTCGAATAGGACGTGTTGTCGATTGTCGCGGATAAAGAGAATATATTGAACTGTTCGTAGATGTGAAAAGTTATGCTGTCGGTTAAAAGTTATAAATCGTGTCTGTCCTTATTTTAAAGTATATATATATTTGCAGTGAGACTTATAAGAGACAGTGAGTTGTAGGGATGTAATTGATTCTGAGGCTCATTTTGTTACGAAGCTGCATCGAATGGCCGGTGGTGCTATGCATATTTTAAATTGATAGAAGATAGAATTTACGGGTGATTGGATGTCAGTCCAGTAGCTGACCGTTCAACACACTTGCCTCATAACCTGAAGGTTAAGAACGTTGGTACATACTGCTGAAGAATCTCAAGCTAGGACGGAACAGCTGTCCAGTACTCTCTAGTTTTGTAATAGTTCTCTAAATGATCGCCGTTTGTGACGATATCTACCTTGTGTCATTATCATCTTTTTTTTGGATAATTAGATGAACCTTTTTGTCAGTTTTTTAAAATTAATTAACTCCCCTTGATGTTTATGTTCACGTTTACCTGTGATTCATGAAATGACTAATCCTCATCATTATTAGCATATGTATATAATTATCACTTTAAATAGAGATCATTAAAAACTTAAAATGTAAGTAGGATGACCTATGATAATTAACTTGATTTTTAATTCTTCGTATATGCCCTTGGGCATACAGTTTAAGTGCTTTCACAATGAAATAAGAAAAGTTACTGAATGAACACTCGCTTAAACATTATTTGATAATATGCAAACAGTGATGTTAGATTCTGTGAGCTGGACAGTTGAATTCCGAAGGTGTTATGGTCTTGTGAGGGGCTATAACCCATTGGATTAGGCATTTGATTGACAATTTTGTTTCACCTACAATGATTTAACCAAACACGTAATGTATTATAAAACCTTATAGTAGAATAGATATAGTTATTTGTCAACTGTATGAAAATTGTACTATCTCCAAATAACTTATCACTATTATCCTAGACAAAATTATGTATACAAAAGTTAAAAAGACAAAAGCTAGACGAATTTCTTCATAGGAGTCCTTGGCTAGTCTATCTTCATCAGTCAAAATGTTGTTGTTGTATCACCACCGTCAACAAAAAATGCAGAAATCCTTGACACAGAAGTGATAAAGAGCTGGTATGTTGCTGTAAGGATTCGAACCTGCGTTATTGCAGTCACAATACAATGTTGTAACCACTAGACCACTGTGACCGTCAATTCCTATCGTCTAATGTGTCTATTCCGTGAAATAAGGAGCTCTAGAGTTTCCTTTTAAAAAATTGACATTTACAGCAATCTGTAACCCATCTTAATCAATGCTGAAGTCATAGACGTTACCGCTGGACTTTTCGGGCTCTCGACTGACTTGTTGTACTGTAAGGTAGGCATTGATTGGTCCATAGAGTATAATAGCTAACGTCATGGGTTTAGTCCTCGGCATTAGTGCAGACTGAATTCTGCCAGTCACTTTCGCAATGCAGTCACCAAGCCAAGTGGCTCAACATTATGGTGCACCATACGAAATCAATTCAAATTCATTTAAACAAACTGTTGAACCAATTTTGTTGGGGACTTCATCAATACGCCAGCCAGGCAGAAGTTCTGCATGATTTTAGAGTGTGATGGGATAGTGAGTAGTGTTTACCAGGGATCAGTTCTCAGTAAATCCTAGTAACATAATTTTTGATTATTAAGAATTTTCATGTTTCCTATCTTCCTATCTTCAAAAAACTTCGTGTAACGCTAAATTTCTTCCCAGTAATTTATGTATTTCTTCCTTCGATGAACGTAAAAGTAATAATGGGGACGTGGAATGTTCATATAATATACGAAGCTGGGAAAGCTGTCCAGGTTGCCGAAGAAATGAAAAGATATTGTATAAAAGTGTTCGGAATCTGAGAAAGCAGGTGGAATGGATGTAGAGTATCGAAACTATTAACTGGAGAGTCAGTAATCCACTTCTGTCAGCCAGATGACAAACACGAACACATTGAGACAGCGAGTGGCTATCATGATGTTACCAACAGGAGGTAAAGCTCTAGTGTAATGGGAACCTCTCTCCTCCAGGACTATGACAGTAGGATTCAACTCAAAAGAAAGTACGTTTACAATCACTTAATGCTACCCATCTACAAATAACTCGGAACAATAGGAGAAGGAAGATTTTTATGGACAACTGCAAACAGTATTGGACAACATCCCAAATGGTGACATCAGAATCCTTATCGGCGATGTGACTATCAATCAAATTAATAGCAGACAATACGAGAAGAGAACTCATCATGGGTCGAGAAGCTGTCGTCGAAGTGATGAATGAGAACGGAGAACACTTCGCAAACTTCTGCACCTTCAATGATTTGTTTATTGTAAGCAGTGTGTGCAAGCGCAAGGCAACACAGATTTCACCTTATGGACACGCTAAAACCAGATAGATTTCATCTGAATCTCAAGGAAGTAGAGACGCAGCTAGTCTGCTGGACACCAAGTTGAGAAGGCGAACAGATGTGAGCTTGGACCATTATCTAGTTCAAGGAACCTTGAAGGTGAAGCTGAAATCCGTCAGAGCAACTGGAGACAGACTACAATTCTATTATCTAGGCAGCATTGTTTCAACCAGAGGCGGAACGGATGAAGATGTCAAAGCGAGAATTAGAAAGTCAAGGTACACCTTCATCAACCCGAAATCAGTTTGAAAATCTTCTGTGCTCAGCACAAACAAAAAATTTCGGATTTCCAACAAAAATTTTAAGTCAGTCATTTAGTCAGTTAGTCACTGCTTCTATATGGGTCACGAACTTGCCCAACACGTCACGAAAAGCATTTCCAACAGGCTTTTCTGCAGACACTTATCAACAGCTACCTGCTTTCGCTGGCTCCATGTTGAATATCAAATGGCCAGAAAGAATCAAAAACAACAAGAAACTGAGGGATTGAACGAACAAGCAAGAACCTATTACTGAACAAATATGCGAACGAAAATGGAGATGGATTAGTCCGTCAAATGAAATCGCGCGCCAGGCCACCGCTTGAATGGAACACGAACGAGAAACAACAAGTTGGGCGTTTTTCTGAGGATGACATGGAGGCGACCGTGTGAGTAGGAGAAAGGAGACCACGAGGATTCGTGGGCCCAGCTAAAGACGACAGCAGAAAATAGAGCAAAGTGGAGAAGTGCTGTTGAAGCCCTATGTTCCACTCGAAGCCCAAGGGAACAACAATAATAATATAATGATAGTAAGACATGTACTTGGGACTTATCAACATAGCCTATCCACTTAAACGCATACCGAAAATATTTTTAAATGTTCACTATGACAACAAAGATTTCTGAAAGGGTGTGCATGGAAACAAAATAATATACAGAATTACACAAGGGTTTTAAGTTAGAAAAATAAGCATACAAACAGAAGTAAGGTCAAACCAAACAAACAAAGAAGAGTTGGGTCAAATCAACGGAGTTGTTACCATGCGAGTAGAAGTGGTTGGATAATTTTCTTTTGTATGCATAGTTCTGGTTCCACCAACTGGATGGCTAGGGCTTCTGCGATGCAAAGAAGACGAAATCGTACTGTCTTTGGGAGGTTGTTCTTCACTTTGTAGATCACTTTGAAGGAGGCGTTCGTTGAGATGGAATGACCAGTGTTGACTAGATGTTCGATTATTGCACTCCTTATATGGCCATTATTTCCTTTCTGTAGCCACGCTGGGTAGTGTTCTTTGACCCTTTTTGACAGGATGCGCGTTGAACGACCGATGTACCTGGCTCCACAACAACAGGTGAACTGATATATACACATAGAAATGGTCATGTGAGGAATCTTGTCCTTTGGGTTTCTGTAGATCAGCGGGCGACTGGAGAACACTATTCTTAGTGTTGCCGCAGGGAAAGTTCTTCCTAAAGAGGTGGAAATTCTCCTTCTGAGGACGTCACTAAGTAGGTCTCCTTTGAAGTCTAGGTTCATATAAAGTATCTTTTTGGCACGGATGGTCTCTCTTGCTTTTGGTTTTTCTGTTTGATGTTTTTGTCTACAAATCTCGGTGGGTAGCCATTTTGTATGAAGATTTCCCTCAGGAAGTTTAGTGTTCTTCCATGGTGTCGGAGCTGCAGATGCTTCTGACGCGAGTGGCAAGGGATTTAATTAGGTTTCTTTTCCGACT
Organism: Trichobilharzia szidati; assembly: GCA_944472155.2. Lineage (NCBI taxonomy): Eukaryota > Metazoa > Platyhelminthes > Trematoda > Strigeidida > Schistosomatidae > Trichobilharzia > Trichobilharzia szidati. The sequence goes on from OX235279.1 coordinate 143,809,940, forward strand.
GATTGGTACCCAGCTGTAGAAACTTGTTAGTTGTCCGTTCCAATTCGGTTTCCTATGGATTGACCTTCTTATAGTTCCATCATCTCTCCTTGTAAGCTCAACGTCAAGAAAAGGGATTTTAGATTCATTTTCAGTTTCCAAAGCGAACTTTGTGGCTGGATGACATTTGTTGAATATTTGCAGTAGTTGATTGAGATCGTGATCGTCATCACAGATGATAAAGATGCCGTCAACATATCTAACGTACAACTGGAAATTGTCGATGGTTGATTTGAGTGGGCCGTTCTCGAGGCTTGCCATGAAGCAGTCTGCTAGTAATGGGCCCAGTGGACATCCCATTGCGATCCCATCTTGTTGTCTGTAAATAATGTCGTTGAATGTGAATTGCACATTGAGTGTACATCTCAGTAGTAGTTCTTTTAAACAGGTCGTCGGTAATCCGATGTTCAGCTGATTTACGTCGATATAGTGACAAATATAAGAGACAGTTTCTGTGAGTGGAACGTTGGTAAATAGTGATTCAACGTCGAGGGACAGTATAGTCTTGTTCTTTGTATTGATATCTTTAATGTAATCGACGAATTGGAAAGTGTCACGAAGTGATTTCTATCAAATGAACTAAAGTTTCTTAAAAAAGTTTATTGTAATATGATCTAATAAAACAAGGGATTGAACGTAGCTGAAGAGAAGTGTCTATTCATGTTATTTATTGATGAATGGTTTTAGACACATAGCAAGCGACCATTGATTAGGGTTTCGTGCTTATTGACACGTCAGTATTGTATATATGTACAGTCTTGAACAAATTGATGTTCCCACTAAGATTCAAGCCCGTGCTATACACAATTCTGCACTTGGAGACTTTACTAGTTCGCTGTTCGAGCCCAAGACTGCTGACTTCACGTAGAAGTCTGATGGTTGTATTGCTAACAGAGTTCAATCAACACTGTTCAAAATTACTCACATGACACTAGTTACTCTCCAGTGACGAGTCATTATGCTCACTGTTGTTTGTGATAATCAGTTATGAAAATGTATATACTTCCTTGATCTTGATCTGACGAAGCGGCTTTTCCTTGGGATTCTTAAGTGAATATGGCGGATAGTTGGATATACCTCATTCGGACACTATGTATCATCCATATAGCTGTATAAAATAAAGACTGTTTTCGAGTTTATTTAAGAGGAAATTGGCTAATATGGGACCAGATGAGGTGCCCATTGCCATCCCATTCACCTGTCTGTAGACTTCACCATCAAATGTAAGGTTCACATCCATGGCAGACTTCAGCAACAACTCTTTAACAACTTTTGTCGGAATCCCAATATTTACTGATTTGTCATTAATTTGTCCACATTTATAGCCAACCACTTCAACCAGCAGTACATTTGTGAATAGCGATGTCAAGCCCAAAGACCCCATCTTTTTTTCTTTGATGTTAATGTCTTTAATTATGTCTACAAACCCAAACTCTTATTTCAAACTATACTTCACTACCTCCCCATGTTATGGTCTAAGAATATTTTCCAACCACTTAGCTAAGATATGGTAGGGTGCATTCAGCGTATGCAGGATTGATCACTCTACACACTAGGTTTATTCACTTTGACTAGACAGTATAATCTTGGTGTGTGTGTGTGTGTGCCCATGTGTTTGGGTTCCACCGATAAACTTTGAGAAGTATTGCTCTGCCTTTAGTTTCTTTAAGTGTCCGGTTATTTCACTCTCTATTTTATTATTTAAATTTTTACTCTCCTCCAGTTTTTGAAACTTCTGCTTGTCTCACAATATATCATTCGTCTTTTTAATATAATCATATCTGTCAAGGTGAACCACTCCCGATACTTTATCAGGTATTGTAATTATCAATCTTTAGTCATTTACCGATTTATTCAGAACTTCCTTTGTGTTACTTTGTCAGGATATCTTTAAAGTCGTACATTTTTTTAAATTGGTTGTAGTAATATGTACTAGGCTGGGTTTAAAGCGTTCTAGTTCTAGGTTGGGGGAGGGAATTAAGTCTCTCGTCTGACTATACACTGGTTTTCAAACTCACTATCTGTCTCTGTAGTGCTGAGAGAAAGCACCTCAAAATAAATGAATGGACACAAAATAAATCGCGCATTTATATATATATATATATGTATATATAATTCTATCCTTATACAAACTCAAAAATTGACATCAAAGCGTATGTAACACACAAGGGCAACAGTCACAGCCAATGAAGGAAGAAAACGAAGATGGTGAGAGGGAGATGTTTATTTGAACCAAGCAAGGCTTGAATTAACCGGGTACAAAGCTAATCGTCATCATTTATAACGAGTCTGGACAAACGATCTTCCTCCTGCCCCAGTAAGGCCACGTCAGCGTTTTTTTTTCTGAAAAAGAGGAAGAAGAAAACTTATTTAGTGGTATTATGGTGGTTTTTATTCCATTACACGTAAATTAAGCAGCATTTTTAATTTAAACCGGTGTTTGCCAAATTCAAGTTCAACTTTATCTATTTCCACTTAAACAAACAAATGGCAGTATAGACTTTTAGAGAAACCATTTGCTTACCACAGGGAAAATAAAATACACAAAAAGAATGAAGCAGGTCGACGACATCACTGATGTTTCTTATACGTTTTAGTTGATGTTCGACTAAGCTCTCAAAACACTATCAACTTAGCTAATGTACTTATGCAGTGTAATTCTATGCAAGTACGCGTGTGTGTGTGTGTGTGTGTTAGAAAGACAGACAGAGAAATAGCACATATCTACCCTAGATGGAAAGTTGGTTAAAATCAGTTTTCAGCAATCATCTCGCTATCTAAGTTGATATAAATTAAGCATTTTCGTATTAGAAGCGTTCCAAGTGTGCTTTTCTACTCAGTATACTGATAACAACACTTAGCACAAGGAACAACATTCGAACATCTAATAATATTAACATGAAGTCTGCTCTTATATCGTCTAGAGACTTGATATACGCGCCATGAAAAGAATTTCCAGCAGGCGACTGCAGACTTTCTTTGACGGCTACTTTCGCTAGATACGGAAGATGAAATGGCCCGACCAACAAGGATTAGCAACTAGGAACTCTGACAGACAGTAAATCAACCAAGAACTCGTCGCCGAACAAATGTGTAGAAAGGAAAGAAGATAGATTGACCATGGGGTGAGAAGACCACTGAGTGAAATCATGCGACAGACGCCCAAGTGGAATCCGAATGAGAAACGGTGACCCTGGGGTCCGAGGATGACATATAAGAGAGATGAAAGTTTGTGGGTAGTCTTAGAGCCAGAGGAAAGTAGTAATCGAGGGGAACCGAATGCAATGGAGACTTGCTACTAAAGCCTTATGCTGAACTCGGAATCCAACAGACGAAGAGCAACATATATATCATAGCATTAATAAGCCATCAATAAGGATAATTACTGTGACATGACAATACTGATCTAATTAATAAATACATCGAAAGAGAATATACAAACAATCAATAGACCGATTTGATAGTGTCTAACCATTGGGAATGCAGTCAGTCATCTACTGTCATCTGGATGAATTCCCATCCCAATCAGCAACAATATTCTAACTGAAACTGTCACCTAGCAGTTATTTACCATTTTTTTATTTTTAGTTCCAAGTGGAACATAGGGCTACAAGCTTTGGCTTCGAAGTTTCAGTTACCTGGCTTACAACTTATCTATCGCAAGGTTTATGAGTGCGTCAGCCAGGGACAGAACGCCGAACCACGTGTGTGATTGGCGAGGATTCTATCGCTGAACCATCGACGCACATTGATTAAATAGGTTAAGCCATTTAACGAAATCATTCATTCACGAAAACTCAAAGTTGCAATTAAAAGGATATTATCAAATCTCAATCAAGCGGAAGAATTCATTATATATATATATATATATATATATATATATATATAATGAATTCTTCCGCTGCTGTTTTTTTCTTGCTAGAACTAAAAGTTATTAATATATTACTTGACAGGAGAAGTAAGAATCAATCACCCGTGTGTTTCATTCAACACCCACCCGCCGTCCCCACATCGTTTTGCTAGTTGAGGAGTAAAGAAGCTGCTGTTTTATTGTTCGTTTGTTTGTTGTTGTTTTTTCACACCTTATCATCAGTCACAATTTAATCCATCCAACCAACGTATCATACATACATGTAGGACTGATTGATTTCTAACCGAGAATGACACCACCCTTCACCCTTCTTTTAAGGCATATACGAATATGGATTAAATTCGTTAAAAAATAATAATAATAAATACTAATTTATTTGTATATTTCACTAAGTTGTAGTCATTTTGTGTGAAAGCGAAATAGATTACAAATGTGATAAGAGAGAGAGGATATGCACTGAGCACATACATACATACATACACTCCCTTTAGACATTTAAAAAAATGAAAACTTTTCCTTAAAAACCCCCATTTATGCTGTGGATCTATCATCATCATCATCATCACCATCTCATGAATACTCAACAACAAACAAAGAGACACGCTTATTATATAGGAAAGAAGGAAGCAAGGTGAGGAAGGAGGAAGAGATGAGATCTGATTAATTATTCCACACACGATGAATTGAAATACATACATATATTATGCAGGAGATAATTGAAAACCACATATATATGTCCAATACTGTCAATCTAAACAACTCGTGTCAACCAAGACAGGCTGATTTTAAGTTATATATATATATATATATTTACAAAAAAGAGCATGCGAACAATTCAAGTAGAAAAATTATGCCATTACATATTTAGGGATTACTTTTAGTTTGAAAAAATTAAAATTAAAGAATATTGTCTCACGCCTACACATGAATAACTACGCTTGTCAAAATGTGTGTACCTTTTCTCCTGGAAATAGTAATAACAACGACAATCATAATTCTATTGGACAGAAAGTCATTAGAGCAAGTGTGAATAGGTGTTGCGCGTGCGTCCGTGCGTGCGTCCGTCGGTTCATTAGTACAAGGTAGGCCTGTGTGTTTTATCACTATCACATCACATCACATGACATCATGATGTCACAGTATTGAAATAATAAGTGACAACTAGAAGAAATTTGGCGTGACAGACAAAAAAACAAAAACAATCAACACATTTGTATGCGTATATAAAGGAGAGGAAATATTTCTTTCGTCAAAAGAAAAAAGCTTAATTGGAATACTGAACCAGTGGATTTTTTCAGTGAAATAATTCAGTTTACATTCGTGTATTGACAAGCGAATTCTTTGTGGATTTTTGAAAATACCTCCTGTGAATAGATAGATATAATACGCACACGGTACTTAACTTGCACTGAATAAAAAATAAACAAATAATGGATAAATTGGAACGACGTAAACTACAGGTTGGTTAAAAAAAGAAAGTGTACATTCGAATTTTCTTTTCTCTTGTTTTATCCAGTTTGTTAATTTATGGGGTATTTATTGTGTTTGACTACGTGATGATGTCAGTTAAAGTACCATTTTGAAACCAGAGCGGTCCATGAAGTGAGCTTTGACAATATTTGCTCGCCTATACTTATGCCACCGTACTTCCTTCTGCGTAGGGTCTGAGATGTCCACTCCGTTTGTGGTAAAACACTAGATGCTTTTTATTCTCTCTCATTTATTTAATTATTAGTATTTTCGAAATAATTTATTTTTTGCTTTTGGCCTTTTCTGATCTTCCTGCTGAATTTTATAGGATAGTTATTTGATACCAACGCTTCTTCTATCGGTTTCATTTCATCAATTATGTCTTTATTTTTAGCTATGTTAGATTGTGAAATATAACGAATAGAAGAAGTTAAACTGCACACCAGTGTTTGTAAAATGCCAACTCACCTAATAGATATTTAGACTTTAATTCATCTCACCCGTTAACTGTTAAGGCAGGCTTAGTTAAGTGTCTTAAAAACCGAGCAGCAGCACTAGTAGTAGTAAATAAATAAATTGTGCTCGAAAGGTCATCAGTAAACATTGCTGTATAACACTGTGACACTTTATCAAAACAAATTCTACCCATAATGGAAAACTATAAAGCTCAAGTTTCGAAGTTGTGTGGTTATAATTGATATGATTATGAACAATAGATTGTGTTCGAAATGGCATCCAGTTAAATGATACTGTCTAACCACTGTGTTATGTATCTCATTAATAAATTAATATATTTTTTTCCTTCACGTTCCCCAGTGGAACATAGGGATTCAAGCTAGTGGCTTGAAGTTTCTGTAGCCTCATACCCAACCTTTCCTCTTCACCAGCTTTTTAGTTCTGGCTTAGCGAGGTAAAGGAGTGCGTCGGACGGGGATCGAACCCCGGACCATGTACATGGTCGGCGAGCGTCCTAACACAAATAAATTAATATAGAAGTTGACATTTAAAACACAACTCAGACAGCTGATAATTATGACAGGACAGCATTACAAAAGATCCTACTGAATTAAATAGATAAGGCTAACAGATGAGATATTACCGGAAGTAGTTCCAAGTGAAATTAATGAATACAATGGACATAACAAGGAAAGGATATACAAACTGAATAAACAAAACCAAAAAAATAAATATGGCCAAACTATAAATAGGGACCATAATATTGTTTAGCTTAGATGGATTAAGACCATGGAAGTAGGAGTGGCTCAACACACCAATTTTTTCTATACACGAAGTTCTGGCTTTTCTATTTCTATGGCCAAAGCTTCAGTAATACAGGTGTGTAGGATAAGCAATGATTTGGGTAGGTTATTTTTCGTCTTGTAGGGTAACTTGAAAGGAAGAGACTGTAGAAATGAGATGACGAGACGTTCGATTACTGAGTTTGTATAGCTCCACTTGCAACCCTTCTTGACCACTCAGTATAGTACTTTCGTACCTTTTTGAACAAAACCGCATCGAGCGACCGGTATACCTAGCTTCACAAGAGCAGGTGAGATGATTGATGCGCATAGATTTGATCAGATGAAGGATCGCGTCCTGTAGGTTATTGAACAGTAATGGTAGACTAGAACACGTTATTCTCAACGATACTGCAGCCAATGTCCTTTTCAAGGACAACGAGATCCTTTTAACTCTCGTCTGGATTCTCGTCTGGTTCATATACAGCATTTTCTTGGATACAGACGTTAAATCACAGTCAGAAACAGCATATGTTTACTGTCAGAATTCATATTTTGCATACAATCGAGAAATGGCAAGGTATCACGAAGTGCATGAGTAGACAACTACTGCCTCCTGCCAGGTTCGAGGATTTCACCTAGTCACTTAGCTATCGGATGGTAGGGGGAACTGAACATATCTGGAATTGGGCGGAGTAGCAGGCCAGTGACATATCGATTTGGATACTTAGATGTCCTCTGTCCTAAGAATTTGTAAAGTTCATTAGTTCGTTTATTCAGTTTAATCTTAATCTCATCGAAATGTTCTTATCTTTTGGTCAGGTACACACATTCATGTAAATTTACTAATTCTGATATAACTATACGCGTATACACTCCTACAGGAAGATCATGATAAAAATAATACTGATTGAAAATGTATTGAAAAGATTGATTACGGTTGGATTCGTACTAGAGTCCTGCGGAATACTAACGAATACTGAGTGTGGATGTGCTGCTCATTGGCTAGTGCACTTTACCTTCGATCAATGAGTCCTTCCCATCATAGATGTGGACTCAGAGCCTGGTACTGAGAAAATCTGTGCCGTATAGTTGAATTCTGAGTAACTAACAAATTCCATATTCATTAATTTATTTACTGATTAGGCGTATCACATAGGGAAACATTTCCACCTACTGAATGACTTTTATCACGCAATTTATTGTTCATAATCATATCAATTGTGATCGCATAACTTTGAAACTTGCTTTCTGTAGCTCTCGTTCTTCCACATGTTAGAATTTTCCACATTTTTGTATTGCGTGGTGAACCAGTCCTACTAAAGTCACCAATCTCTGCCTTCATCCTGATATATTAGGTTTTGAGACAGTCACCCTGTCACATCCTTTTCACTCTGTCTGGTTGTGTACAACCACATGTAGTGATCATGATAACGAAAATAATAGTAGCTGCATCCTATAAAATATCTCTGCACACAATATAGAGTTCTCAGAGTAAATTCTTGCAAAATATTTACTACTCGTGTGGAATCTTGAAGTAAAATATTAACAGACGGTATATCGTGTGATGCAACGTTGTTCATTATCAAGCAGGATTCAATCCTCTGAGACAGTTTCCCTTCATTTTCTTTCTAAAATGAATGCACAGTCATAGATTGAAAGCCAACTGAAAGTGTGTTTGTGTGTGAGAGAGAGAGTACGTTTTACGACCAAAAGACATAAGTGAATGGCTGTTAGATTAAGAGATGGCTGTTTAGGGTAGCTCAGTAGTTTAAGCAGGTCACCCATGTAGATAAGGTTTTTTCTAAATTCCTTATCTTAATAAGGTGTACTAGTCTAGCTTTCGCTAAGTTTTTGTGCTTCGCTCATCTAACTCACTCCGGTCACTACTTCCATCTATGCATTTTGACCTCACAATCGTTTCGAGGTATAAGATGAAGTAAATTATTTTGTGTAATGGGCTCCACAGGATTCTTAAACCCACATAATTTGTCTCTAAGTCAATTTTGTAGGCTTGAATGTTACTTTCACTACTGTCTTGTTATGAATCATACGCAAGGTTCCACAGGTTCCTCCTTTCTTTGATAGCAATACTGACGTCTTTAACTCCCTCCTTTCGGTGTCGTTATCTTTCTCCGTAAGTTTGTCATTCATGTCGTTCTTATTATAATCATCTTATGTGGCATTGCGGTTAGGACGCTCACCGACCATGCACATAGTCCGGGGTTCGATCCCCGGCCGACGCATACCTGATACCAATAGTCGGCCTGCTAAATTTGGGCTACCGATATCACATGCTGAAAATTCCATACTTGTATCAAAATTACTGTGTGACGTCAAGCAACAATAAAAATAAAAATAAGAAAACATTTCCCATATACTTCCTGATTAATTTATCAGGGCCTTCAGCTTGAAGCTTTACACCCCCATCAGAACGAATAAATATTTCCCACGAGAATAGCATGTGCCTTTATTCTGCGTTGGAATATTTCTGTTCTGCTGATAGTTTTGCATTTCCACTTAACATACTCAGATGTTGATATTACTCTTCTGATCCTGTGTTAAATTATAATTGTTACTTTTCTATCTTAAATATTCTAAATAAGAAATCAGAAACTGAAAAATTACGACGTAGACGAATCAGGGATCGTCTCATTCATCTTCGCTTTATGCTCAAATTGGATGAGAATGTAAGTTGCTTACTTTTTATTATTATTGAGAATAATGATGATTTGAAGGCACTTGCAAAAGTAAAATTATTATTATTACTATTATATTATTACTAAGACATTAACTGATCATCATAATCATCATACACCTTTGGTATATATGATGAGGGAACACAATCATAACCGTGCAATTCTAATCGCCTCTTTAACGCATTTAGCAAAACACTACTCAGTCTAGCTGAAAATTTGTTGGAATTATCATCATGAATCTGCTCTTGTTCGATATTTTGGGATGAAGACATGTAGTCCCAGTCGGTATATCGGCTTCTATTACGGACATTTCAGTGATGTCGTGATGTCAACACAGTGTTATTTGATTGATGTGGGCTACCAGTGGATGGACCCCAGGAAGTGCGTTCCTTCTCATCGGAAACACTATCAGTTATCGGGGTTGCAGATACAACCTGGGCGTCGGTGGCACAGTGGTTAGGACTCTCGTTGACCATGTACATGGTCCGGGGTTCGATCCCCTGCCGGCGCACATCCGATATCTATGGTCGGCCTGAATTTGGGCTACCGATATCCATGCTGAAAGTTCCATAGTTGGACTGAAAATACGGTGTGGAATGAAGCTGTAAATCAAAAAAAAACCTGCTCGTGAATCCAGAGTAGGACGAATCTCACACATTTCAGATTCCATTTGTAGCTACCACCAATAAATTGTCCGCAATCAGTATATCTCTAGATAAGTGAATAAGACAGGATACTTTATATACCTGTAATCACAGCATTCTGGATGATTGATTATTGATGAATAATAAATATTCCTTCTCCTAAAAGGCACACTTCATCAACCCCGTCAAAATCAATCTGCTGAAATTATTAATCATATTGAAACTGTTACCAAAAGAAAATTGCAACTAAACATTTCCACACCGAGTATAAGAGAACAAGTTACTCACATATGAAGGTGAGTAGAAGCAGGACAAAGTAGTAAGATGCCAACCAGTGGCGAGATCTGAGAGAAATGCATCTGAGGAGAGAATAATGGAAGACAGTGAACAAGAGGTTATTAACTGAAATCGCTGTTTCTTCACAACCCTCGACAATAGAAATTCACAGAATCAATCAGTAGAAATGTTAGGGAATTTTCAGCTTAACAGGTGAAATATATTTACTACACACCAGTACAGGCTAGTGAATACGTTTCACCGGAGTATTTCGAACTTATTAGAAGACAATAACTCTGAATTCCAAAAGTCTGTAGAAGTAGTCTTGCCCCAACCAACAGAGACTCATGGAGGTGTATTTACAGGAGAGAGAAGTGATGAGCCAACAAGTGAGTGGTGTATGGATTCATCCTGCAACCTGAAGGTCATGGTTTCGATCTCTGTTGGGGTCATGTGTGGATACTTCTGAAGAGCTCCGAACGAGTATGAAACAGCCGTCCACTACTCCACCTCTGGTTTTCAGTAGTACTTTAACCGGAATCACCTTGTGATCAAACTTCATAACAACACAGACGGTGAAAAATACCATTAACAAAATAAAACTACAAATTAATATGTATCTAGTTGTATCGTACCAAACAGGATGCAAAGCATAGCCTGAATTCCAACTTAAACAACTAATCCCATAGTGGGTTGAGAATATTTCCAGTTGCAGATTTTGTCTAGTCTCCATAATCATACCAACACAGTTCAAAATACGATGCTGTACAGAGTGTTTCATGTCTTTTCTTATTCTCTCTCTCTGTCTCTCTACCTCTTATTATCTCCACTTGTTCTAGGTGTCACGGATCGAAATATTAAGGAATGCAGTAGACAGACTGAAGACAACACAGTCAACTGGTGTTTATAACCCTGAATATACTTGTGATAGGTCAAGAAACATCAGTCAGCAACTTGAAAAAAGAACCCCGAATATTCAGTTGCATCCTCAGGTTGACCAGGTAATTTCCATTTTTTTAAAACACATCTCAGAGGATTTCTTCTCTGAAATGTGTTCTTTGATTTCTCAGTGGATATAATTACCTTTATTCAAGTTGATCAAAGGCGTCCACTACAAATTACGTAACACTGATTAGTCAACAAAAACTACTCAAAAATATCCAGTCCAATGACATCGAAATTCCAAGAGGTATATGCGGAAAAACTGTTAGTTGTGATTATAATTCATCACATGTATATACGATAATCTGTGTAAATATAACACCAGATTGAACGCCATATTTCACACATAGATTAATGATCATGAATAATATTCAGATTTGATTTGATCTGATTTAGACTGAGTATAAACTTCATATGAGAGTCAATAATATTATCAAATGCAGGAGTGAAAATTGGAGTAGGTATTCTCGACCACGGAAAATTACGTTCCTAGAGTAAACCACCGGCCTTCATGAGATTGCATCTCAAAGATGACATACCAAGTGAAGTAGTAACCAAGAGTCTAAGAAAATCACTTCAAAAGCTCGTGTTGTCGGTAAATTCCTGTTACGACTCCCAAAATGAAAGACGGGCGCTCAGGCTAACTACCTCTTCCTGTATGGACCAATCTAATTGTTTCTGTAGAGCCAGTTATATTGGCCATGGCTCTGCGAACTTCATTTTTGGTTCTCAGCAACACCTACGGGTATGGGTAAATAAGGATGTAGTGAAAAGCACTAAACAGCCGAAATTTTGTGTACAAAAGAAACAAGTCCAGGTGTTCTTCCTGTTTTCGATATTTTCGTTCATTCATCTGAAGTTTATAATCAGTCTGAAAAAAATCGATTGTGAACATTAATTTAAAACAAGCAATACAGGTTAGTAAAGCAGGATTTAATGAATTCATGAAAATTCGGTAGAACTCGTCAGCTGAATACTCCTGCTTTACTAACATTTATTGCTTGTTTTAAATTCGTATCGGGTGAACATTAATCATGGCTATGCATTATTAGTATATATTCACTGCTTACTACTCGAGATACTTTTCTATGTCTAATCTTCAATTTAGTGTTACAATAGGCAGATTATCTATCACACACTCAAACACTGACTCATGTCTCTAAACTACAATCTATTAACAATTGATTCACATGGTTTCAGGTGAGCTATTAAAAATCATGGAGAAGTGGAACAATCATTTTGTCTTCGCTTAAAGCTGTTTCAACGTCTGTAGTTGCAAGGTTAAATGGAGGCGACGGAACAACTGTTATATATATATATGTTGGCGATCACATTAGTATTCAATCAGTCAGTGATATATTAAACCCTATTTTGTAATGCATTATTTCCTTGTGAAGCATCAGTAATCAAGTGAAAACAGTCTTATTCCACACTTGCGTCACAAAGTCTCTCATATTTAACATACTTGAAGGTATGCCTAGCCTTTAGGACTTTACCAAGACTATATACCTTCTTTCAGTGCAATAATTTAATCATGAAGTTTTAGCATGCATTATACGTATATCAGACAACTGTTCTTTCATTTCTAAGATTATTATCCATCATAGTTTTGCAAACAACAGTAACAGTCTCAGGATTATAGTATCCAGCTCAGAGAATGCGCCAACACTAAGGCAATAATCCCAGGCCACACATCTTTCTCACTATAATATCATTAAAAATTGCACTCCAAACACATTGCACGTCTAAACAGTGTTGTTATTTTGCTTTTAGAGTCATGGTTATGGTTACAAAGTGAAATGCATTCAAAAGAGGATTTTCCATTGGACTGAGTGTAAGATAATAGGTGTAGTGTTTGCTTAAATATCATTCATCAACGATTCCTGTGGAATGACTTCCTCATCGTCTGACGTGTGGTTTAATGTCATTTACATTCTAAGTGAATTATATTTCCATCCTTTGCACATAAATTATGAAAACCAAAAGCCACGTGTTATTTCTCACCCTGGAAATTTTGATCAACACCTCTGGCTTTGGTAATCATGGCCAGCTTACAGACTGTGCTGAATGCATTTTCTTCTTATTTTCTTAAAATTGATGAAATGGCAGAATCGAATTCAAAAGCTAATCGTAGACAGGACAGTGGTAAAATATATTTCGAAGACAAAGTGTACAGTACTCAAATAATTGTTGTTTATCTTTATTCTTGTTTCTTCGATAGATGAAAATCCCTAGAGCTACTGTGGAACAGTATCGTCGACATCTTGAGAGAGTTGAATACGATCGCATACGTTCACTTCTCGGTTGTGATGAAAAGGTTAGTAGTTCCTACCACTTATTTTTCTATACATTCTAGTTGTGTGTGTGTGTGTGTTTGTTGCGTGGATAACGACTATAATATGCGTGTGTTATTGTATTCCAACTCATCTGTACTGATCTAAGATAGCCCAGAAGGCGCTAGTAAAGAGAATCAGGAGAGGAAATTCATTGACCCAAATAAGACGTATGTTTCCAGACCGAGATGACTGCTTAACTAACTAGAGACAGTTCACAAACAACTGACAGTAAGATGACAGCGTGTTATACGGAAAACGTGCTTGACAAATGGCCATCAGCTTCATCTTCACACAACAAGTATGGCTCATCGCTAACTACTTGGAAATAAAAGTGGTGTTCATGGAAATAGTAGAATCCAGCCTAACAAATAAACTCGATTATTACTCGTTTGCTCAATCTAAATGGATATTTTCTCACAGAGTGACATGAGCTGATATTTCAGTTTAGTTTACAAGTGTTTAACCGAATGACAAGGGGCCGCCACAATTCATCGAAATCCTGGCCAGATAGCGGTATAATCAACTCTCGCACAATAGGTACACCTTGTAGCATAAAACATTGGAATGAATGCAGCTTCTGAGGAACTTCGTTACTATCTTTATTTGCCTAACCGATTTTGTGAAACCGCAACCACATTATGGGGGGATACGGGTATAGTCGTGTGAAATAATGATAGTCACTTCAATAATTAACTAAATGCATCAAAAATTTAATAACCCTTGAATTCTAGTCAGCACCAACTTATGATGTGCCATATCAGACCACTCAAGATTAGCTATTTTCAAGTCCATCTTGGCTATCATACTTCATGATAACCATACTCAAACACAATAGGCGAATAATTATATTGGCAGACAATGTAAGCAGCTGAAGAGGCGATCAAGTTTCTTAGAATCAAATCCATCATTTGATCCTTTGTATTGCCAGTGTGCTCGAACAGCTAGCCGGAATTTGGGTGGTTTGAATCGATCCCACTCTCTGAGGTGAGTCTGTCAGGGACACTGATGATGAATTAAGTGCAGACGAGCCAAACGAAAGTCCAGTGTTTAAATAAATTCGATCTGGTTAGTGAGCACTCTTATCTCAGATAAGTGATCCCCAAGTACTCATATCGATCAATGAGTAGTAAGCCGTGTCATGCTAGTTCCGTCTCTCGTTGATTAAAACTGTCTAAGGGAGTATAGTATAGACCCTTTGCAAGTCATAGATAACATAACTTTGAAGCAATACAGTAATGCAAGTTTATGCAATCTTTGATCCCTTTCTAAAATCTAAAGTATACTGGTGCTTGTTTTCCCCTAGATCTATCCACCGTTCAAATGAACCTAATATTTTCCCAATTATTGAAAATCTCCTATGTGGTTCTAAGGTTTAAACTGCAGTCTTTATGCATACATCTCTGAGGCGCTGAATAAGTCGATAGTGAGGCTTTTCCGAACCCTGTAGGAACTCTCTTGTCGTCCTACAAGCGCCTAGATATGTCATCCACAAGTTGGTAGTTACGATGACGACTGCGAAAAATTAAATTCTGCTCCCCGTTCAATCGAAGTCCCACATTTCACGTTTGTAGTCACATAGTACGCATACTGCCAGAGTGAAGCAGATAGTTGTCTGATGATACATTACTTTGTTTATTTGACATAAAATAAAATGATCACGGAAATCCTCCACACACACAAACACACATCCCTGATTTACATACATCTATCTATATATCTTGATTTACTACTGTGTATCGAAGCTTGAAAATATCATTCAATGGGTGACCAATGATGGCTATATTACAAATTTGACTGCTAGAATTCGGTATGGACCGAGTGAAGGATTATGTGTATGACAAAAGGTACTTACTGCCTAGTGTTCAGTCAAAATATCAGTCAAACACACTCAGTTCAATACACACCAAGCTCATGATATCCCGTTCTTCCTCCGAAATTTCGACCGTATAAAACTGTATCTCTGCTATTGAATAACTCATAAATTTCTATGTGATCTTTATAATAGGCTTCTGAAAACTATTATCGACATAAAAACAAAATGCTCACATCCCAACTCCACAACCTACACTACTCTACACTAAGTAGTTAGACAGGAACTAGACTATTTTTGAACGTCATCTAAACCACAGGAAACCGAGGTGAAAGTGAAACTCGACCTATGCGTTTTGCGAATGCTTAAATCTATTCCATCTTTCCTATTCATCAGCATAACTTCTCTGAACTGAGGGAGACTCAACGATTTGGCCATCTGAGCCCAATCCCTTCGCACAAACTGATGACGACTTCAGTCGTGAAACGTCCAAATGATACTCGAATATTTACGTAGCATGCATTACGATTTTCAAAGCTCATGTCACTAAGAAGTTTAAGTTTCATAATTAGTAAGTGGATTGGCAACCATCAGAGGGTATTGATAACACCTTGAGTAAACTGGTTCAGAGTTTCACACCTGAAGGAAACAACTGTTCAGTAGTCCTTGGTATTTAATGCTAGTTTTGAATTCGGGCGGCTATTATTACTATTCGGATACTTCGTATCGTTAATAGAATAACCGTTAGTCATTCAGTGGATAAATGCTTGTTTTATTTTGAGACGCCCGACATCTTGTTTTCGTTTCACTCTACAGTCTAGCATAGTTAAATAACTTACCCTGGTCATCTTTCAGACCGAAAGTGAATTCGACTCCATTTACTACTGAGTTCATTGGTGTGTAAAAACTTAGGGATATGCTCGAACTTCAACACAGTGAATGAGTCATCCACATATCCCGCCAGCCCCCCCCCATAACATTGGAGGAGCTTGTTTCTTCTTTGACTTCTTGAAATAGTGTGAAAGAAATTCAATGTAATAATTCATTCTCAGTCCTTGAATGATTAATATGTAATGTTGTGGAAACTAGAGGGTGGTTGAGTAATCTAAGTTCAATTGTATCTATGTACATATTCTTATCCTACCTAACATCCATTTTCCCTATTAAAGGAGTGCTCAGTAAGATAAAAGTGCCATCTTTTGTGCTACATACTCATTGTAGAAAAGTAGCAAGTTATAGTATCATTTTTTTTATTTTGTAGTTAAGCGTTTCGTTGGAAAGTTGTGTATCACTCGTATTAGTGTAACTTAAAACAAGCAACAACTTTGAAAGAAGCAGTATTGAATGGATTTATAAATTTCAGTAGGACTCGTCACCTGAATACTCTATGAACATTATTAGTGATATAAATTTTTAAGATTAAATGCATAAAAACATATAAACACTGTTACATGAATAGAATATACTGCCTTAAAGGACTATATAAGAATAGCTGACATATACCTATGGTATATTGACGACATATTCATAGTATGCAGAGGTACGGTCAAAGTCGAGATAATGTTAGGAGAATTTAATTCATGCCATGCTAGTATAAAATTTACAGTGGAACATGAACATAATGACTCCACACATTTTTTGGATGAAAATCTGTTCAGGCGGGCTGACAGAACTCTAGAAAGAGAGAGTGAGAGAGAGATGGAGCTATGTACAGAAAGCCAACTTAGGGAGGAAAATTCGTACATTTCAATAGCTTCCTTCCCGCCCAATACTAAAGCAGTGTGGTTAGAACATTATTCGCTAGAACAAGAAGGATATGTTCAAGTAGCAGACTAGACTATGAAGAGAAATTCTTGAGGGAGATACTATTGAGAAATGAGTATTCGAAACGAGTAAACGAACCTATGATACTGCTGATGTGTTACTCACAAGCACAACAAAGGCGATAGTCCAAGCAACAGGCAAAGACGAGACATCGACCCTAGCCACATCAAAATGTGTACATCAGTTTTACTTGTGTTTATGAAAGCCAATGCATTGGACTTACGGAAAGATATCTGTCAGTTCGCGCTGGCGTATACTTCCTCAAATAGATTTCTAGTACTCATGATGGCATCCCAAGGGACTAAATCACATGACATTTATTCAACTGTGATCATACAGTAATGCTGAGTAAAAGCTTTATAGTTATTATCAAGCTATTTTAACTAACCAGATTTATAGAAGCCGGATTTGTTTGTGTATGCAGAAGGAGATAGTAGTTAGCTTAAATCTACTTTGGTAGCACACTTTAATCATACCTTTATAATTTGCTTCCTTTCCCTCTTCTTTTTACAACACTTTTCCCATAATTATTAGTAGTGTTACTATTATCATTAATTTATCTGGTGTGTTGTTTGTTTGCCTATGATATGTGCAAATCGAAAATCATAGTTGATCATCTTGATAAGGAGTGTTCCGACTACCGCTTATGAGCTTCAACCAGACATGTTGAAATCGTGTTATATAGTTCAATATGGTATAGATGTCTTTATTACGAAGTTTCCTTGAAATTTCAATATTGTTATCATATTTAGATGTTTATAACTGCATTAATTCTACGACAATCACTCCATTCTGTAATGTTAATAGTGTGCCTTGATTGATGAATATTATTCACTTAATAATAATAATAAAGACGTTAACAGATTACCGCTCACATTCATCATTTTTAGATCATAGATTAATTTGTTGAAACTGATTCTTAATTGTTGCTATCACAATGTTCATGTGTTTGCATGTGTGTAGGTTAAACTTAAAAAGCAGTTGTATAAATAACAATGTTTATAGAGGAGTATTCAGCTGACGAGTCCCTCCATTGAAGAAATTTATGAATTCGTCTAAATACTACTTTTTACCACAGTTGTTGCTTGCTTGCTTTAAATTTACTATGAGAAAGAAATATTTTCAATTATTATCATTATTTTTATTATTACTGATGTATCTAAACTCCAAATGTTTACACACACACACACACACAAAATTTATAGTTTGCTTTATTTTTCCTCTATTTCTGTTGTATTTTTTCTTTCCATGTGAAATGCACACCATTTTATTAGGTATCAGAGATTCGTTTACTGGATAAGTTGTTAATTGAAACCATAGAAGACCGAGAAAATCAGAATAGTAATAGTAATGATTTCTGTAAAGACAAAATAATCAAATCAACTAGACTGACAACACTAACAACACAAAATACTGAAAGAAGGCAAGGCTTAAAACTACTGGATACAAATCAACCAACTCGTTCCGTTCAATATCCCAATGTAAATAATAATACTGATAATAATATGGATAAAGAAATCAATGAATCACAACAACCATGTAACAAATCATTCGAACCGCCTAGTAGACATAATGAAAGTGTTTCTAACATCAAGAGGTGTTGGCGACCATGGGAAGATAATTAGATATAATTATTTGACAAGTCGACAACTAATTAATTCACTTTACATCACTTTCATCCATCTCAGTCTATCTGTGATTTCGTTGTACTAACGTCGTTTTTCTGTTGTTGATTGTTTGAAAGTTATTGTACATACTGCGTGAGTTTGTTAAGTATATACTAAAATTTGAAACTTAATTCTATCGATAGTGTGTTTCAAGTATGGTGATACTGGGTATGGGTTTTTTATACTGATCATGTCGGAAAACTACCTCCTAATGCATCTATTCCTCTGAACTAAGATAATTGGTGAGTCACTGTACTCTCTGTGCCATTTTTAGTACCGCTGATTATAATTCGGTTCAACTGGTAGCGTAGTGGCTTTAAGACACTTGATACAACTGCGGAGAATACCAATCAAGTTGCTTACACGTCCATCAATATGTGTCTAAGGTGAAATACATAATTCTGTATCAACTCAATATAAGAGCATTTCGCAAAGGGATGGTTAACATCCAATCCAATAAAAAAACTAAAAGATTCAGATGATGGCACCCCGTAAGAAAACATAGTACTTATGTGGTGATAGATGGTTGCTAACCAAATTGGTAGACAGTAATTGACGTCAATGTTTATGTCTCAAATATTAGTCATGTGAAAACAAGGTCAGAGATGGACGGCAGACTTTGCGTAGGCGGATACAGTTAGCATACGGATGATCTGACACAGCCACAAAGAGATGCAAGGTAAACTTACTGTGAGAAACAACCAATCCAAAGACTGTATTTTCTACTAACAATAATCCACCATATTGTACATTAAAATCTATAAATATGTGTTGATTTTCCTTAATAAACGATCTGTTGCCTGACTCTTGCCTTCTGTCGTTACACTTAAATTGACTGAATCAGGAAACAAAGTATAGAATCTGGGTGATACATGAAGTGTAACAACTTGAACTGTTGCACTTCTTTGCAAATTCGTCTGTTGAAATTCAGTGAGTCAGGTTGTTGCGGAGACTTATGAGACGCTTTCGCTCCTCGTTATGTTCTCACCTGACTGGAATCAGTCTTCTTGTGTGTATCAGTCCGGATAAAGCAGGAGAAATACAGTGGCACTTACTAACTTTAGTTTGCAGGTTATCAACAGTCTTTACCACTGTTTCTGCAACTGACGGGATATTGTGCCAGACGAAGATGGGCGATGATCAGGAAAGCCTTGTGTGCTTGTGTAAGTGATTGGGCGGTTACTACTTCCCGCCTGCCCACAATATAGAAGTTGATTTCTTATTGAAATACCTGAAACAGTAGGAGCATTAGTGCTGCATGATTTCAAAGTCAATGGGACAACTACTCCTGGTCAGTAACATACAGCCTCTTTCAAGTGGCTTTTACATATGTTTCCATCTCGTCTCCTGCTATGAACCACTGGCAATCACAGAGACGAGAGACAGAAAATATGGCCTGTTCGTCGACTGAGGGAGACACCTAGCTGTTTTCACGACCCCACTCACCAACGGTGGGACTTTGCCCTCTGACCACCAACATAGTATAAGCGAATTAAACACTGATGATGACTACTTTTAGTCTGACCGCGATTCGGGTTACTTTTCTGGCATGGTGGACCTGCAGAAACACTCTGTTCAGCCAATGTAGGACATCGGGTCGAGTTTTGCAAGCCTTCAAGTTAGCAGCTATCGGTTGGAGGCAACGAATGAATCCTTGCATCAACCCAGGTTAGAAATGGAAGTGCTCTAACGAAGCAATATGGAACACCAGTCAAAGTGAGTACTACTAAGTGAAACCGACCCTACAACACTTTGTAACCTTAGAAGACTTTACGTATAGTTGTGCTGTTTCACGCAATATTAAACCCTACTTAGCAAACATAGTAAATTAAAACGTTCCACTCATCCACCTTGGGCAGCATTAAAGCACATTTTAAACAAATTGTGAGTTGTATGAGATCTGATTAATACAGCTCACTAACGAAATTTTCCAGTTTATGCTTGCGATAATCACAACCCATTTATGGAGTGGTGAAAAACGCCATTATTTTCGCGTCTGCACTTCAAGGAAGATACTCCAACGGACAATCTATCCCAACGTCTCACCACAGTTCAACCTAGATTACACTCGAATCAGGTGAACAGTGGATTATGAATGTGACAATCAGTCCAACTTTATGGATCCTAGCATGAAACGAAGAGATGATAAGGGAATTGAAAAACTATCTATCAAGAGGATAGATAGACCGGGTAGTACGTAAATTATCAGTTTCGGCTCAATTGGCTACAGGTAAAGTTTGGATGAAAACCTCTACATCAGTGCAAGAGCGTCACGTTCAAAAACTTACTGTGATGAGGAGCTCACGATTGTTGGGAGGAGTCTTATGGAAAATGGAATTTCAAAGAAGTCAATAATAATAATAATAATAATAATAATAATAATAATAATAATGGCTTTATTCCAAACAGTATTTGTGGTACAGGTATGGAATTTTCAGCGTTCATTACAATATTGCATCTAATTACCTCATAAATTTTATAAGGATTTAAAATTATAAAGCAACAACAACAAAAAGAAAAAAGAGAAATAAAAGAAATAAAAAAGAACAGTATTGCATCCACATATTTAAACAATGCACCACAGGATATGATATATAAAATTAGTCTGTAATAGAATATATGAGCAACAATATAATAGTAACAAAGAAAGGAGAACAAAAGCTAATGGGAACTATTTGTTAGAGTGCCGCAGTAAGGTGAGTATAGATGAGGGGAAATGTCCATATCGAATCTCGTAATAATTGTGTAAAAACCATATTAGTTTGTTTATTAGATGTATCACACAGTGAAACAGTATTATTTACTGGATGACGTTTCGAACAAAATTTATTGTTCATAATCATCCAGTAAATAATACTGTTTCACTATGTGATGCATCCAATAAACAAACTAATATGGAATTACTTACTACCACAGTGCCCAATTTTTACACATATATGAGTAAAAACCAGTTTTTATGTGCGTTGTGTGAAACAGCGAAAGTGGTAGAAAAGGCATCGGTGGTAGGTAACACCAGACAACTATTTAGGCTTATTAGGAAAACAGGATGCAAAAAGTAGGCAGATGATAAGTGAGACAATCTCCAATAAAAGCAGCGTCTTAATTAGCTCTCAGGGTAGACGACTGGGAGGTTGGAAAGAATATTTTAGGGAGCAATGTAACTGGCCACCAGACACACTATTTGCCCACCATCCACCATCCACCACCAGTCTGAATTGGATACCCCGATTTACAACTGAGGTTTCACAGGCTATCTCTGATCTGAAACGAGGCAAAGCAACAGACACTGATGGAATGACTCCAAAGGAGTTTAAGTACAATGTTGTCCAACTGATATCTGGGTTGGTTAGGGCTTTAGGCAAAGTCTTGAAATCAGAAATAGACCCACTAGACTGTTGTAAGTCACTGCTTATCACAGTTGGTGAGAAGGGCGAAAAGTGTTCCTATAATAGCCATGGGAGCATAAGCTCGACTAACATAGTATCTAAGTTCCGTAATCATGTATAGACTAAGTGGTGCCCGAGAGAAACAAATCCGAGAAAGCCAGTCGAGCTTCTTGCCAAGAGGGCTGTGTATTGATTATACATCCATCCTTTGACACACTCCAAAACATAGGCGTACTCACCGGCACCCAACACTAGCTGTATTTCTTGACTTGAAAGCTGAATTTGACTCTGTAGACTGAGATGTGTTATGGAAATTTTCAGCGGTGAAGGGGGTGCCGAGAAAGTATATCGCAACAAACAAGACACTCTACTCGGAGTTCATGTAGCCGTTTAAGAGTTTGAAGACAATTGTCATCTAAAATGATGACAACTAGGAGTATCCATCAGGGATGCCCACTATCCTCATTTCTGTTTAAATTAATCATAAATGAACTAACGAAATCGACCCTAATTGACTACAGCAACTTATAGATTGACTCGCTACCAAGGGACGGTCTTGTTCACTCAGAATATGCGGATGATATTGTCCTCCTAGGTGAAGACGCTGATAAAATACTGAGTCTTCTGTGCACCTTGAGCAGAAACCTTCGAATGTTTGGCATGACAATCACCCCTGTCAGATGTAGGATGATGCTGCAGGACTGAACCGCACTGAATACTAACTTAAACATAGGGAGTGAAGTGGTTCAGCGTGTCTACCACTTCACATATTTGGAAAGTTGTATCAACTGCAATGAACGGTTTCCCGATGAAATCTTATGGCTAATAAAAGGACTCGTGTGTCATTATGCAAAAGAAATTCATGCCTGGCGTAGGTGTGATATCAGGTTGTCAGTCAGAAGAGGTATGCAATGAACAACAATTCACTCTGTCCTCAGTCATGGTCATGAGACGTGGCTGTTGAGAGTGAAACATGTGAAGAGGCCAGTTGTCTTTGACCATATGTGTCGGTGTTCCATCTCCTGTACTCATTAGTACAATGTGATGGTATGAGCGACACTGAGGTTACGCGTGGTGTTAAGTGAGGAAAGAGAATTGACCGATGAGGTGGTTAAAATATAAATAGGCTCAGATGGCTATAACACGTACCGCCTATATCAGGCTATCACCCTCCTACATGGGCAATGTTAACCGATATGGCATTAGATTGGAAAAGAGTCGGTAGCGGTCAAGCTAAAATCTGGGATCAGTCCATGAAGTCTTTGACATTTGGTTTGAGCCACACTGGGAGTTGTAGGCTGTCTGGTTGGGGTCCACGGGATGCTAAGAAATAATGACTGGTGATATGGCTAAAAATGGCGCAGGCGCATTCACTCTCTGTGATCTGCCATATCCATTAGACCATCACGTCCTCCATGTTCTTATTTCTTCTCCTACACATTTCTGATTCATATACTTCATTTGTATCTGTTTTCCCTTCTTTTGTCTTCGTTTGTATGCCACATGGCGTGTGATAACTTGAAATGCTGCAATTCTACAATGAGTTCTATGGTGAAAGCCAGTCATTCAGTCACAAAATGGAAGAACAAGGATGAGCTCGTTTAATGTCGATGGGCATTTGGATTTCATCAAGGTATGGAAAATTCTCATGTGATGTGAATAAGGAAGAAGTAAGTCAACAAAGAGACCTCGCAATGTCTCATCAAAGCTGCACAGTTATCTATAGTTTCATATGCACAATGCCAATTGTCAATAAGGGTCAGAGGCTTTTGTGATTTAGTAACAAAGATAAATGAAAGTATTTGAGAAGTAGCAATGTGTAATAAATGTCGAATGGTCTCGCATAATCCAACCAATCGATTAAAGGGTGATAAGAAAGAAGCACACAGAGAATCGAAGGTGTGTCCTGAGAAGATTCTATATGAATTTCACTATGCAAGAGGTGGGGTCAACGCTGAGGCTGAGAAGACCTTTCTGAGCACAAAGCCAAGATGTTTTCCTTGAGGATGGCAAGAGCTTCGACTGCATGAAGATGTAAGCGAAATCCCCTTGACCGGCCCAATGTTACTTTAAATATCACGCTGAATGGAGTCTCTGATGATGATGCATGACCAGCAGTAATAATGCACAACAGAATTGAAGTCGTCTATGTCCACCCTTGAACAGTTGTGTTGCTGGATGTTCATGTGAACGTCCACCTTTTCCACTTCCTTCGCTTACGTCGCCCGCCACTGTTCATAGTCATTGTGAAAACTCCTTGTTATTTTGCGTCTGACCAGCTTTCGCTACTCATCATAATCAGAGCTCGCAGGAATCAGTCTTCTTGTCTTAATCAGTTCGGATGACGTAAAAGAAATCCACTGGCCTTCATTTACTTTTGGTTTTATGTTATTGACAGCTTTTACAGCTAACTATATATTATACCAGGATTCCTCAGGAGGAATCTTGTTTTTGTAGACCTCAGATACTAGTTTAGCTATTTATTTCTTACATAGGGACTCAATGTCTTGATCTAATTGGGGAAGTAATTGCTTCGCTGCCAACAATATTTTATATCCATTTAATCGCAAGCATAGACGTGCGCGAACTAGGGCGAGATCGGAGCCTACGCACGTGTTCCAGAAGAAGACGTGGTCTTCTACTGACCCTCGCTAACGATACCCTATCGCTATGCAGTCATTCTGAGTTAAATGTTGAAGTGGTGATGGAGGTCACTAGGATATGCAGTCTCTCCTTCTTCCGAAAGTTATTGCTGAATACGAACAGATGATTATCTGAACAGAACTGTAGAAGACGATCATCGTAGTCGGTCCGTCGGCAGGGAACTCGATAGGTACCACCTATGAAGTTCTCAGTTTGGTATAAGTGAAACGAAGTACAACAATGGAACAGGATATGATGTCATGACTCCAGAAGTGTTAAGGATGGTGGGGATGAACTACCGACCGTTTAAATAAGATATTACGTAGTGCCTTGGAATCAGAAAGTCCCGTTTACCGGTATGAAACATTGGTTATCCCAGTTTATAAGAAGGGATAAAAGTTGGAATATGAACCACATAACGGATCGGGGATCACAAGGGTATTCATACTAATCAAGCACCTAAAGACAGGTACCCAAACAAATTATACCTGGCCTCTTTAAGAGTATCGGTGAGACTCTAGTCAGAATGCTGACTGGAAAGTGAGGATGCCCCACCAATGTGGAGTGAAGGTATTATCATACTTATCTTTAAAAAGAGCCTACGTGATGAATGTGACAACTACAGGGGGTATTAGCGTGCAACCGGTCCAAAATATTGTCTGTTGTTTTGCACTCTACGCTGTGTAAAAAAGGCGAGAAGTTGATTCAAAAGGAGCAGTCTGGCTTTCGTTCAGGTCATGAATGCACTGGTCATGAGTTAACGCTTTGACTATTTCTAAAACACTGTCACTCGTATTGCATGCCAACAATTGTTATATTTCTTAACACGGAGAGTGCCTGCGAATCGTCAACGATTCCAAAGTACTGTTCTGCCCCAATTAATAAGTTAGAGACGGAGAGAGAGATGTATCTGAGAAGTTTATTGACATTTTGAAGGCAGCACTATAGAAGCAGCCAAGGTGGATTGACGGCACACAAGTAACAATCACCGATATCCTCAACCAAAAATGGGACAAGGAAGAGTGGTCCCATTTCAGCTGAGATGTGTTGTGAAAATATCTGGCAGTAAAGAGTATGTATATCGAACTAATCAAGGCATAGCGCAACAATTCCCTGTCCTCAATCATGGTTGCGAGATGTGACAATTGGAAGTGGAACACATGAAGAGGCTAGTTGTCTCTGACCATAGGCTTCAATGTTCCATCTCCCGCGCTCATTGCTATAATATGGTAGGATGAGCAATATTGAGGTTAGGCGTGGTGTTAAGTGAGGAAAGAGAATAGACTGATGAGGTTGTGAAGTTGCATCAATCGAGATGGCCAGGACACGTGCTATGCATGTCGAACGATCACCTTCCTCGCCGAATAATCTAAGCTGACATCGGATTAGGCTGGGCTAGAGTCTTAGGTGGTCGAGTCAAAACCTGACACCAATCCATGAAGTATCGACTGTTGATTTGAGTCATTTAGAGAGGTGTAGACTATCTGACCAGGATGCTCGAGACGCTAACAACTAATGGTTGTGGATTGTTGGCGGGATGATCCAAAATTGTTCTCAATGCTCCTGATGCATTCAAGTTTCTGATCTCATGAATACATTAAATTCCCATGATTCTAAAAGTAATCATTCCTCCTGCCATACACTTGTGTGCATCGGAGTTCTATCGGATTTCTTCTCTACCCCAATGTGTTATGTGGATTCTGGTAACCTTAACTTCTGCACAAAGTTCTAAGTCGAAAATTCAGTCAGTCAGACAATTCATCACCGCTTACCTTACTGACTCGTTGTTCTGCTAATCGAGGTAAGTAAAATACTTGAGCGAAAAATGCATTCCTGAGTTCTGGTTCAGATTGATAATCTAAAATTTTGCCCCTGGCTACTTTCATGTGTAGTTATGTTATTAGCTTTATAAAAGGTGTCTGGTTTATGGATTCTTACTATCAATGCAGAGTGGCTAAGTCATAGAATTGCCTTTGACGTTTCGGTGAACAGTACCATGCGTAGAGAAAATGAGGTATACAGATGCAGTAAACAAGGACCAATTTACCACAAGCCAAAATGAAATGGACAGCTGAAAAGCTTTCACACTTCCGTCAAAAAAAGTGGGGAAAGAAACCACAATACCTCTGCTGAGGCGAGAATCTATCGCATTTGCATCGAAGATACACTGAGTAAAGAGTTGATGTCCCTCAGAAACACTCTAATTAAGAATGTATAAACAAGAGGGGCTTGAAAGACGTTCCTCGCTGCATCTCTACATATGTTCTTGTTCACCAAAAGGTCAAAGACAATATCTCGTTTCTCCTAACATCGATGTGTACTTAGCAATTCAGTTGCTCCTGCCGGTTAAGCATACACGCCATATAACAGAACGTTGTCTAGACGTTCACATGAACATCCAGCAACACAACTGTTCAAGGGTGGACATAGACGACTTCAATTCTGTTGTGCATTATTACTGCTGGTCATGCATCATCATCAGAGACTCCATTCAGCGTGATATTTAAAGTAACATTGGGCCGGTCAAGGGGATTTCGCTTACATCTTCATGCAGTCGAAGCTCTTGCCATCCTCAAGGAAAACATCTTGGCTTTGTGCTCAGAAAGGTCTTCTCAGCCTCAGCGTTGACCCCACCTCTTGCATAGTGAAATTCATATAGAATCTTCTCAGGACACACCTTCGATTCTCTGTGTGCTTCTTTCTTATCACCCTTTAATCGATTGGTTGGATTATGCGAGACCATTCGACATTTATTACACATTGCTACTTCTCAAATACTTTCATTTATCTTTGTTACTAAATCACAAAAGCCTCTGACCCTTATTGACAATTGGCATTGTGCATATGAAACTATAGATAACTGTGCAGCTTTGATGAGACATTGCGAGGTCTCTTTGTTGACTTACTTCTTCCTTATTCACATCACATGAGAATTTTCCATACCTTGATGAAATCCAAATGCCCATCGACATTAAACGAGCTCATCCTTGTTCTTCCATTTTGTGACTGAATGACTGGCTTTCACTCAATAACCCAGCTAACTGTGAGATGTCCGCAATACTTGACTGGAAAATGTACTTCAAGTTTATCCCCATATTCTACAGTGTCTTGTGTCACTTGATCTTTGCCCTAATGAATAGTTCTTTGTAGCCAAACAATATAATGGATCAGAGCTTCTTCGGATGCACACCTAAAACCATGATATCTATAAATACTATTCTACTTGAATGAAAACCAAACCATACCGTAATTAGTGGTGCATACATTATTGTTGTCGTCGTTAAGTGCCTACTAACTAATCCAAACACTCATCTCAAACCCTACAGCTACTCAAGAGAATTCGCCCTGCGTGACAGTGAAAAGCAGGCAATTAGAATCAGCAATGATGTTATCCATGATTTTTATTATCCACAAAAGTAGGAAATGCTCTGTACAATCGATAAACCAGAAGAAGGCATCAGTGTTTTGTCCACCGGCATCTTCAGGGTTTATGCTGTTCTCTTGATTAGATGAATTCCCGAGTCCGTATACACGGGGCCACACATTTCACCCACCTTCAGAGTGAATGCTGCATCCTCGAATGCTTTCTGCATTTGACCCCGACCAAAGAAATTTAAGTCGCCACCTGATGCCGCTGAAGAACAATCACTCTCAGTTCTAGCAAGTTCGTCAAATTTACGTTCGCCAGATTCTATAAGTTCCTTGTATTCTGAAATCAAATAAAACACATGTGATTAAGAATTAAAATCACTGGGTCGATGAAATGTAACCAATAGAAAATACTCTAGAAATCGTTACAATTTTTAGATGGCCACCATAATGATATTCATAGTAATAATACTAAATGTTTTCACTTAACTAAACAATAGTTTACATGTAACTGTGGAATACAAAGTACTTACTTTTTATTTTATACAGCTTTTTTCGACTTCAGTGCTGTTGTAGGTTCCGAAACGAATCCTACAACTTAGAGGCAATATTTTTCATAGCCTCCCTTCACTCTGTCATTACAATGGACTAAATGTGAAGGTAAGTGAAAATAGTTTACAATTTCTTTCTGGAAATCTCTCTCCCTCCATGGAACAAACATTACCATTTAAAGAGAAAACCAGTTTCGTACACCATAGGCTTTATATCCACTCGTACTATGGGTACAGATGGGACCATCTTTCACAAATTTGTCTATGCCCAGGTACATTACCAGTACCAACAGACTTATTCATATAGGACGAATTAATATGAGGAAAAAATATTGCAAAGTTTTCGCAAGAAGAAAGCTCCTGGGAAAGCAAATGACGTATTGCTTCTAGCTGTCATTAAACAATTACCTACATGATATAGAAAAACGGATTTGTTGAAGTAGTGGGCTCATGACCTATGTTGCCGAGTAATACAACATTCAGGGGAAAATCTAGTCACCATTTTTTTAGCAGTGCATGCCACTAACACTGGTAAAAGCGTAAACACGTTATCTGGGAAGTGTTAATAGAACAGATAACGTGTCAAAAGGAATTGAAAAATTAAGCGACAACACTTAACCATCAATAATCACGAATTAGGACAGTTATCTGATGAGTATTCTCAATGCATACACTTCTATCATAAGAAGAAACTTACTTCTAATTAAAGACAAGGCCTCGTCTTTAGACCTCGTTATGTTTTGCTGTTTCCAGGATGAAGGACGCCGAGATTCCTTATGCTTTACCAGCAAGTGCGAACACCTTATTTTACCTGAAGACGACGAAGCTGGGTGTTGGGGTAATTCCCACTGAGATTCGTTTGTGTTAGTATTCACATAATACGTCTTTCCTTACGGAAATGTTTTATAAGCTAAGAAACATTAGAAACAAACCATTGGAGCTGATACGAGAAACCCAACCCTCAGGCAGTGATGACATGACGCAGTTAGTCCGTAGATAGTAGTACAAACCTGAAAGTAAACATTATATGAAACTAATACCACAGAATTACACAGGAAAAGTGAAGTTGTAGATTAACAAGCTGAGCCAAAACTAAGGAGTACACTGTTTCTATCAAGGCGTGTGGTTACTCATTTCACAACTCAAAAGGTCAGAGAAACTAGGTAAGGACGTATCAAATATCGCAGCAAGCCAGGTGAAAATAGGTATGTGAAACACCATTATAACTATGAGGTTTAATGACCTTCAAATGATGCGAAAATCTTTAGATAGAAATATTCGTAATATGCACTCAAATACATTTTCCTTATCGATTATTACACCACTGAGCACACACTCGTTAACTTGTTAAAACCATGATCATATTGTTTCCTCTAGCAAACGAATATCGCAACAGTGTCAAAGATAGCAAGTAAATCATTTGTGGAGATGTCTCATTTGCTTTAGCACTTGAAGTTTAGCCAATGGGTCCCAGTCCTGACCAAACAAGTTAGTATTACTAGTTGTCTCATGTCAACTGGCCTATATACTGGTATATTCTGGACAGTAGAGTTCAGTTGCAACGATAAAAATTAGTCAGTACATTACCATCGATACGACTTCCCAAACCGAAGGAGTGTCCAAAACATTCAACCAACTATCCTTAAAGTAGGAATGAGTGCAGATCAGTCCTGTGGAATCCTTTCAGAAATAACAATGGATTAGGGGTGGTCAATACGAATCACAACATCAACCCATGAAGTTACTGAGGGTTGGTTTAAGTTCGTAGAGACGTACAGATTGCCTGCTTGTAACCATTGAAAAGCTTAGACTATGTAGCATGGCTCAAAATTATAAATAATGGCGCAGAAATACTTGTCATTTTCTCCAGGATACGCGCAAACTTTACTAGAGTAGCGTAACCCTGAAACACACCTTTGTGCTTATATATGTAGTAGTAATTGTCAAAGATATTTCTTTCTGGATTGTATATAGTGTATTTAACTGATTCTATCAGACATTTTCTCTGTAGATCGGAGCAATACATTTCCGATATTTTACTTCTTACGCGCAGTTGGTTTATGCAAAGCTCACTCAAGTCAACATATCGACTGCAGGTGTTAAAATGAATAAAAGTGACGCACTTACAGTGACATGGTTTCCCCAAAAAGTAATCGCGTCCTGGAAGCTAGATAGTAACAGGCCTACCGGGCATTAGAGTAACAGTACATGTACTGAAAATACGGTGTGGCATCAAGCTGTCATCAAAAAATATAGATGGGACGTTCTGAATTGAAATGAAACATTCAGGAGGACTGAATTGGAAATCATGATTTAAATCATTTCTTAAATTTGCAAGTTTAGAGTAGTACATATTCTTCCTTAGGTATGCTGTTTTTTGAGACGAGCTGTGTACATAGTAGATATGACTTTATGTTAGTTGTCGACTCAGGGTTAAATTTGGAACCGTAGGCGCGTTGTCCAAAGTTTTATTCAGTCTTAGAAAGTTAGGGCGCATTACAGAATGGTTAGGGCGGGCTTAGGGGCATTGTCCCACGTAAGTCTGCGCGCCCGAAAGTAATGCTAGCTGGGTGCTGCAACTAGGTTTCTCAGTTGGTCACGCTAGAAAGTCCAATATACATACAGAACTACGGGACCAAATGATGATCGAACTACGTACACAGAGCATGCAAGCCTTTCGTGATGAATGAGAATGTCAACTTCAAGATTGTTTTGAAGGTTCCCTAGCTGCGGGATGGCTGCCATAGATCAACTTCGCTGACCATCCCGTTTAAAGTACTACTCTACGATATCCTGAATACCCCGACTCTTAATGCATCCAAATAAAGAACCTAACCTCAAACGACTCAACTTACCACACAAATCTACCACAATGACCTACAACGAAAATAAATATCCCAGCATCCGATGTCCAATAGATAATTGAGGAACTGGTGTGAACGTCACCATTTCTCGATACTCATTTATTACTTCTTCGGAACTATCTTACGAGAGTAGTTAAGTGCGAACCTAATTGATGGGAGGCAGCAGGTAATTGCTAGGGGATGTACTGTGATGTTGGAAAACATTATTGAGAGGAGAGCCTCAAGGAGGTGTGCTAGGCTAATCGCCATTCTTATTATACGCAAATGAACTGCCGAAAATTTTCACCTCATTTTCGCTGTTATTTGCCAGCTAGATTGGGATTTAGAAAACTGTAGACAATAGTGATGATGATAGGCCAGTGCTACAAAGTGATCTAGATAAATTAACTGAATGGTGTTACTTCTAATGTCTGGAAATTAGTCCCAGGGGTTACACGTCGTACTCCGCCGAGGACACAGAATTGGATGATGTTCAGAGACTAAATGATTCGGGAATTATTGCCAGCCATGATTTGAAAAAGGGTGCAATTTGTAATGCAGTTACAGCTTAGGCTTTCCCAACGCTGTGGACGTTCCGAATGGCTCTCAAACTATTGGACGAGTCCGTGTTCCAAGTAGTCTACGCAAAATATGTCAGGTATCATCTAGAATACTGTATACAATCAGCAAGTCCATGCTTCAATATAGAGGCACATGATAAGAGGATGGGGAATTTTAACTCTCTACCTATTGTCATACCGAAGGAGGAGAATTGACTTAGTTTTGGCATACAGTAAATTACATAGTGATTTCGCTATTGACACATCTAACCTTTTCTCTCCCCTTAGGATACATCTGCGAAACCACCACGAGATGATGGTCAAATAGCAGACGAATAAATAATAAAATATATGTGGAATCTAGATTCGCACAGAGTGGTCAAAGACTGGAATGCCTTACCTGATCGAGTAGTGTCACCTGGATCGGTGAAGGCGTCCAACGGGAAATCAGATACCTGAAGATACATATATACAACGTCTAGATAGACACAAGGCAACAGAGTCTATCATACTTATAATCTAGATCCGAAATTGACCAGACAATTTGCTGGCTGGCTTTGACTGCAATCTTTGAAAATTTCCGCAGTATCGTGCTTTAGATGATGACTGGAATGTCATAGGTGTAGCAAATAATTCAATACTTTTTAAGAGATAACCTAATTTCACTAATAAAGAAAATCGATGCTTAGTCAGATATTGGTGTTTGTGAATTCTGCGACGATACACGTAGAAGCCGCGACTTGCGATTTGAAATATTAGCATTATTATGTATTGAGTGTAGAAGCCAGTGCCATAAATCATCGATTTTATGATGATTTCCACGTTTTATTTCATTCCAATTCACTGGACATTTTTGAGGGCAGTGCAACAGATATACAGCAGATTGCCATCCAATATGCACTAGAGAAGATACTAATAATGCTTCAATCATATCTGCCAAAGACTTGTCACATGGACGGGTATATAGACGAAAATCATATTTGGAAACCTCGGATGGAACCGTGTAGCATGGAGGTACAAAGTGTTCCGGTGGAAAGAATACTTGGTCAGTACAATATTCATACCATGCTAAATCTCGAGCAATTTCACACAGGTGGACACTTGATACGAGTGAAGTTCTCTTCGAAGTTGAGTGTCCTTCAACTCCATCCTACAGACTAGTGTCACCTGCATTCCTCTTCTGGCGTGTTAGCTTAAAGTCCCGTAGACGCATCATGCTCATGGTTATGTCAAGTTGGTGCATAAACGAGCTGCGAAAGTGGACATTTCGAGACTGTTGGTGTAAGTTCCTTGTTAAAACAAGCCAGTTGATGTTGGTTCCTCTCAATTAATATGTAAGGAACCAAAGAAACCAACCACTAGACACCCATTTCTACTACTCTATGTCCCCAGGTCACTTGGTACGAAGTCACCGGCTCGACGCATAGGACTTTTGTAAGCAATCCCAATCGTTACGATGCCTGTGTTCAGGTTAATAACAACGTGCGGCTTCACCTTTCCTGCTGTCGCCCGTTTTCGATGATGTCAACCTGATTCATCTGCCGTTTCGAATGAAAAGGACAACTCCACCACCTTTCCGACTCATCGCTGTTTCTGTTTTAATGCAGGTGTACCCAGTTATGAGTGGAGTTAAGTTCACACGTAGTATGAACCACATTTGAGTGATAGTGCGGCATGAGCTGCTGACAGGGTTTACCAAGAGTGTGTAGAAACAGATTGATGGGAAGTGACCAAAAGCGGAGACCACGTTTTCAATCAGTGATGACTGAAGTATAGGTGTTTATTTCTGAAGTCTGAATCTAGCTTGCGTTGCATTTGGGAGATGATTGCGAGTGTTTATCTTCAGAAAATCAACGACCAATCAGAACATTATGTTATCCGCTGGCCTAGCCGACCATAAATGTGGCGAAATGCATAAATATGCATATGTATATGCATAAATGCATTCCCACAACAAAAATGCCCGTTATCAAGTATCTTGTCTTCTTCGGTTGCAAAAAAATTAAAGTCAGTTTGTAGTATCTAAAGTTATACTCCTAATTCGGAGAGCTTACTGTTAAGACCACACCCATTTGCACTGCACGCTGAAACACCTACGTGTTCATCCGACTTATGGATAGATATCCGGGCAGCATACACCTCGGGGCGTTGATATGGCATATCCCCTGTTTGAAGTGGTGCCTCCAGCTTTACCTTGAGGACATTTGTGCGATCTAGTTGATTTGAGTCTGGCTGATTCCTTTCATTTGATCTAGGTAGCTGCATTTGACGTGATTCTGGTTTTTATTTGGCTTGAACTGTGTGGATTTTGAAAAGAATAGTCGTCAAAAGCTGTCTGTAAACCTGAAGGCAGTTATGGTGCAGGAGGATGCTTGAGAATGTGTTTCATGTAAAAGTTATAGGGTGCACCTAAAATCCTTGGTGTTAACTCCTGTTTATGGCATCTCAGTGATTTCTGCAGGGCTTCGTTTTATCACTTGTGTCCATATTTGTCGTTCACGAGTAATTTTGGTAAGGAATTCCGCTACAGTTTCCAAGTCAACGTCACTTTCTAGTCGCTTATTGTATTCTGTTGGCGCTTCGTTAATTTTTAATTCAAAAGCTTCTGTTTTCATTTACAGTGATACCCAGTGAACGCATTGGCACCTGGATACGACGGCAACCAACCTGCCCTTCCTATATCAGTGGACATCAAAAAATCTTTTGACGGAATTATGTTTAGTCACCGGTATACCAATTGGGTTCAAGTAGAAGATGCCCTAAGTCAGCTAGAATGATTACGATATATACATACATATATAATAAATGTGGCAGAGTATTCCTAGGCAACTCATACACATGTAATGAAGAAGTGCATACGGAACCATGAATCTCGGGAGTTGAAGTACAAATTAGTAGTCTTTCGTTGTACATATGGCATGAAGCGAAAAAGTAGAGGCTCAGGTTTACGTGTCAAACCGAAAACCCAATCCTCAAGCATACGTCTCTTTCCCTTTTCCTAGTCGAGCCTTTAATTGCGTCGAGTCTTCCTAACTTTAAATCCTATCATTCAACGGCCAATCAGGCCTTATTATCAACCTTTTCTCTCCTTGACCTGAAATGTGCTGTCGGACCACACCAAATTCACCCAGAAGCACTGAGAACGCATCCAGAGGCTGCAGCAAATCTCCTCACGCATCTATTGCATACAGTCTGGAAGGAGTGGAAGGTGCCTGATAATAGGCAGTAAGACAACCTCATCAGGCTTCCCAAAAGGGGTGACTGAGGTCTTTCCAGAAACCGACGAGGAATCATGATCTTGCCCATGCCAAACAGAATCCTAAGTTGCGCCATCCTGGAGAGACTGAGAGATTCACAGGATGGAAAACTCCAGCAGGAACTAGCCGGATTCAAGAAAAGCAACTCATATGCGACGCTGTTGATCAACATCGAACGGAAGATAGAAAGGCAGTCAAATGTCTACCTCAGATTCATCGACTTTAGCAAGGGTGAATTGAAACGAAAACTACTCCAACACTACAGAGTGCGCCGAACATCTATCAACCTGGTTAAGTTATATGCCAAGTGGTTGACAACGAAATATTTAGAGAAGCGTTTGGTGTGAGGACAAGAGTAAGACAACGATACTGATTTTTGCCTATGATATCACTGACTGTGTTCGACTGCGCCATGAGACAGACCGTAGGGAGAATAAGGCAAGTATACGTTGGACTGAAAGAAAAACTATTGAGTGAAGATAAGGAAGGCAGAAGTGATGAAAATACCTGACCAGAAAAAACGGGGAATAATCACCATCAACGGGAGAAGTTTGAAAGTCACTTCTCCCACCTATCTAGGCAGTATCGTTTCAGCTAGTGCCCCAGTGGGTGAAGGTGTCAAAGACGGTATCGGAAGGGCAAGACAGGTCTTCTTTCACCTGGAGTCAGAGTGTGAATCTGTTTCACCCAGTATGCACAACAAGATTTGAATCCTCAAAACTAGTTTCAAGTCACTGTATGTCCATGGCACATCATGATAAGCACTTCCAACTGCTTTCTGCAGGCCCCTATCAGTAGCAGCCCTCGCCGGTATTATACTGTGGATCGGATAGCCAGCGGAAAAGGATAGCCAGCAGGAAGCTTCAGAAATGAACAAACCACAAAACTTATCCCCTAAAAGACGTTCCAAAGGAAATGGGTATGGATCAAACACAAACTGATGAAACCACTGGGTGGCATCGCGTTCCAGATCATCGCCCGAGTGGAATCCGAATGGGTAAGTAGTTAGATATCTGAGTATGACGTGGGGGAGACCATATAAAGAGGAGTTAGGAGCCTGCAACTTTCCTCGTAGTGTTCGTAGAACTAACCGAATAATTCTCAGAAGAGATGAAGTTCACCAGCCCCAGAAGTACTACTGCATTACCACAAGGTACATGTAGAGCACCTTGAATGTATGAACCTTTGTTTTGAAGCATTCATGCAATATAGCGCCGCGCCTTCACTGTTCTTCCAAAGTGACTGCTCCCACATGGCTCGATCCCTCGTTTCGCTATCATTAAGTGTACTCTTAAGCTTGCTACCCCAGCCATTTGGCAGATACGTTGTACAGTATTCTTATTAATTAAATTTGACATTTAATTTTTTGTATCAACACAATCGTCACCCGAGCACACTTACACATTAGGTAGAGCACTGATCACAGTTACCTGAAGAAAGCTAGCTTAGTAGATGCTGACCTTAAGGACTATCCAGGGGTCGACATCGGCATTTACATTTACATTGCCTCTAGACCAAACTTATAAACCCATATTGATACCAGTACAACTTCAGAAGTCAAGAGGAATCAGCCAAAGAGTTTAGGGTCGTTCCGAAGCAGCAAGAAGCAAGTCCCAAGAAAACATAAATAACACACAAGCCAATCGAAACGATTGTGGACGTTGGATATAACAGCGCCCTCCTTGAATGAGACGTGGTTTTTCGTATCTGGCTGGGAAATGCCCACTTTGTGAATTATCTGTTTGAGAGACCAGATCTTCCGCGTTAAATATCTGTGTGGTAAGTCCAGCCCTCTCGTCAAAAGTGCATGCGTTGCCTATCATTTGGGCCGCAGTTTTGTCTACATATATTGCATCATCTACTGAGATCATCTGAGATGCTTTGCAAGATAATATTGCAGGACTAGACCTCACTAAAATTCTAATTTAAACATAGGGAGTGAAGTGGTTAGGCGTGTCGACCACTTTCCATATATGAGAAGCTGTATTGACTCCAATGGGTGGCTCCTGGGCGAATCCTCATGATGATAATAATAATATATTCTCGTTTTTTGTACATGAGAGACGCCATCATCAATATGATAAATTACATATACGATTAGTAAGCATATTCAATAATAACAATAATATAATAAAATACATATGTATCCCTACCTATGTAGGACAAACCAATTGTACACGCATGGATAAGTATCATTTAAATTACATAAATTTGGTTTATGGTGAAATTACATGGTTGTTTTCTTTTTGCCTTTGGTTTGTGGAAACAATGTGATAACTAGTCATAAATAGTCACATCAAGAAATATAGAAATATTGTCTTCGCATCAGTAAAAAATCCCAAGTGTGTTTTGTATGGATTACAAATACTTGGGAAAAAAGCAAAGCTTGAAGTTATTCCACCATATAACTTTGGTGTGTACGACATCGAATCTTATTATTGATTTATATCCAGATTGGGTATAAATTTAAAGTAAATGATACACTTGTATAATTTTTTCAGCATTTTCATCATGAGTAACACCAAAAGTGAATTGTACGCAATGCAGGCTAATAATAACAGTTTATATTTTCTTATAAAAGGGTGTTTACAAGAAATGTAGGCCATTTTTCCAGGCACGACCAGTTTTGTTATAAATTAAGATTGTGAAGCATTATAAATTAATACTTTTTCATTGGTATAAGGTTACATTTCACAACTGTATTCCAGGATGCGTCGTGGGGGAAGGTAATGGGTAATTCACGAGGTGCTTGTAAGATATGGGACCAATAATGTTTGCAGATCACTTGTCATTGTAAATGCTTAAATACCTACATTCTTGATTCTCATTCAAAAGTCATATAGAAGCTAAATTGGTGAGAGAGAAAAAAGAGGACAAACGACAGCAGCACGGAGGAAAGCAAATGGGGTCCTCAAGGAGTGATTTATAAATTTATACATATTCTATGACTGTAAATATGATTATTTTGGTACACTAACTAACTAACTAACCAATCCTATTATGTTGACTTTTATGTGACAAATAATATCTATTTCCTATGTAGAAATGTTTATCATTCACTTCCAATAATATTAACGTTTATAATCGTATATTGTTGTATCTTATACGTTTACTGAACTTAAATATCTATGTAAGGTGGAAAAGATGGTGTAAGATTGAGACGCGGGAATGCATTGTCATCTTTGAGCAGTCTGGTGGCTGAAGAGGTGAACGCTGGAAGTGTGTTTGCATCGTGCACATTAGGTGGTAGTCTGTTCCAAATGACTTAAAGCATATTTAAGAATTTGTACTGCATTTAAGTCTGACAATGCTCCATAGCAGCCAGGTTGTCATGATTTCTAAGATTGAAAACTGATGACAGCGATGGATTGGGTTATTGGCCTGGAAGAGTGCAAGAGAAGGTTAGTCAGCTTATAGCAGAAAATAAGGTTTAGCCTGAGACGTCTTTTCCAGAGTGGTTCTATTTTCAGTCTCTCTCAACGTTGGAGTAGTCGAGCTGCATTCTAAACCAAGAGTTTTTGAGGTAAATTGCCATTGCACTCCCTCTAATTTAAGCTTGTCATTCTGTCGCAGTCCGCTAAGAATAAACATGCAGTATTCTACAATAGGTCGGACACATACTTTGTATAATAAAACCTTAGTTTCACAAGAGAAGAAATTGCGAGTTATGCATCCTAGGAGCCTTCATGTTTTATGTCTAGCATAATTAGTTTGTTCAGATAACCTTAAATTACTAGAGTATCTGATACAGAGATTTACGACTGAGTTGAGCTTGGCTGGTTTTCGTCCATTTACTTCAAGAGTTGGGTCAAGGTTACTGTTGCCAATGCAAATTCAGCCGCATTTGTTAATGTTAAACTTTAGACAGGATTCAGCAAACTATGTTGAGAGACCACTTAGTTCAAGGTGTATTTCACTTTCCAAGCCGTTTAATTCGTGATTGTGGCAGGTATAAACGTGTTTGAAGTTGTCAGCATATAGGAATGGATTACCCGAGGTGAAGCGGTTACAAATGCTGTTAATGCATACTGTAAATAAAAGTGGACCTGGGACACTGCCTTGCACAACCCCACTTGAGATCTGCCTAGGATGATACAATACTGACCCGACTTTGGTTATTTGTACCCTGTTGCTTGGAAGTGACTTTAACCAGTTCAGTAATGGGTTGCGAATTCCACATGAGTACAGCTTCTCAAAGAGAACAATCAGAGATGCCATGTCAAATGCCCTAGATATATCAAAGTAGAGAACAACGACTAGCCTACATGCTTAGCGACTACTAGTGATGCAGTTGAAAAATTCGAATTGGCATGTAACGCAGGGCCTGTTTTTAAGAAATCCGTGTTGAGACCTTATAACAAGATCTTCCTTAAGTTTATAGTCTGACAATTGATCTTTGACAACTTTCTCCACGATTCGTGAGATAACTGGGGCTACATTTATGAGTCTGTAATTGAGAACGTTTGCCTTATCACCGGATTTGTAGAGTGGGATTATGAGGCTAGTTTTTCGCTCATTAGGGTAAGTGCCAGTGTCCACAGATATTGAGAAGAATTTACGAAGTAATAGGGGAATATCACACCCACTGTTTTCAAAAATTATTGAAGCAAAGCCATCCGGTCCCGTGCTAGCAGAAGGTTTAAGTCTTTTAACTGCTTGTCCTATTAATTGATTGGCAAACACTATGCTCCTGAGGGAGGAACTAGTAAGGGGTGCGGTTTCACCAGGGATGTGCGTTTCTAAACTAAAGTTCGCAAACCACTCACTGAAAAGTTCACAGATAGTGACAGGCTCATTGTAGATTACTTTGTCGTGAAGTAAGTAGAAGATGTCCCTCGTGATCCGCCTTCCTTTCTTCAGGTGTTGTTAGGTTATGGTCTTTGAAGGTACTTTTAAGTGCACTCAAATCCTTGTCGAGGTCCTTTTGAGAGCGTAGGCGCTTGAAAGATTCAAGTGACTCGTGGATTAGATGCGGTAGTGATAAATCCTTAGTGGAATAGTACTGTTTCATCAACCTCCTTAACTTAGTGCGGCATGCCCTCGGAATGTATTCATCTTGGTGTCTACTTAATTTCACTGCCTTCTTAGGAGCAACAGTATCTAGACAAAGGGTAACATTCCTGTAAAATAGGGACACTACAGCCTCCAGGGAGTCAGTGGTAAAATATTCATCCCAGTGACAGAGTCGAATGAGTTCTTGGACTAATCCCCAGTCTGTATGTTTGTAACTACGACAAATCAAACTCCCTGAATCCTGTTTGTTTCCTGTATTTAGTGGTGAGAAAGGCAGAGAGCACAGTACCATTCTATGGTCACTACTGGAAAATCTGTTACCAACATAGGTGGAGACTGGGATTGTGTCAAGACAAAACACAAGGTCCAACATGTTGTCACCACGAGTAGGTGTCTGGACGTGTTGCTGCCATCCATAACAATCGATAGTGGCAAGTAATTCGTCGAAGCGTTAGAGGCTGGAACTACTCAGCCAGTTGACGTCTGGGAGATTGAAGTCCTCTGTAATTATTTTGTAATTAGTACGAAACGAGGGGGCGTTTGCAAACGATTTAGCTAATAACGCATCTGTTTCTTTGGTTGAGCATGGTTCTCGATAAACACAGCCTATGAGAAGTTTGTACTGATCTCGATGTAAGACGATCCAGAGTGAATCAGGTATCTCATTCAGTATTTCATCTACCGCCTTGCTGACTACGAATGAGTTATGTACATATAAGACATCATCCACCACGATTGCAATCTCTATTTGCACGGCGTACAGTGTAACCATCCATGTATATACAGACCCCCTAATAGCTCTGAAATGACTGATATAACTATTGGAGAAATACTAGAGCATGTGGTTACGCTGGACTTTGACTACAAAGTAGTTTGTGGCGATTTCAACTTACCTAGAGTAAGCTGGGATACCTGTACAGGACCTAGAATCCATGACGAGCTACTACAAGCTATAGACGTAGGCGGATGCAAGCAGTGCGTACGCCTCCCTACAAGAAATGAAAACACTCTTGACTTAATCCTTTGTCATGAAATAGAGCCCATCTCGATAGAGGTAGGAAATAAACTTGATAACAGTGATCACAACATATTGTACTGCACGCTACCCCTCCGACTAACAACTGAACACACACCTAAAAATTCCCCGGTGCACTATCAATATAGGGACTATGAGAATGCCGATTGGGAATTCCTATCAGATCCGTTGAGAAGTTCTGACTGGGAAGAATACTTCATCAACAATAACTTAGAAGTATCACTTGAGACTTTTTACAAAACAATTGGCTCAGCAAGAGACACAATCGCGCCCCTAAAATCTGCTCTAAAGACACCAACTCCATTTATAGACCGCAAAACGCGACTAATCCTAAAGAAATTAGAAAGTAAATACCATGTATTTAAGGAATTTAATGAGTTAAACCAAACACATGAAACTCTTCAACTGCTTGAAGAGAAACACAAAATGATGTCACAACTGGAAGCAAATAAAGCGCTTGTGGGTAACTCCAAAACTCAGGAACTTTGTAGGATATTGCAGAAACGTCTAAAAGGCAGTAAAGACAAAACTGTAAGCAGCTTGGAACGTAAGGGTATAATATACAATGATCCCCAGGTTATAAGTGAACTCCTCAATGAGTGGTTTTGCAATGACGCCAGAGTGCACCCGACCCCAAATTTCCAAACGACCTGCAACAGTAACCACAAATTAGGCGAAATAGACTTTAATATACAAAATATAGACTCAGCGATTAAGACTCTGAAGTCTAATGGTAGTACTGGAACAGACGACATACCATGTGTCATATACAAAAATGGTAGCACGGAAATGGTAGTCTTGTTACTTAGAATATTTACTCTCTCGTTGGAAGCTGGAACTTATCCTAAAGTGTGGAAAACCACATACATATCACCTAAGTACAAAGCAGGGGCCAAAACCAGTGTATGCAACTATAGACCTATCAATATAACACCGGTAATATCCCGAATAATGGAGAAAGTGGTTAAAGACCAAGTGTCAGACAACTTACTAGAACATGAACTTATCAATCCATCGCAACACGGATTTCTCAAAAAGAGATCATGTGTGACCTGTCACATAGACTTTTTCAACGAAGTTACACAAAGTAGGGACAACAGAGAACTAGTTATTGTACTATATTTCGATATAACAAGAGCCTTCGACAGAGTTTCCCATAATCTGCTAGTCAGCAGGTTATGCTCACTAGGGATATGTGACCCTCTCCTGAGCTGGATAAAATCATTTCTCTGTGGCCGAACTCAGACAACGAAAGTTGGCTCGATGACCTCCAGGCCTAGGCCGATTAGCAGTGGTGTCATCCAGGGAAGTGTATTAGGCCCACTCTCATTCATAATATATATAAACAGTACCTGTGAATGCTTTAGTGTAGGTAAACCAATACTATATGCAGATGACTTAAAAGTGACGTATAAATGCAAGAACACAGATCTTGGAATAACAGTTTAGAGGCTGCGGGTATTGACGTTCGCGAGTTGTACGGATTATACTAACGCAAGATCTTATACCAACAACCACTATAGTGTTCGTTCTTCGAGTACCAAATGGTAAAGCAAAAGACCAGATTTTGTCGTCCAAAGTACGTATTATATT
Source organism: Trichobilharzia szidati (assembly GCA_944472155.2). Lineage (NCBI taxonomy): Eukaryota > Metazoa > Platyhelminthes > Trematoda > Strigeidida > Schistosomatidae > Trichobilharzia > Trichobilharzia szidati. The sequence goes on from OX235279.1 coordinate 143,853,007, forward strand.
TCGGGACAAAATCGCGGGTAGAGGTGAATGCTTAGCTAGCTAGTAATCGTGCACGCACGTGACACGACGGAGCACCAAATGGCGGGGATGCTTGACCGTAAGCCTTCAGCTAAACAAGTCGACTTAAACAGTGATGGTCAGCATCCAATGTTGAGTGATGATTGCTGTGGTTAATAATTTTGGGGAATTATTTACCGCTACAGCTCACTCCCCCCCTAGTGGGTTTGTGAGGACCCTAAGACATGACCAGCCGGAAGTAAAAAATCTCGATGGTTCCCTGATGGGTGAAAAAATCTTCCGAGCGGCTTGATCGAGAGCCTGCTGGTCTGTCTGCCTATGCTAATAGGGTGTCTGTACATAGCTTCCTCAATGTTGTTCGTTGGATCCCGTGCTTCGTTTGTTTCCTGTCCAGTGCCCGTTGCACCTGGAAAAGAAAACAAGAATGCTGAGAACCTTGTCAAGAAAAATGTACCAAATAAGCGTTTTTTACCAAAAAAATATGACATGCATCTACTATACAGTAAAATAATGTAAAGTTCAAAATATCGGGAAAAAAAATATACATCTAATTTAATTTTATGTACGGTTATAGGAAAAATATCGTTTACTTGTGTTAAATGATGCAACATAAAAAAATTGATGTCACTCAGTTATGTGAAATAGGTGTGAAGGTATTCTGGGAATCTAACGTGACGTCCAGAACGCGTTTTCTTAGAGTGATCGACCGAAGTAGCCAGTGGGCGAATGCCCTGACAGTCAATAGTGTGACCCAGAAAATCGAGTGAGTCAACGCCTATTTGACACTTCTGTATATTGATGGTAACACCATGTTGGCGTAACCTTTCAAATGCCAAGTCCAAGTGTCTAAGGTGAGTTTCCTTATCTGGACTGGCAATGAGGCAGTCGTCTAAGTATGCGTATACAAAGTCGAGACCGCGAAATACTTCATCGATGAAGCGTTGGAATGTTTAGGCCGCATTCCGGAGGCCAAATGGCATACGTAGGAATTCGAAAAGTCCGAAAGGCGTAATGATAGCCGTTTTCGGGATATCTTCTGTCGCCGTCGGGATTTGGTTATATGCTTTAACCAAGTCGATTTTGGAGAATATATATGCTCCAGATAACGTTGCCGTCAAGTCGTGTATGTGAGGCAAAGGGGAGCAATCAAGGGTTGCTTTGGCGTTCACTCGCCGGTAATCACCAGTGGGTCGCCAATCGTTACTATCCTTTTTCGGTACCATATGCAATGGGGATGCCCATGGACTATTCGATGGCCGAATGATGCCAAGGGTGAGCATATGATCGAATTCGTTTCTGGCAATTCTCAGTTTATCAGGGGCCAGTCGTCGTGCTTTGGATGTCACGGGCTGTCCTGAGGTTATGATGTGGTGCATAACATTGCTGGTTATGCACGGGAGATCGTTAGATGGGCAATTCAGTTCCGGATATTTGTCAACAATCAGTTGAAAAGTTGGATCGAGGATTGCTTTCATCTTAACGATTGACAAGCTGGGGCCTACGTAAGTTATGCCTTTGATAGACAAACTAGTAGTGTTGTCAATTAATCGTTTACGGCGGACGTCTACGAGCAAATCATGATGATTAAGTAGGTCCGTGCCAATGATGGGCATTGTGACGTCAGCGATTAGGAAAATCCACTGAATAGGTTTGCGTAAACCTACGTTCAGATAGACGTATTTCCGACCATAGGTTGCAATTGGTTTTCCATTTGCAGCCTGTAGGTTGAAGTTAGGATCCTTCTGTCGATCTGCCGCTGTAGCAGGAAGGACGCTGACTTCGGCGCCTGTGTCGACTAGATATCTAATCTGGCTCATTACATCATGGATGTAAAGTAAGCGGCTAATGCCACCGGCGACGGTTGCCGCTAACGCGTGCAGGCGGGATAGTTTCCCACAGACTTGGAGGCTTTGCCGAAATCACAAGGTTTTCGACAACATTTCGCTTCCTTGCCATAGGTGTTGTGACACCAACACCAGTCAGGATTTTTAAGAGAGCGTGTGTTGGACTTAGATCGTCCACGTGCGCTTTGCCGTTGAGGGGATTTAGAACGACGATAGGAGGAATTGCTAGGCTTGTTTGACCTAAGCATCTGCTGGACGGAGTTGATTAACTCTATCATTGCAGAGTCCTTCTTCGAAGTCTGTTCGGTAACAGAGTATACTTCGGTAACTGGCCGTTTCGTTATCTCTAGAATTCTATCTGCAGAGACAGCTAAATCATCTATGAGAACACCCTGAAGTGTCACAAGTACAGTCTGGACTGACTGTGGCAGTTTGGATAAAAATAGTTCTCTGAACAGTTCTTCATCGAACTGACTTTGGCCAATGATCTCTTTCATTCTTGCCAGCATGCTCACGGCTGACTGATCTCCTAACTCGATGTTACGAAATAACTCATCCAGACGTTGTCGATCTGTGAGAACGTTTCTCTTCAGGAGGGATGCTTTTAGCAACTCGTACGAGTTACTTACCGACATCTGCAGAGTTACGCACCTGCTGAATTCCCGCGGTAGGGCGTGAATAACTGCAAGGAACTGTGAACGTTGATCAGTTATGCCATGTTCACAAAAATCGGACTCAGCAATCTGAAACCACGTTTCAGCATTATCTGGCCAATATGGTACTAGCTGGATTGTTTTGGCGGTTGAGCGAATCTGAATGACCTTATGGCTAGGATCACTCATGACGAAAAGTATGCCGATAACAATATAGTACAAGAATAAACACAAAAAGGAACGAACTCACCGGGTTTATCTGCATGTGAATTGAAGATGTAGTTCGTGGTTGGGCTCACCAGTTTAGAGGCTGCGGGTATTGACGTTCGCGAGTTGTACGGATTATACTAACGCAAGATCTTATACCAACAACCACTATAGTGTTCGTTCTTCGAGTACCAAATGGTAAAGCAAAAGACCAGATTTTGTCGTCCAAAGTACGTATTATATTTCGGGACAAAATCGCGGGTAGAGGTGAATGCTTAGCTAGCTAGTAATCGTGCACGCACGTGACACGACGGAGCACCAAATGGCGGGGATGCTTGACCGTAAGCCTTCAGCTAAACAAGTCGACTTAAACAGTGATGGTCAGCATCCAATGTTGAGTGATGATTGCTGTGGTTAATAATTTTGGGGAATTATTTACCGCTACAACAGTAAACGCCACACAGCAAGAATTAGAAAAAATGGATAGATGGTGTGACACCTGGCAACTCCAGTTTAATGTCGAAAAATGTGGCTGGCTCTGCAAAGGTTGCAACAATTTAGAACTTGACCTGACAATTCAAGGCCATGCACTTCAACGACTGGAATCTGTACTGGACCTAGGGCTGAAATATTCACATAACTCACCATTTTCTGAACATATCTCCAAACAAGTGTCAAAGTCACGCAGACTTATCGGCATTCTACTCAGGAACTTCTACAGAAATGAGTCTAGAATTCTGTTGTACAAGGTTTGTGTGCGTCCTTTATTTGATTACTGTCCATTCATGTATAGTAGTATACGCATAGAGGACAAATTGAAAGTCGAGGGATTGCAGAGGTACTTCACGTTAAAATTACTCGGAACCGGAAATGGTACGAACTACTCCACTGGATGTGATACCCTGGGACTAGAAACACTATGGCTAAGACGCCTGAGACTAAACTTAACACTTTACTATAAGCTTCTAAACCACTTAGTTTTTACCTCTACTAATGGCACTCGACTTTCAGATGACAATGGCTACAAACTAAGACACACTAAGGGTACAGTAGCTATCGAACAATGTAAAATAGCCACCAGGCAAAAGTTTTATTCGATTAGGTATGCACAGATATGGAATAAACTACCAATGGAAATGCATCAAGCAAGTACATTGGCCTCCTTCAAAATGGTGCTTTATTGACAAACTACAAGAGTTTGCAAACGATAGTAGTTCTAGTTCCTATCTGAGAGCCTCTGAAATTATAGGACCATTTAATGTATGAGCTTAAATACTGCGCCTGTTGTTTTTTGCCTATATTTATAATTCTAGATAAAACATTAACGGTTAAGATACGTATCCTCAAACAGACAAGAAATCTCGTTTGTAAAACTACTACCCAACACAATAAGTGGAATAAAATGGACACAAACCGACAACATGAAACAGGTATAACTCACCACAACATCACATGGACAGATGAACGCTCGCTGGGCACCATATATCCCTCACCAACTGCAACCCACATTTCCTAAGATAATGTGATGAACTTATATCCATAATGTTGCTGAGCAGTTAATATTCTCAACTCCTGTTGGAACAGCTGAAATTCATAAACCTTCCTCACGCTAAGAAAATACCCACAAGCAGTAGAAATCCATTAATTAATGCGTCTGAAGCTTATATATTTACTCCCAACAATGACATTGCAGATGAAATGAGATAAACATATCACTGATTTCAAAATAACACATCAATGAACTATAATTCAAGGATTCTGCACACAACGAAGTTATGTATGAAAATTGACTTCAAGCTTTATTTTTTTCCCAGGCACTTATAATCCATCGACCAAAAACCTGGTTTTTGTTTTGTTAATGCGAAGACAATACTTCTGTATTTCCTGATGTGTTGCACTCACTGACAATCTAGCAGATTTTTCCAATTGTGCACAGAAATGATTGTATATAAGTGAAAAGGCTGTTTTATACTACTGGGATTAACATTTATCAAGTGTATGTATAATCTCCAGCGAACATGTAGAGCATATCTTGCTACTGCCTCTAAATTGTGATTGAATTATATGGTTCTATTTCTGTAACAATCTGATGATGCCTGTAAACTGGCGTCCCTCATGTACTGTACTATGAGAATAAATTTATTTATTTATATGATCTTTTATACGGTGCGCTGGTTTTATCCTGTCCCCCTTCATATTGGAGCGGAAATCGCCATCCTTCAGTAGTCATGCTGCTGTCAGTTGTTCTTGAGAGGAAACCGGCTTTGGGTTAGTCACTTACAGTTGTTATCTACCAGCACATGTGGCGTGGGGAAGTTTGCCTTTACCAGAAACGGGGCTGGAAAACTCATCAGGGAATCCCAGTGTGATTTCCTACACCTCTATGCGAATCTAATGTGGTAACTGAGGACAAACGTCTGTGTGCGCGGTGTTCTCAGACCTAATGTTACATTGGTCGAAGTACGGATCTAGCGGGGGAAAATTGTAGTTCATCTGGATCAAAATCCAGCAATCGAACTTTGGTGATTACCAGAGGATGTACATTTACATAGCCAGTTTTTAGATCAGATTACATGGTTCATGAGACATTGTAATGAGCAGACGTCAAACTTAAAAGTGGGCACGAATAAAAAGAACCCGAAAAATGCAATCGAAAAACAAAAACACAGATAAATTACAGTTAGCCATAATGAAACAGACGTGTTATGAACAAATAAGACTCACCGACTTAATACCCTACTCTTCTATCAAAATTAATCAGATTACCGACCAATAACCCACATGAGGCACTGGTGTAGTTTGAATGATCGTTCTGAAAGAGCAATGGAGGGCAAGTGAAGCAGGGAAGCCGGGTGAAACACAAAATCATTCATAATTCAATAACTTTCAGTAGATTGAGAGCCTTGCAAATCATAAAGAAGATACAATTCGCACCTGGCTACTTGTCTCGTACCTCGTAACTCAATAGTCACTAAGTAATTCCATATTAGTTTGTTTATTAGATATATCGCACAGTGAAACAGTATTATTTACTGGATGACGTTTCGAACAAAATTTATTGTTCATAATCATATCAATTAATTTTTGTTCGAAACGTCATCCAGTAAATAATACTGTTTCACTGTGTGATATATCAAATAAACAAACTAATATGGAATTACTTACTACCACAGTGCCCAAGTTTTACACATATATTAATAAAGTCACTACGTAGCCTAGGGTGACTTTAGCGTCCTGTGTTGAATAGACTCTACGAAGCTACGCCTAACTGGTTGTCTGACGGATCTAACAGGTATGCCGGAAGGATACCAGGATTCAACCAACCAGGCTGTAATATCTCACCATATAGTCAGTGGTACAGCCACTCACGTCTCCATTTTGTCCACTCACGTTTTTATCAGTGTATTGTAAACTGGGGATCATCAAACTCAGGGACTTGGACAGAGGTGGGAGACGAACGCCAAAGTGATAGAAAAGACGAATAGCTGTAGACAACACGAGACAGCTGTCTAGATTAAGTGTGTACGCGCTCCTCAAGGAACCAATGATGTACCAAGCAACTTCTGAGAAGAACAACACTTCGATCACCCCATGGGTTGGTCGGTCGGAACGTCTGGGAGAACACTGAGGAGCAATTCAACTGTTCTGAAGCCACTCTAAGCCATCCAAACACTCAACACCTACCTCGTTGGGATGCGGCACGAAGTCTGAGGTCTTCATCTAAAAGAAACTCTCCATTCACAAAGAAAGACATACATCTGTATGCTCACATTAATTTAAATGCAAAAATGGGTCTTTTGACGCGTGGGGGTTGCGCGGAGAACCAATGAAATTTAAAAACTCCTCCAGCCCCTAACGAAAGCTTGGACCTTACTAAAGTTCTGCTGTAGTTGTAGGATTCACTAAATTAAACGCGTCGGGAGACCTAAGACATATTGATGACGGATAGAATTGAACTGTAATAATGAAGCTAGTTGTGCAAATTAGTAGTGGTGACAGTGGTTATTACGCGAACGTTTGTTTGAAGTGTTCCACCAGTTGTAAGGCGCATTAAACGGAAGTATCTGTGACGATGGCGGAAGATCCTCAACTGAGCCTTCTTAACCACAAACTGCAGCTGCAACAAGTAAAGATAGTGCATCTTTGTATTTTCCAATGTTAAGGTTGAAGCAGCTCTTGAACTGGATCATGATAATGAGGAACTCTTGCAACTTAAACGAGATCTTGAGGAAGTCATCAAATTGTCTCTCGAACTATTGGGAAAATCAAGTGATACTCCAGAAGTAACATGGAATGTGGGCGACCAATGCATGGCTATGTGCTCTCGTGACAAACTGTAAGCTCATTTATTTAATTGAGTGATATCATAGTTATTATCGCGCGACCATTCTCGAGTTCCTTGGGGACACCAGCTGTGTGGTAAATTTTGATATGTCCGATACCACAGACGTATGTCAGGAGAGCATTTCCTGTTTTCGTGTGTATTGTATATGCATTTAAGCACTGAGGTTTAGCTAAGGCACCAGTATGTTGTTCCTCTGCATAAGGCAATTGAGTGAGTTTAGTATTTCCTATCCTAGTAGCCTTAAGTTTGTTAACTCGTCCTATAAGCTATAGTTTTGGTGACTTTATAAAAGAATTCACTAAGATTTATCTAACTCGTTAGGGTTCTTTCGTTTCAGTTAGAAAATGTCAGCCTTTAAGATTGGTTTATCATACTGTCTTATCATTTGCGGATGCCATTGAGTTTTTGTATGTATTCAAGCACGGTACGTATGGGACTTTGAATTCGTTCGTTTGATGGTGGGAGATTTTCGCAATCTACAGCTGCTGGGGCAACTTACAGTGAGTAAATATTTCGGTGTAATAAAACCTACTAAGCTATTTTCGCAATGCATATCACACAACCTCCATTCTTGATGTACATTGTCTGTGTGTTTCTTTTTCAGCTGTGTCACCTGAAACCAGTTACCACGGTCACACCCATTGTGAAGAAGAAAAAGTAGGTTCATATTCCACAGTATTTCATTTACAGGCACGAGACAAAAAACCGCGCTATTGAGAAAAAGAAGATCAAAAAACAACGCCTTCTCCAAAAAGAAGAGGAGATCGAATCATTTTGCGAAAAAGAGAAAACCGCTGGCTTAATTTCAGCAGAAAAAATGATAAAAACAGGGAAGACTAAAAAGAGCATATTTGCATCTCCTGAAGCACTGGATGGGCGTGTTGGTGTTGGCACATGTGGTATTGGTGGTAAGCCAATGACAAAGTTTACTGTATTAAGCCTCACAAGAAAACACTGAGTTTCTGTGCCTTGTACATAGTGTAAATATATCTTTATATCCGCATTTTGTTCTGTTTCCGTGGGAGATAGATAAAGTATAGTCACTATCGTGTCCCTCCAACTGGGAAATGGGTTAAGTTATAATAATTTTATATTTTTTATATTTTCATATAAACATAAATTTACATGAAAATGCATGTCATTTTCGCAGGCACGATCAAGTATGATACAGTGTCAAATAGTAGATTGTCTACAAGTTAGTAATGTTTGAACAGCTAAATATTTGATATATGTATAAATACACTCTTTGTCTGACTCATATCGTATCATTGTTGAATTAAACAGCAGTCCTCCAGGTTGCGCAGGAAAATCGACTTCATTTCGTTTTCAACCCGTAGTTGTAGGCATACGATAACCAACCAATATTGGGGTAAGTACAACGTTTACAAGGGATAGTTAGCTATTTTAGAAAAGTAAAGGTGCAAAGGTAAGTCATTAAAGTGCAATGAAATAAGTAAATGCAATGCATCATTAATATATGCATTCATAAATGAAATACAATGGGAGACTATAATTCCTAGGCTGACAAAGTTCCTTTGCAATGTAAAATGCTACCCTATAGCTCTTACTATCATGATGTTCACTTTTGGTTTAATACAATTATCCACAAGCCGGTTGTTTTTATTTCATACCTTTTTGTGTATTTGGTGCACAACCGTACCCTATAGAGAATAGGAACAAAATAAGTCGAATCAAATTCATAAAGAGCTGTAAAATGTTAGGTTTAGTGGAATATAATGAGCAAGTGTAGACGTTATTAGAAAATGGATGAGATGAGACATTGTTACGTGATATTCGAAGATACGACAAAGGAAAGCATGTTAATTTATAAGATGCCCCATAAATCTGTGCAGAGCTCACGTGGTCGCATCTCAGAAATAGGCTGACCGAATGGTATATGTTTAAAGGTAGAAGCATGATCTGTCCAGGCGATCATTATTATCTTATTCAAGATAAAGATTCAAGCCCTCATAGAAATCTCGAGCCATCAAATTGCGCATTGCTGTTCCTGCAGAATGGGGCGATTCACCTTAGTGTCCACCACCATATCTACTGATCAGCATGCGCCACCCTCCCTCCTTTTATGATGTTAGGCTCTGATTGTTATGGCTACAGCAAATATATTGCTTGATTCCAGACACGTTCGTACCTCACATTCCATTTCCCTAGCTTTCTTAGTGAGTGCTTCCAATAGATCTCCACATACAGATCTATGAACATATTATATATGTGTGCATGCGTCCTAATGAACAGATTAATTTATAAGATGTTAAACCCTTAAAGAGTAAAAAGAATAGGTTTTGTGAATAGTGGATCAAGATTCAGCAGAACACTATAGTTAGAGTTCATTGTAGGTAGTATGAACTGAAGGTAGGGTCGGTTGGCAGGACTTATTGTACTAAATTATCATGACAGTCTTTTATATAGTAAGCATTTGACATTGCAAAGTAACCAGTCTACACATATTATAAAACGATATTAACACAGAACCAACAGAATTTTAACATTTGGTTAACAATACCGCAGTGTGTGTGTCCTGAAGAAGCGTAGTTAGTCTTACAGGGAACCGTAAAGTAAATCAAACTATATATGATAAGAGTGTTATCAATATTATAATTCGTAACAGCTTTCATGACAAGTGCTTCCCATTAGGTCACATGGCACAATAATACCAGAGGACATTGTTAGCAGTATTATCATCATACTTGTGAACAAGTGGGTTACTACAAAAGACTAAGAAATTAGGTTTCCCTTAAGAGTTATGAAGTATAAAAATAGCTAATATTAGAGCAACTAAGTTATATTCTATCTAGCAGTGATATGAGTAGTGGAACAATTAGTGATAAAGTTATGTAAAGTGGTCCTGAGTAAGGCAACTGGTTAGCAGAACTTGTTATGCTAAATTTTCACGAGCGATTTTATATGGTGTGCGTTCCACATTGCAAAGTGACTCATCAATTACATAATGGAAAAATACTACACAATTTCAACAATATGAATTTTTTAGAAAATTATAAGAAAATAGGTACATGGTGACTGAAGATAGTCATTTCAACTCAAAAATAGTGCTAATAATATTAATAATATATTTGTAGCAAAGGCCTAGGAAATTGCGTTTAAGAAATATGAAGTATAGAAGTAGCTAGTATTACAGCAACTAAGTTGTAGTCTATTTAGCAGGGTAAAAAGTGTAGTGGAACATTTAGTGATAAAATTTTGTGTAATGATCCTGAAGAAAACAGCCGGTTAACAGAGCTAGTTATGCTAAATTTTCATGACCGATTTTCATACGGTGCGCATGAGACATTGCAAAGTAACCCTTCAACTTATATAATGTTAAAAATACTGCGAAATATTATAAAGATTATACGTTTTAGGAAGGTGTATGAGAAAAGGTGGTTATTGGCTGAGTAAAGTCATTCAGACACAACAAATAGCACTGTATTATTAACTGTATATACATATGTAAAATATTAGAAGATGTGGTTGCTAATATAATTGTTTCTAGAAGTACTTATATTAACATAACTTACTGAAGACTATACAGAAAGGAAAATCAGTAAATTAGTTAAACGTTCGCTGCGTAAGTAGTAGAGTCGAGTTATATGTAACTGACTGAGCTGAAGACTAGACCGGCTTTTCCTTACCATTTTACCAACATTTGTGGTCCTTTAGACAAGCTAGGGTGGACATGTTAATGTGTCTCTTTAGGCTCCGTCTGAACCCATCGGGGTTTTCACAACATCTAATTTCAGATGGTAGTTGGTTCCAAAGAGTGCAATATTTAATGGTGAAAAAGTTTGCCCTAATGGATTTTCTGTAGGTAGCCACCTTGACAAGGTAGTTGTGGTTTCGCAGCTGATATGATTTAATATTTTCCCACGTTATGTATGAGTTACTACAACAGTGTTTTCTTATGACTTTGAATAGTAGAAATAAGTTGCACTTCACTCTCCTTAACCACAGAGGTTCTAAATTCAGACGCATATACCTGTCAACATATTCCACTGGTTGGTCAAACCCTATTATGCGTTTCGTTGGGAATCTCTGAACACTTTCGATTCTTTTTCGGTCTGCAGACCTTAGGTTACTATACAAGAGAGCACAATATTCAAGTTTGGGGCGGATACACGTTCTATATATAGCTAATCTTGCTTCTTGGGTGTAGAAGTTACGCATTACAAAGCCAATGAGTCGTTTACAGTCAGATACTACCTTATTTGCATGATCGGAAAAGGTTAAATCTGAGTATGCTATCCCGAGATCTGCTACTGTGTTCAGTTTCGAGAGGAGCTTACCGTACATATATAGGCACATTCTCAGTTTCCAGCGTCCAAGGTGTGTGGGCTATACCACACTTTTCTGGGTTGAAGGCCGGTTGCCGTTTTTCGCTCCAACCGTCTAGATTGTTTAAGTCATGTTGGATTTTGCCTTCGACACTCATGCCATCGTACCCATAGTCGTATACTATCTTGAGATCATCTGCAAAGAGGTATGGCTTTCCATACTTGATCACAGAGACTGTCATTTATGAACAAGACGAACAGATTAGGGCCAGGAACGCTTCCTCGTACTGCACTACTAGTTAGTTTGGTGAAGACAGCCAGTGGTTGATTTTGATTAATTGCTCTCTTTCTGTGAGGAAAGAATTTATCCATTTGAGAAGCTTTCCAGTTATTCCGTAGGATTGGAGTTTTGTTATGAGTCTGATATGTGGGACTTTATCGAAGGCCTTGCTAACGTCGAGAAATAATGTTGTTACCGAATGCCCATCATCAATGCATTGTGTAATGTAGTCAAAATATTCTAAGTGGCAAGTAATACACGACCTTCTACTTAAGAAACCGTATTGGGATGGGGATAGTAGGTCATTTGACAGCAAGTACTGAATGATTTCAGTCTTTACTATCTTTTCCATTACACGTGAAACTACAGACGTGGTGTTGATGGGGCGGTAGTTGTTGATATCAGCTGTAGGCCCGCATTTATGGATAAGTACAATATAAGACTTCTTCCAGCAGGTAGGGTATGTCCCATCGCTTAGTGAAATTGAGTATAACTTGAGCAGGAGTAAATTCATATCACTACCACCGTTTTTCAGCAGAATGGAAGATATACCATCTGGATCAATAGTGTTACTAAGCTTAAGATTTGCGACAGCTTTATCGATCGCGTGTGTGGTGAAAAGTATGACACTTAAACATTTGTCTGTTTTACGTGGAAAATCCATGACCTCATCGTTCTCTAAGGTGTATAATCTGGCGAAGTGCTTGCTAAACAGTTCACATATCACCTCAGGATTTTCGTAAGCAATCCCGTCTAAGTATAATACTTTAGGATAAGCTGTTTTGGAGTTCGTCAACCTACTTTTGAAAAGTTTACCTATTTCTCCTGAGTTATGCGGTGCCTTAATGGCTCACATTTCTTTGTTTCTGAGGCCTATATTTCTCAACTCTTCAATTCTATTGAGAAGGGTTTTAATAACAATTAGTGATGACAAGTCATGATATCTGTAGTATTTTATTGAGTGCTTTCGTAGACTTCTCCTAAACGATGTCGGAATATAATCGCTTTGGGGGAATCTGAAGCTAAGAATCTTCTCAGGTGCGACGACGTCATGAATTGAGTTGATATTCTGATAAAAGTTGTTAAGAATTGCCTCTAAGGACTCGTTCGAAAAGCACGAGTCCCAGTTAGAATATCTAATTAGGTATCCGTGTTGTGACTGGTTGATGAGTTTGTGTTTTAGAAAGTAGTCTGACATTTGGTATTTGATTACTTTCTCCATGATCCTTGATATGACAGGTGTTATATTGATAGGCCTATAATTACATGCACTAGTTTTGCCCCCCCTCTATGCTTAGGTTTATATACGTGTTTTTCCAAGTTTCAGGGTAGGTTCCAGTCACTAGTGAGAGGGTGAATATTCTAAGTAATAGTACTATCATATCCGAGCCACCGTTTTTGTATAAGATAGATGGTATATCACCTATCCCACAACTACCGTTAGCTTTTAATGTCTTTACATTTGAAATGCCTGCGACTCAGCCTAGGCCATTAGGGTCTGGAAGGACGCAATCATAAGCCCCAGGGTAACAGGCAACTGCTATCTAACTACTGGAATGTAAGTCTGAGATGTATAATAGCAGAGGTACTGGAAAACATTATAGGGGATCAGCTATTAACCCGTATGGGGTGACATAGCTTACTGACTGAGGAACAGCATGGACTCCGATCGGGACGATCCTGCCCGACAGACTTACTGTTGGCTAGAGAAGATTGGGTAGAAGCCAGGGTTAAAAGCCTACTACTGGAGGTTGTTTTATCGGTCTTAGTAAAGCAATGGATAGACCTTTTCCCTCCCTCTGGGATACATTCGCTAGCCACCACAAGAAGGTGCTCAAATGACAGACGAATGAAATACGTGTGGAATCTAGATTCTCATAGAGTGGTCAAAGACTGGAATGCCTTACCAGATCAAGTAGTACCACCTGCATCGGTGAAGGCTTTCAACGGGAAATTAGATATCTGCAGATATATGTGTATATAAATAGTGAAGATTGACAGATGCTACGAGAGACTACTATCGTGATTATCGGGATCTGAATTTCTCCAGCCACTTTCCTGGCCGACTTTCAGCAATTATAATAATCAACACTTCTGAAAATTGATGTCCACCGGCAATACTGTGACTGCTAGTGGTATTTCTGGACGAGTTGTAGGTTCGGAAGTCATTTGAAGGGATTAGACCCCTCCTTACCTCCACTAGCTTTCATATGTCATTCCTTGCCTAGCCTCTTCTTTCTTCCTAGGACGACTTTATAAGTCCCGGATTGAATGATGAGCTGACACCATTGGAAAAACAGAGGGTATTGGATGGCTATTTGTTCATTCTGTTTTCAAAATAGAGGAAGATATAGGTAGTACAAGAACATAAAATCTTGTTAAATAACAGGTGACGCATCAATCAGCTGAGTGGTAGAGAATGTTCAAATCCTACATCCCACTCCCTCTTAACTATTACAACGGTATACACTTACTCATTAGAAATCATTGTCTACATGTGATATATCCAAAGTTTCAGCCAGCCGAAGATGATCTCTTCGTTTCTCCTACTTCCAGTGACACAGATACGCTTACCAGCAGCTCAGCAGATTCATTGATGAGCATACTCACTTGAATTGGACGCAGTATCGTTTGAAATTTTGTTTTTGACTGTTCTGTGATCGAAAATCAAAACGACTATCATGATGAATGAAGTTGTTTAGCTGGATTCTTCGGCAGATTATCAATGAGGGGATGAATACTTTGGCCTAAGAATCGTCAAATAACTTACGACAACACAGCATCACTTCCATTAGTATTTGCGAAACCGCACCAAGAATTCATCCAAATGCGTCAGCTGAAGTTCTGACGTTGAGTCCTTCAACAGCCGTCTTCATTAGAAGCTCAAACGTTCACAAATCGAAGTGGTTTGCCGATGAGTATTCTGTACTTCATCAATGCAAGTTATTATATCTAAAATTCCAGAGTCAATAAACGGATGTATTCTATAGTCCAGTCTACTACAGGGTCTGCCAAATTGTTATTGGCCAAACTTATGATTGTGGATCGCATTTCAGTTAGTTTACCTGGAGAAGCACAAGGACACTTTCTGAACAGGTGATCACTGACAATGGAAGTCACGAGTGAATCACCGAGAGACAGCAATCTTTGAAAATTTCCGCAGTATCGTGCTTTAGATTATGACTGGAATGTCATAGGTGTAGCGAACAATTCAATACTTTTAAAATGATAACCTAATTTCACTTATAAAGAAAATCGATTCTTAGTCAGATATTGATGTTTGTAGGTGTTTAGTGAATTCTGCGATGGTACGAGAAGACGAGATTTGCAATTTGTAATGTAGAGGAATAGTTTCCACAAGGATAGCCAGGCAGTTACTTTATTTAATAAATTCTGCACAATATTCTGAAGATACCCTGGGTCATTACACTTGGATGTATCATCTACTTTTATATCATCTGCAAAGGTGAATGGTTTACCATGTGAGAAACAAGCGCATATGTCGTTGACATAAAGTGTAAACAGTGTGAGCTCTGTGACTCTACCCTGAACTACACCAGAAGTGGTTGGGTGAGATTGGGAAGTCGCAGACCCAAGTCTTACTATTCGAGACCTAATGTTAGGGAATTATCTGAGCCATCCCAATAGTGGGTCACGTATTCTTGAAGAATCCAGCTTACGTATCAGCAGCAAATGGTCGGCGCTTTAGAAATGTCAAAGCAGATGATGGGTACCAGTCGTCATCTGTCACGGCTACTCGTCACAATATTAAAGGAGTCTATGTGGTAGGTCAGACGTGATCGGGATTTCAGGAAACCCGTGTTGTTTCGGGCTTACAAAATTGCAGCTAAGCATATGTTTTAGTATGTCGTCTCTAACTAGTCTCTGCATAATTCTAGATGCTGTAAAATTAATAACATATATTCTCATTTTGTGTATACGAGGGATTTTTTGTTCAGCGAAGAAATTTCTTGGTCATTGAAAAGAAATTTCTTCGCTGAACAAAAAATTGTGTTTTTATATATGAGGGATGTCAGTTTACAGGCACCATCGATAAGACAAATAGTAGGTGTGATATTGATTGGCCTGTAGTTGTTGACTTCTGTATTCGAGTCGCATTTGTGTTTTGACATAAAGAATGTGGTTTTCCATCTCTGGGTAGGCTAGGGTTTCTAAGAAAATTGTAAAGACTTTTAGCAGTAATACGGGGATGTCACAGAGGACACAACTGCCGAACACAAAATGGCTCTCATTTGACAAATATATGCATTCAAACAAAACATTTACAACAGTCCAATGAGCCTAAAACAGTCTAATTGGCACAAAATACAAAATGATACACAAAGCATGGCTTTATAGTCTTTAAAGGTGCAATTTATTAGACGTAACACAAGCCGCAATTCCTGTTGGTACGACTCAGATTCTCTAACCTTCTCAATATCGACTATATACTCAGTGGAAGTGGGAGTCCACGAAATAATGCACCTAAAGTATGCGCATACTTCCCACGATCATGGCGATACACTGCGGAATACATCAAAATCTTAAAACAATATAACCCCACACGAAATGGAATTGACTCAGTGTGCAGGACAATCAAGCTGTAGTGCACATATGGATATCCATCCATAAGTTGATCATGCTTACTGATTCAAATCAATAACTATAAAGCTTCAATGAATCAAGATGCCTAAAAATGATGAAAATATGCTGGCATGTATGTGTAAAACTTGAGCACTGTGGTAGTAGGTAATTCCACACTAGTTTGCTTTTAGGTATATCACACAGTAAAACAGTATTATTTACCATTAAATAATACTGTTTCACCATGTGATATATCTAATAAACATGCTACCTACCGAATGGCATTGGTAACGATTCAGTGCTTTCCCAACTATTTCTGGTGATATACGAAGTTGAATATAATCAGGTCTGTAGAATTTAGCACAATTGTGACTTACGATTGTTTGGTCCTTACTATGCAGAATTCATAGCCAACACCACCAATATAGCAGCTCATCTCACTAAAATAATCTGACAAAGACTGAACCGTTCGTAAGATCTAAATATGATGGAGAAGATTTGTGGTTCAGGTGGATGATTTTGATGTCGCTGGGTTCTCTGAACTGGATAGTTTGTTTGAGGAGCTTTCATTGCCCTACTAGGCAGCATCTGCACTACATACTTCTATTTTAAGTGAGTTTTAGATTCCTCCACGAGTTTATTATTCATCTCTCCTGGTGACCTAGGAAGTGATTGGTTGTTTTTGTGTGTTTTCACACCCTCTAGGCTAATTGTATTGGAAATGATTGTTTCTTGGACTTGAACTTTGACCCTTTATGTGGGAGGTTTCCTCCTTATCGGTTGGTAAAATTAGTCTACCTCGATGTGTCTATTGATTGGTGATTCACAGGGTTCTAAAAATATGACGTTTCTCTTCTCCCCATTTCAAAATGCTACGAGGAGGAAAGAGCTGCCGTACAAGTATAAGGTGGATAAACATCTTGATTAAATCAGAAGTCTAATGCCTGAACACCATATATAACCAAAGACTCTTGTCGTATAGAACTCCCGGAAACATGTGGAAACTCTCCAGCAAAATTACAGGTCATGGCAATGTCACCTCTGTTGAGGCAAATACTCTCAACAAATCTTTCATACCCTCTCCTAATGATGCTTTTTTCCACAATGCAACAAATAATAAGGTTACTGACTTTCATGGTATTAACAATTTGGTGTCCTTAAATATTTGAAAGCTCGACAACCTTCCCAGAGCATGAGTCCTTATGGAATACCTGCTGTTTTCCTCAGAGGATGTAATGATATTCAATACTTCCTTTTCCAATAAGGTTGTACATGCTGCGTGGAAAGACATTAAAACCATCATACACCTAAAGCAGTTTCCTCTTTGAATGTTAAACTTACGCCTGTTGCAATCACCTATCCTTTCGTGAAACGAATGGAGAAATTAATCTTCCCCAATCTTGTACCCCCTTCAAAAGGCTCTAATGATCCCAAACAGTTTGCTTATGGGCATGGCAGAATTACTTTAGATGCTACCACCGCATTACATCATTAAATTACCTCCCCCTCAGACCAAGGGCCAGATATAAACTCTGTACCTTCCTCGACTACTTATCTGCTTTTGACTCAGTACCCAGATGCCTTTAGCTAAATAACCTTCCTCTTACACAAATCGTGTCCTTGGCCATTAACTATTTACAATCTTATTTCTCAAACAGAATACGATATACCGCATGTAAGAGGGAATCTTCCTCCACCCTGCCTACTGAAGTTGGTGTTCTTCTTACATGACTTACCTATTTCTAATGAAATCAACTACGTCAAATACACTGATGACCTGATCGTCTCCCTTCCTGTTAAGTTCCAATAAGACTGTTGCAGACTTAATAGCTTTTAATCTGACATCAGCCAGAGGACTTATTAAGCTGAAATTATCCCATGCGCTCAAGGTCACTGAATGGACAAGGCACTCGGAGGTCATTTCAGTTCACGGTAGTTGGCCATGTTTGATTGCTGTTTGCGAATCATTCATTCTCACGCGGTTTTTACATTTAACCGGCAGTTATTCGACACTTATGTCGGTGTAGATTATTCATTGTTTCGCTCTACATTCTTTTTGATTTCGTCGACGCTGAACTCAGTTATTTCTTTGATTACAAGTTTCTGCTATCTGGCCAGCTCATTCTTTTCAGTGCGATTGTTGCATACGTCACTTTCATGCTTTGGTGCAGTGTTAAGTTGTTTGCCAGCTGTTAGTGGAATATTACCATATGGGGTTTTGGAAGATATGCATGTGAACATTTTTGCGTGGCAGGATCTGTTGTTTTCCGTTCATTTGTTGTTTGTTGTTATTGTTGCTGGTTATAATGTCTACTTAATCTGTAGGAATCTGGAAAAACAGTGTCTTTCACGTTGCTGTTTACATAATGCAACAATCCACAAGTTATTCTTGTGAAGAAAGTGCGGTCAGAGTTGATATTAGACCCAAGGGACTTATAATTCGGACTGAATTTGGAGAAGCTTTGAAGTGAACATAGCATAAACGTGCCTACTATCAGACCAAAAACACCCTATATTTTGTAATGGAATCTAAATTGAACAAGGATGAACATAATTGCAATTGAGAGCATGTTGTGTCTGTATGCACTTTTCGAAACAAAGACAAATAGGAGGACAATCGGGAACATCTTAAAGGGTAAGTGTGACACATGGTTTTTAATGCATAATGTGCTAGATCTAAACACATGAATAACAATTGTCTATTTTAATGCCAGTGCTAACAGTTTTTGAATATGTTGAGAAACGATTTAGAAGGCGGATGAGTATACGGGATACTACGTTTGTAGGAAAAGCTCCAATCGGAAAGAATATCACCTCACTTTTTTTCCATTATTAGAGGACAATAAGCAAATTTAAGGACGATCGCTGATTTGTCCATACGAAAAGGGTATAATTCTGTCAAAAAGATTACTCAGTCTGTAAAAGTAGAAAGAAGATTAACTGTACACTGATTAAATTAACCTCAAAGAAGGTATTCCAGTTGTGTAACTTTGAAATTATTCGACAATCTAAATAACGCCTGGTGAACTTGATTTTGTGAATCTTACAGGAATTACATTTGTATGTTTAGGAAACTATAGCCATCAAATACAAGGTGCACATGACTCAACTCTAAACAGTTTCGCACAGCGTTAACAGCATATAGAAATACTTAAAATATCGTAAGATACACAGACCTATTCTATTGATGAGGATAACAATACCACATGCAATCTAGGCATTCAGTGATGATACTGAATTTGTACTGCTTCATGTAAACGGGAATTCTAGGACGAATTCCTCCCCATTATTAGTGATATAAAACACTAAAATTTAGACATTAAGCGCTATGGGAATGTTGTAACATCAAGTGGGCGCGCTTCTTAGATGTGACGTGTTTCTTTATCGGGTGATGTATTTTCGCGCATTGTTTGAGTTATCGTGTTCATGCCTATATAGGCGTTATAAGTGTTTATTTTTGTGAAAATGGTTTACAGTTACGTAGTTTTAGGCTTCTTAAGCCGAAAAAGCGAGGTTTTCCTGTATTGTGTTCGTATTAATGCGTTATATCCCAGAAGAATTACTAGGAAGAAAGGCATGCATTTAAATAAATTATGCATCTAGATGACTATTGTTTTCATTTGAGAACCTTAAAGCTTTGTCATTTGCAATTTCCTTTGAGATTCAGGTGATAAATTGACTACAGGCAGTGGTTGTTGTCGTAGCGGTTAATCTACGAGAATCAGGTAAGTGAAACAGAATAAGTCCATTGACATAAGTTAGATGCATGTTCTGAGGAGGTTAAACATTTTTATTTTCATCCGTGATGACTGTAATGCTAAGCTCTATGAGATACACATTTTGAAGCTTTTCTTATGAGGTGAATTGGCATAAACGTATCGCTCAGGTAAATCTGTATGTGCGTCTTAACCTTCTCAACTATAAGTACTGGTTTTTGATTCTGTTTAAACGTATTCTATACACAGAGGTCTAGAAATTCTCTGTGTACGCAGCGAATTATAGCATCACGTCAGTGCCAACAATTCAGTATTAAATTAGTTATGTTATTGATGAAGAAAAATGTTTTGATTCGTGATGTTGGAAATTAGACGGCCTAAACTTTAGTAATCACCTTAAAGAATCTGATGTATTCATATCAACATACACATGCATAAAATTAACGCAGTCACTGTACGTTGAAGCACATTTGTGGTAATATGTGAAGCCTTTTGTGTTCGTTCTGAAATTGTTGGCTTCTATGGAATTACCAAATTACACCAATCATCTGGCATCAGTTCGTTGTTTGCATGTAGTTTTAATGAAAAAACAGGATAAAATACATCTCTGTTATTGTGGCCAAATTTATATTCCTCATCCTGTTCCTTTTTTTAAGTGTTTCACGATGGCACAGGGTTGGTCTGTATGGCTGGTCTTATTCGTCACGTTAGTTGAGATTTCTCTTGGTAAATTTTTTGTCAATAAGTTTTGATAAAATTGTGTTATATGTTTTCTGGATTGATGAGAATCCTCATTTCCTGACTAGTTATGTTGGTGTCCGTGTTATGACTCTGACACACTCTTGGCATGTTGGTTGCAATGATTGCTGTTTCAGGCGAACTGTGCCAAAATATTGCCATCATGAGCATGATGGGATAGTTGAAGGAAGATGTCATTAACACTAATAGTCTATTTTATGTAGGAGCTTTATTTTTCGGTATAGTATCATATAACGAGGACTTCTCGTCTCAGGATATCAATGCAGCCTATTTTCGTGTGAAGAACAGTACTGTTTGAAAAAAGAATGCTATCAGTACATGGAAATCACCTATAAATGCCAACAGAACCTTCCGCGGGAACCTAAGTTATCACGCATATGTGTCTTTCACCTTATCTGTGTTTAGACAGGAATTATCGTGAGTTGAAAGGTTATTTTTAAGTGGATTTAATATATATATATATTTGCACTGATTGGTGCAGTGTAATATGGGTTATGTGGATTCAATGTTTAAAAAAAATCTCAACTTTATTAATATTGTGCCATTGTGTGCTTAGCTGACTTCTAGGCTAACAAATGTAGGTGGTTTTCATGATTGTTGCAAGTGCAATGCAGTGGAAAAGGCAATCACTCGTTTAATTTCCCTCATTGTTTCACTTAGTGCATTAATTCAGTGTGTAATATTATTATACACATGGATTGTATTGATTATGATAACTGAATCTAGCCAGCTCTAATATTATGAATCTACTGTCTGTTATACTATTCCCATCGATATTATATACTTAATGCTGCAATATTTTTGGTCACCAATAGTGGAGATGAACTCCTTCTGGAATTTCCATTAACACAAAGCAGTACAGATGCAGTGTCACGATTGAATGTCTAGGCTGCATTAAATGGCATTGTTATCCTCATCAACATAACAGGTCTGTGTATCTTACAATATTTTAAGTATTTCTCTATGCTGTTAATACTGTGCATAGTAGTTAAGAGTTGAGGCATGTTCAGCTTATATATGATGGCTGAAGTTTCCTAATTATGAGAATGTAATTTCTGTGGGATTCATAAAACTTATTCAAATTCATCAAGGGGAATAAATGCATGAGGTTTCTGAAAAACCTATGTTCACTAGACATTACTGAGATTGTGGATCAATTTCTAAGTTACACATTTGCAATACTCCCTTTGGTGTAAACGTATTTGGTGTGAAGTTGATTTACAAGTAATCTTGATGAGAGAATGATGCCTCAACAGTATGGATGTTTGGGAGATTGTCATCAAATTTGCGTATAATCCTGTAATACTGGAAAGCATTTGAGGTCTACTGATGCATACAGCGTCAATATAAAAACCAGGTGTGGACTACAAATACTTTTATTTGCATGGGAATTATACTTAGTACTAATAGAATCGGTGTGTTCATATTGTATACTGATATGTAGAATTATCTTTCATAACTTCATTTCGTACTGGTCGAAAATGAAATCAGCGGAGATGTCGATCAGTCCAACTAATACTAATACCCTTTATCAGAATTTTCTTTTGTATATTCCGTGATTTAAAGAGAAGCAAGGATCGTTCGACGGTAAAGGGACTGAACAAGTGTCTTCGTTTGTCCGTCAAGCTTGCTGAAGCGAACGCAAAGATTTTCTTCTTGAAGAATTGTCTCGAGAAACATGAATATCCCAAAGTATTTTGGAAGCATCTCAGACGAAATCACATATCCCCTAGCTCACGCACACTGAAACGACACACTCTCAATCACATCGATGCAGTGCGATCAAGACTACCTGAGCTAGAACAGAATATCTCAAAAAGCTCCCACGTTCTCTATGAACTATCTGAAGACGAAAGAACATCATTCGAAAACTACTCCAATACGGTTACAAAGAAAAGAGCAGATGATGTCATAATGAAACTAAACCAAAGCCTAAAGTCCGTTACAAAAGAAACCGTCTTTCCTACTTGTCCAGAAAAATACGTGTACAATTATTCTGATATTCCACTATCTCCAGTTCAAATGCAAATCTTAGCACTTGGACCTAAGTTTTGTGATGCGACGTCAAAAGTGAATGAACTGAACACGAAAGTCCAATTCGAGAATTTATTCGACCAGACGAAAGATCTGACCCCCATCTCATATGAGAATGCAGACCTTTTCAAATCAACCGTTTTAAGTTGCTGCCTCGATTACATCAACAAAAAACCCAGCCTTCGTAACGTACTTTCCAAAGAACATCGAAAGCAACTGAAAGAATTGAAGGATAATGAAAACTTGATCATCACACGACCAGATAAAGGCTCCGGAATCGTCTTGATGAACAAATCAGACTACTTAAGCAAACTCTTGGTGATACTATCTGATGAGAAAAAGTTTCAGAAACAGTCTCCACAGAAAGATCCCACCGAACAGACGGAGCTCCAGCTAACAAAGATATTGAAGAAAATGAAAGACGAATCAGTTATCAGTTCAAAACTATACGAACAATTGCGCCCATCTGGTTCTACAACACCGCGCATGTACGGCTTACCTAAAGTGCACAAAGAAGACGTCCCACTCCGCCCAATACTAGATATGATAGACTCCCCATATCATACAATCGCGAAATGGCTGGTGGAGATTCTCAGGCCGGTGAAAGAGAAGCTTTCAAGACACAGCCTCCGTGACACATTCGACTTTGTTGATTCAATTGAGAATGTCAATGTGGCAGAAAAGAAAATGGTCTCCCTGGATGTTGTCTCTCTCTTCACCAACGTTCCATTGACAGAAACCGTTTGTTTCCTTTGCGACTACATTCAATCCAATAGCATCGATGTTGGTATACCGATCAATTACCTGAAAGAACTGTTACTACGATGCACCTTCAACGTATACTTTAGTTTCAACAAGGAAATATACAGGCAAGTAGATGGGGTAGCAATGGGTTCTCCCTTAGGACCCCTGTGGTGGACCTTTCACGCTCTGTTAGCTTATTAACCCAAATTCAAATAGAAAACAAAATACCAAATCAATTGAGTTTACGGGAAGAATATATTAAAGTTTTGTTACTTGGGTTTACAAAGATCCAAATTCCACAATAAACGTAATGGATTCCAGAAGTGCTGCGGGAAGACTGCTCCAGTTCTAATTCTCCAGAGTTGACGTTGCCGGAGGTCGACCAAAGTGCGTAGGAGGAGGCTACGGTGATCCTGCGAAAATTCGAGATAGAAAGCAGGTTGTTATAATTGATCGACGGCAGTTGAGATGGTGGAGAAGATGGAGAGTCGAAGGCAGAATTATATATTTATTTAAAACTCGAGGGTAGTTCGAAGTACAGAGTTTTTGGTTAAAACAAAGTAGTGTACAATATGTTCATTTTTTACTCAATAGTAAAATTTGGATAAGTTTATTTTTGAGGACTCCACACCCCTATTAGCCGACTGCTTTTTGGCTAGCTTAGAAAACAACCCCTTATCATCAACTATCAACGACCTCCATCTCTACAAGAGATACATCGATGATACTTTCATTATTTGTGATGAGAATTGTGATTTAAAAAACCTACTTGAAATCTTCAATAACGCCCACCCAAACATCGACTTCACACTTGAGACTGAATCCAACGGAATGTTTCACTTCCTCGACGTCCAGCTGACAAGAAACGCCAACAACTCTCTGAAAAGATCCATATACAAAAAGCCTACTTGGAATGGACAATTCATCAACTTCCAAAGCTTTGTGCCCCTAAGCAGAAAGAGGAACCTGATATACGCTCTTTCCTCGAGGATTCGGAAGATATGCAGCGAAGAAGTGATTGAAGAAGAACTGCGTAATCTCCGGAAAACCTTGATGGAAAACGGTTTCCCGCCCAGGTTCATAGACAGAAATCTCAAATCTAAGACTAAGACTTCAGAACAAGTCCAATCCGTTCCAAAGAAAACACTTCTGCTTAATCTAGAATTCAAAGGTGATATTGAAGCAGAAATCCTTCGCAAACGTCTCTGCAAATCTCTAAGGAAAACATACTTCGCCGCGAGCCTACGACTGACGTTTTCTTGCAAGAAACTATTCAGCCAGAACGTGAAAGACAAGCCGTCGCATTGGGCCACCTCAACGTGCATATACCAGTTTACTTGCTCTTGTGGAGCTGAGTAAATCGGCCGTACCATGCGCCGACTTGAAAAACGCGCTCGCGAACACTACCCAGCCTGGCTAGTAAAAGGAGACCGAAAACGTGTATACAGTTCAGTGACAGAACATCTGGTCAACTCAGGACATTCAGCGCCTTTCGAAAAATCCTTCAAAGTAATATACAAAATTCAATCAAACCTATCAAAGGGAATCAAATCAAGACATCTGGGCATAGCTGAGGCGCTAGCTATCCAAAAGCTCAAACCCACGCTCTGTATCCAAAAGAATTACGTCCAACCCCTCTCCCTACCATGGCCATCATAAACAGGTAAAATTTTTTAGTAATGACAATCTCATCGCCTTTCTTATCTAAACTTCCTGTTTATTCATGTTATTTTAAGTTTTCTTAAACCCTGTTTACACTACCATATTTTCATACCCACTCTTCCTGTTTATTTTGTCATTTTACTATTTCGACATATTTAATCCCTGATTGCATAAACAATTATTCATCATATTAAGATTATAGGTTTCCAGGCCGTAGGTGTTACGAACTTCCTGAAATAATTTGAGCGCCGAGTCAGATTGATTCATTATAAATTATTTAAATTAACACGCTGGGATTAATTTAAATAATTTATAATTCATCATATTAGTTTTTTATCCAAACATCCTGTATATTTTGTTATTTCTACATTTCTAACCCCCAATTGCACAATGTCAATCTTCCTAGTTATTATGCTACTTTGTTTGAGTTTTACCCATCCCCCCTGTTTGTTATGTCATTTTAATTCCTAATTGTAATTTTTTATTAATTTGACCCCTAACCAGAAATTATTCTGGAACTTTCCTATCCATTTGATATAAATACACGAATGTACAGCCTAGATGATGACTTCGTCGAAAAGAAAATTTTCTTCTCTGCAATTGTCTTTTTATTAACTCCTATGACCCAATGTGTATATTTTGTAAATTAATGAAATGTTTAATATAATCTTAATTTATACCTCCTCTAAACTTCTTCAATGCGTTGTTATACAATATACTTTTGTAATATGTCAATTCGGATTGGTGCATGTTAAGCTTAGTTAGTGGGATAGAGATTTGTTTTAGTATTAGGAGACTGTTACTTTAGTCATTCATAGGATTACGCGTCTGTTTCTATACAAAAGCACATTGTAAAAATTAAGTAGGACTAAGCTAGTTGAGTGATAGTTCTGTACTGTTTGATACGCTAAAGTCGACTTATCTAGTTACTTGCAAGTCTGTATACTGCTAAACTTCAAGTATGTAGCACAAGTAAATGTAGTGAATTAGGGTTGATAGCTAGTTTGTTAATCTGTTACTATGCAGTGACATCATCAAATAGACTGTTTACTTGACAATAAGCTCAGAAACAATTTTTATTTATTTCCAATGTGCCGTTTAATCATGTGATGTTATCTAATATCCATCATTTCTGTGATCAACAACTGCAGTAGTTGCATATCTACTTTGTTAAGTATGCGGATGACCTAACTGTTTCAGTGTCTGTTAACTCCCAACTAGACTGTACTAAGATGAACAGCTTTCTATCAGGAGTTACCAAATGGTCTTTGGCTAATGGGCTTAAACTAAATCCCTCCAAATATCAAACTGTTAACTTCAGTTTCCGATGTAAAAGAAAGTTAAATGAAGCCGTTAATTCCTGTGACCATTATAGAACTGACGATAATGATATAGAAATCAAGTCTGACGTTAAATATCTTGGACTAATTCTTTCTTCTGATCTATCTCGGTCTTCCCATGTCTTAGCGATTTCTAAAAAACATTCCGTTTGACTTTTTACATTAAGAAGTTAAGGTACTCAGAAATAACTCAACCCTTCCTCTTACAGTTCGTCCACTCTTGCATCTTACCTATTCTTCTGTATTGTTTACCCTTATTCTTTCTTGGGTTGCTTAAAAAAGACGACATCATATTTTGTAGGACTCTGAAGACTGTCAGTCGGTCTACTGGTATCCCGTTGGGCCATAACGTTGACATCGTCATTCATAGGCTCTTGGTTTCATGCAACAAATTTGGTAACGGGATTTTGTCAGACTGTGAGCATCCACCACAGCACCTGCAGCTTTTACCTTGTGTCTCCCCAGGTAAAACAAGAAGTCATTTCAAAAGAATTTATGCTCGTACGTCTAAGTATAAAAATTCAAGATTCCATTTTTGGTATGTATTTTATGTGATGAAAATAGTGTCAGAGACGAACTAGCTAAACATCTTTGCACTAGTAAATAAACAATTTTCTCCATCCTTATTCCACCAAGCTTGACTGTTATTATTCTTCTTATATCTATAACCCTCTCACCCTGTTTTGTTTATTTTCTCACAAGTGTAAACATCATTTAAGTTCTGTATTAATTGTTATTTTTGGTTTTCCCTTCACCATGCTATCTCAAGAGAACATCGGATTCAATACTCTATAACATGCTAAAATTTCCAAACTGCATCGACAATACTGTTTGAAACAAACCCATTGTTATTGTTATAGTTATTATTCTCATTTTGTACTTTGCACATTTTTGACTTTATTCCTACTGTAAGTGTGGACAAATTTCTGTGCTTAATTTTATTTATATTTTGAGTAAATTGGATGTAATATTGTGACAAATGCTGAGAATTCCATGCTGTATTATAAGTACTGTTTTTGGATTGAGGCAGATCATTATCATTATGATTATTATTGTAACGTGATAATGCTTTATTACTAAAATTTGACTTGATAAGTATATATATATATATATATATATACATATATATATGATCGCAAGGTTATCTGACAGGTGCTTTCTAAAAATAACAGGAATTAGAAAAACAAAAACCCAGAAAAGTGTATGTAATACTGCGTCATTATATGCAAAAGAAGTTGACTACTACTTGATAGACATTGTTAATTTTGACTAAATTTATTCTCATAATTATTGTCTATGACAGTGTAAGAAGTAATCCGATGTGTACACGCTGAAGCAAATTTGACAAACATTCACACATGATATCTGTCTAATGACACCAGCTGCCAGAAGTAAACCAGGATGCAGGTTTCGTTCACTCCTCGACTCTCTTCACAGCAGAATGTGCCTGCACAGCTGTAAGTGAAAATGTTACCAGGGCTTAGAGGAAGCGCGTGTCTTGCACTCTACCTCACACGGGTAATTATCATCAACGAGAAATAACTTCAAGTCAGCTTGATTGTGGGGTAGTGGATCTGAGGTAGGCCATGGAGAGCGAGAGGTCGTTGGATCGAAAAGAAGTCTCTAGAAGATTTCGACTTCATGGATAATTTATGTCTAATGTCACACAAAGTCAAAGATCTACAGGCAAAAACTAACAAGCTGACAGAAGAAGAAATGGAGGGAGTATTTTTCAAGAGAACATAGAGAAGATAGAGGTGATGGAAATACCTAATCAACAACAACAACAAGTACGGATCATTATCAACGGAAGAAATTTGAACAGGGTTCACTTCTCTCACTTAAGTGGGGAACTACAAGAGGCCCGGACAAGGAGGTCAAAGGCAGGATCAAGAAGACAAGATCGACTTTCATTAATCTGAAATCACTGTGGAAATCTGCTGCACTAACTCAGCATAAACAACACGAGTCGGACTTTTAACACCAATGTTAAGTCAGCTCTTCTATGTAGGTCAGAGACTTGTTACACATTACGAACAGCATTCCCAATAGGCTATAAAACCTTTACCAACAGCTGTTTCCGCTCCATACTCTAGATCAGATGATAGGTCATAAAGGATTAGCAGCGGCAAGGAATGCTCGCAGGCAAAATACCAGTCAAGAACCGATTGAGCAACAAAAGTGCCTAAGGAAATTGAGATAGATTGGATACTCCCGATCAACGTAGCGAAATGTGCAACCATGCGCATCGAACAAGCAGGCACTAGATCCTACGAACTAGAGAAAATAACACTCCCATCAATTCAGACACATTTGGATTTAAGTAAGTCACAACTTAAAAACTACAGCACACTGTCGCACGGTGGCTGAACGTAGTTTCGGATCCTTATGGACAATTCGTAGAGCCTTTACTAGAATCACCAGAGATATGTTCACCTCCTTACATATATAAAATTTTTAATGATGACCTGACCTATTCTTTCTTTCCCTCCCCACCAGGTCGGAAAACCTTGGATGACATAGCAGGAGAGTTCAAAAGCCAAGAAGAAATCATATTACTGCTGAGTACTGGTTCTCACACCGAGTCATAAACTCCTGGAAACAACTCTCAGGAGAAGTGATGTCTACAACTTCAACTGATTCATTCAAGAAGGGTTTGGACAAGCACAGAAATTTGCTAGAAAAAGGTTAACATAGGCTCCAAGCCTTCTATCCTCAACCAAAGTATCTGAAATTGTTCGACTGGGTACTTATGTAAAGATGAGCAAGGACATGGTTCATTGACTGGACTACTACGTATTTTGAGATTTTAGTAAGCCTGACAGTGTCACAGGTGACGCATTTTCACTTAGGATGGAAGAGGGCTCCTTCAGCACTTACCATTTTTCAAACATTTTTGACGCGGGCGGAATATCCAGGCACACATCACAGACTGATGATAAGGCCACCTGCTATGTCCTACTTAATGGGTATGAGACAGGAAGTGGAATTCTGTGTCTTGGGATTTGCATCCAGAGACGTACTTCTTACTGCCTCACATTGCCTAGAAACTGACAATGAAATTCTTTGGAATATACTCAGGAAATACCCGAAGTCTCCGTCTATTTCTGATTAATTTGGCGTACCATGTACATGTGGTATAACAGGAGTACATGGATATAACTTAGAAAACGCACCCCCAACTACATAATTAGTTTACATCACAGCAGAATGAAATTAATACTTCCTGTACAGTGATTATTTAAACTTTCAGTCAGCTAGGATGATATTTTCTTTGATCTTAGATTCAAAATATGGAGACTCAGGGAAAAATTACAACGGGCTTTTGTGGCGTGGACATCAAATTTCTCTATGATGACACTCACAGATACGGCTGATACCACTTGATCATGCGAAGAGTTCCAGTCACTGACCACTCTAAGTAGGAGTTTGAATTTCCTCTGGGGTCAATAACCAAATCATCCTTGAATGTTTGACTAGCACAACTAAGTCAACGCAAAGGGTTTTAGGTGTTTCAATTTCTTTGAATAGGAAAGGTGCTAGACACCGCTGAATAGCTTATTGCTTATTCTTTGTGCTCTTTCTAGGACTTGTGCCTTCTTGAAGCACAGACTAGCTGCCGGTGTGCAGTTTTCAAGAGAAGATCCAGCGTGACTAGTGGGGTGCCCTAAACATATCCTGATCTAAGTATTTACAAGCCCTTTGAAGTGTCCATAGTAGATCTAGATGAATATGCAGCTGCTTTTTAAGTGATGATTGACAATTATTCTTAAATTCTTTTGTTACTTAAAATCAGGCAATTTTATTCCCCCGTCAGAAAGTACTTCGTGTAAGATCCCTTGTATAGGTGCACTGTAGACCGTTTTCGCGAACTGATTTCCAAACTCAATAGACAGGATCATTTACTTAATTTATCTAACTCACCTTTTAAACCTAACTTGTCATCACTAATGTTTATGATTCATGTCTCAATACCAACTGGAAATATGATATGTTAGGGATTTTCATTAATGTACAGTAGGGACAGCAACAGGTAAGTTGCTGTAATACCCTGTTGCTTCCCTCTCGGTGCAGGTTTCAACTCCGAGAATACACATTTACTTTTTTCTTTCTACCCGCTAGGTTGTTCCTAAAACTACCACATTGGCAGTTACCTAATCCTAACCCTCTTAGTTTATTGAGACTCGGTATGTAGGCTACCTTATAGAATGCCTTATCAGGTCCGATAGAAATATCAATAGGTAAGTTGTCATCCCTGTCTTATGTCCAGTTTTCTCTTGCCTACAATAAGTTTGTTAGACAAAATCGTATTGGTTTCGATTCATGCTGTTCATCCGTCAAAGCATTTTATGGACTTTAGATATGATATTGACCCTGTCAAGTAGTTCATTGTTGTCAACAGACAGACAAACTAATAGAAAGATGACTGCATTCGCAGTGACTTGCAGAATTAAAGTTCATAAACCCATCCTCTATATACAGAAAAAAACCGGTATTTTCTTGGAATCCAGCATGTTAATATCTCTTAATTACTAGCTGTTGTTATTATTAATATTCTATCCTGTCTCTGATTATTATTCATTTAAAATTACCCTTTGTCAGTACCATTATCTTAACTTTATTCAGGTTACAATTCTTGATATTCCCAAGTTGTCTCTTTGATAACTAATTCTTTAAGTGATGTAACAGAGCCGTATGTGTTTCTGTCCAACGCGAAAATATCAGATAAATATTTCGAAAGGTTTTAGGCCTTCACTCTATCTGCTCCAACCACCTCATCTATATTGTTTAAAAGCCGTAGTGTACCATTGTTCACTACTCTTCTACTTTTTATATATGGGTACAGTGTTTTGGGGAAGTGTGGTCAATCTTACACTAACTGTCTCTCATGTAGATAAATTTTGTTAGTCATACACTCACAAAGGTTCCAAATATCACAGTGGTCTATCCGAAAATACTCAGTCCTTTCTCAGTTAACTAATCTCATAATCGTATGCACATTCCTAGTAACCTTATTTGGCTATGAATCCAAGATGATTTATGCAGTGGCTTTCAAGAAGTATACAAAGGTAAAACAGGTGATATGTTCCTAAATCTTACCCTAGCTTCCTTAACTGTACTTGTCGTGATAACTGATCAGTCACCTAAGAATTCTGTATTCCTGATTGCTAATATATCACTTCAGACGTTTGGATGAAAAGTTGTTGACATTTATACGAAGTCATTAGTCTTAAGTGTTGGTGGCATAGTGGTAGAAAGCTCGCCAACCACACAGGTGGTTCGGGGTTCGATCCCCAGCCGACGCACTCCTTCACCTAGCTAAGCCAGTAATAAGACTAGTAAAGACGGAAGGTTGAGCACCAGGCTAGCAACCCCATTCCGCAAAATTAAACACCACTGCTACCGAAATTTCAAGCCTCTGGCTTAAAGCCTCATGTTCCACTGGGAACGTAAAGAATAAAACAGAACAAATGAGTCTTGAACATAAAAATATTAGCTACGTGGTCACTGCCTCTTTAGCCGTTAAAGGCACCTAATGTCACTCACATCCTCTATCTGGTCTGTAAATATTCAGTCCAGAACTGTCGGTTAATGGCAGGCGGGAATTCTGTATATAGGCTTGATCGTCACAGTACACCTATCTAGATTTATATTACTACTTAGGGCTTCACTAGAGCCACTATCATACCGTTATGAACCAGTTGATTTAGTTTCTATATAATCTTGAATGTACAAAGCGACTCTGTTTCGTCTCGACTAACAAGCTTGTCTGCTCTGATACGGATATACCCTAGTATGTGTGGAGTGAGGTCTATACCCACTTTTAACCATGTTCTTATTGTCGCTTTAACATTAGGAAGCTTGTTCCTAAGACTGCACTAGAATATACCATTTACTCTTAGCTTTCGCTTTCTACCAGTGACGTAGGTTATTATCCAATCCGGACCTCTTCAGTTTATCCAAAATAGGTATGTAGAACACTTTGTCGAATGTTTTATTGATATCAATGAGAACATAACTCGTTTAGTTATCATTTCTGACTTTTACGCAAGATGTTTTAAAATTCTTTCCACACCATGCATATTTATTCAATGTTCCTCCATGCTTATTAATAAATCTGTGTAGATAATCAATTGCAAGTTAGCTCTCGGTAATTGTAGACTTAACTCTGACCGTTTTGAACATAATTTTATTTCAGACGAAAATGTTTACACGGATCAGTAAGAGAAAAGCCTTTAAAGTGATTGAGTAATTTTTTCATATACCCTAGGATATTAATACCTTGAGAATATTAAATAATAATTATTACATGAAACTGGGCATATTTCCTACTCTACCATAAATTCTCTTGTGATATAGGATGTATTGAATTTAAAGATTAGTGTCTTATATAGGACTATTATAGGCAAGAACTGTGTCATCGATTTGTCTTCTCAACTTGAGTATTCTTCTCAGTCTGTCTAAACTGACCCATGAAATCGTAATCTGGGATCAACTCAGAATTAATCCTATTAATATATGTGTAAAACTTGGGCACTGTGGTAGTAAGTAATTCCATATTAGATTGTTTATTAGATATATCACACAGGGAAACAGTATTATTTACTTTTATTGTTCAAAATCATATCAATTGTAATCACACGACTTTGACACTCAGAATCGACTCAGAATTAATTGACTAGGAATTAATCCTCATGATAACTTTGTGTCATTTAGGCTATGGTATATTTTCGGAGTGGATGGATGTATCCTTGATCGGCTGACTGATTTCAACATAGAATTTTGCACAGATGTGCAGCAATTCAACTTGCTACACCTCCTTCTTATAGCACAAAATCAAGAGAAGAAAGTAAACAGAAGTGTGAGGGGAGGAAAAAGAATGGTAATATTGAAGAACAATGGAGTTTGATTGGATATGACAAGTCACACACACAATGAATGCATATGCGCCATTAAGAACTATGTAACTCCACAACCTCATTGATTCACTTCCCCTCCTTACCTAACACTCGATGCCTAACCTCAATATTACTTGCCCTATTGTGCCACCCGACACAGGTGACAGACCGCAGACACCCGTGATCAAAGACAGCTAGCCAGGCTTTTCAAGCCTCCTCTTTGAATGGTTATTTCTCATTGGCATAAAGGAGAACAGAGAGAACTGCTGAGCAGTATTCATGTCCTTTGGTTGACATTTGGATATCACGTCTACCAAGCCGGAGATGGCGTACGTTGGCGGGCACATGACAAACGAGTCTTCTGTATCCGTGCTGAGATTTCGTCAGTTATCAATCCATTGGGGCTGGCTGATGCAAATTTATTTTTAATTTTTGATAACATCGCCATAGTATCTCTCGATCAACGGAATAGAATATCTATTTTAGGTTAAGAAATATAACAATTGTTGGACGCCGGTAAGTAGTATGCCTATGTTCCAGAATCTGTCGACGTGATTAATACACCCTCCTCTCGGTCGAAAGCCTGCTTGGTTCTCTCGCGTTTGTTTCTCTTCATACGTATCAAATGTAGTTATATGACCTCTCATTCTGGTGAATAAAGAAGGTTGATGTGTTGGCATACAGCCTATTCGATTTCTTGCAAAGCAATAATTTCAGGCAAAGAATTCTATCAAGTAGATTAGTGCAGACTATTCCTCTAACTTACGGTTAACCAGTATTACTAGTTGGTTTCATATACTTATTAGATATATTACATAACCGATTTTTATAAACAGCCTAATTTATAACTTAATATGAAATTTTTTGAAGTTGCATTTTGACAAGTTTTGTTGTTTCAGCGCCTCTTTAACATTGTACGGCTTTGCTTTACCATTTCTGTTATTATTATGCACTGTTTATGTGGTGAGAGCTGTCTGCTAGCCAAAAATGGCGGGCAGTAGTTTACGTCCCAAATATTGGTCATGAGAAAAACGCGAACAAAGACTGACTCAAAAACCAATCACAGCAGACTTTGCTTAGGCGGATGCAATTCTCACATAGATGATCTGACCTTCAAGAAACGGCCACAAAGAGATGAAATATTAACCAATCAGAAGACTGTGCTTGTCTGCTAACAATAATCTATAATAATGTACATGAAAATCTATAAATATCTGTTGATTTCCTCAATAGACGATCTGTTGCCTGAATCTCGCCTTCTGTCGTTACATTTTAATTGGTTTACTGATATTATCCTCTTTCTAGAATAACATTTCTTGTCACATTATTTACAATGGTACTTCCATCGTTTGACCTACTATCGAGTGCATCTGAAAAACTTAGTGAATTAGAAACAGCTCTTGAAGAATTAGATCAAATCAAGCTGTTCACAGATGTTGGTAGACGTAGGAGAAGGCGAAGAAATGAAGCCTTGTATGGTATGGGTTTCGAATCAGAAGATCATGATTATTACATACCTGTGGAATCATGCTGTGATATTGCCTTCTATACTGAAGAAGAATACAAAAAGCATTTAGATAGTCATATTGAAGTAAGTTGTCCCAGCTAGCATTATTTTCGGGAGCACTGCAGAATCTCAGAGGCAAAATACTTCGAGCGCACAGACTTACGTGGGACAATGCTCCTAAGCCTTCCTCAACCATTCTGCAATGCGACCGAAGTCTGCCCCAAACATTCTGCAATGCGCCTTTCTTTCTAAGGCTGACTAAAGCCTGGGACAACGCGCCTACGGTTCCGCACTTTACCCTTAGTCTACAACTAACATAGAGTCAAATCTATTATGTACAACAGCTCGTCTCGAAAAACTGCATACAGTCAGTAGCTCAACGACTCACGATATTAAAAAGCAGTTGATTTTAATGGGACATATATTTAATAATCTTGACAAATGAATTTACAATCCTTCGACACATCATAGAAGTCAAACATTATATAAATCACCAGAAGCATTCCTTCGTGTGCTTCCAGCATCTGGTATGTTCTCCTTGTTTATGTCGGCGGTGATCTGAAAATAAAATTTTGAAAAAATAGAGACCTACCAAAGGGGAACGTCATCGCTTTCTCATCCTCGACTTCAGTCTGTCGAACCAACGCTGAATTAAAGTCACGATTGTGTCCACTATGCTACGTTGATCAGCACTGCCTTGTTGGTGTTAACTGTTAATAGTTCCATAAAATCTACAATGAAAAAATAAATTCACTTACGTATCACAAGGTTACACGTTTTTGTCTCCTTGAATTGTTTCTTCTCCTTGGTACCAGCCCATGAAAATTGTGAGTTGTATTTCGGCTCCAGCAAAACATTCTTTTCCAACAAGGATTCCAGTCCAGTAGAAGACTTCTGATGAAAAGGCCTATTAGGATGTGTTTAGATAGTAAAAAGTATATTTCATTGTTTACTTATATAAAAAAGTCTATTATTTGAACTTATGTATTACTAATGACTAATTAAGATTCACTGTTTGCGGTTCAGCAAGGTTAGCTGTCATTGGTTGGGGAAGTACATATGGGTTACTCCCATTGGTTGAATTCTAGCAAATGGTCGCTCATGCAAATGCCCCTATCATTCTGCAATGCTCCCTAAGACTGCCCCAAAGTTCTGCAATGCGCCCTAAGTCTACCCCAAATTATCTGCAGTGCGCCCGAAATTGTTGCTAGCTGGAGTTATCCTTGTGAATTTATCAGCTATTCATTTATTCAATGCCCTGTTGAAGGATGTTCATTCACATCGCATCAAAAGGCAACGCACATGCATAAAGAAGGGGTGGGTACTTATTTGTCTTCTCCCTTCTAGTTTATCTTTATCTTCAGGTTCATGATAGTGGTCTGTTTGATACAATCTATCGTCAAACATGTGATAAATCTGTAAAAATTTGGAGAGAAAGTCGCAAAAGGTTAGAATCATCTTTTGACGTATTTACTAACTATTGTTTCATTTGCATACATTATTCAATAATTGCACCTGTAAGCTTATAAATCCCTAAAGTTTTTTTCAAAAATCATAGTCAACATTGTCAAAACTAGAGGAACACCGAGAAGAGAAAAAAGTGACATCAGTGGCTATAAAGAGTAATGTTTTTATTGGCAAATAACATCACAGACTTTGATATCTTCATAGTTTGAAAGATAGGCTGTTTAAAATAATCCAAGTATCTTTAACCCTCTTTGAAATATATTCCCTAACATTCACGAAAACATGCGCCTTCCAAATATCCTGCACTAGCTACAGTTCATATTAGTATCTAGTGATTAGGTGTAATTGATAGTTTCCTGGTTGCTCTGATGCTTTCCAAGCGTTAAATAGTATCAGCAGAACTTTCAATGTCATTTTCAGTAGCACACTTCCTCCATGATTAATATTTTTCATAACACTTGATATCGTTTTCATCACGGCAGTGCATTTGACGGTGCCTGAGATAAACAATGAACCTAGTAGCAAATGAATAATTCGAACACGAGACACCTATATCGTGTGTGCTCTTTAGTTTCTAGGGTTCTCCTACGTGGTGTTAATTTTCTTATGGAGTTAAGTCAGTCGATTTCTTACAAATCTTCCAATTTTATTATCCCTTCCCAACCAACTGGTCACCAAATGTATCTATATATTATATTTACTTAGAAAAGATATATTTGCCTTCGAGCCATGATAAGAAGTTGATCAAAGAGAAGTTGTTTTTCACTCAGTCTGCTGTTGTCTATTCCCACCATTTAGTACAGTTTTTTAAGAGAGAGGTTAAAAGTCATCCAAACGATTAACTACTAGATGTTAGTAACAAGATATGATGGGAGTTTTGTCGACAGGGAGAGCATTTCTAATTGCGGAATTCAAAATAAGTCAATTCGTAGGTGTTAGCAACAAGTTATTACACAGTCAAGAAATTTGTAAAATAATGATGACTAAGAAGAATGGGATGACTTAGTAGGATTACGTAGGATGCAAACACGTTAACAGAATTTGCTAGAATTATAAGAATGACAAAGTCAAAAGATAGTTATGAGAGGAGAGGAGAAATCGTTTTTAAAAACCTAATACGTATTATGTGGTTGGCTATGGCAAAGAAAGGAGCTGTACAAATTTCTTTTGAACGCACAGATTTGGCTTATCCAGATAAATTCCGATTGCCTCTGCTGTATGTATTTATGTATGTAAAAGTCATACTCGTAGACCATGCTAGAGGTCAGGTGATATACGATAAATAACTTTAAAAGCTTTGTTAGAGTCAGCTTGATGCCCAGGCAGTGTCGACAACATGCGCCAGTATTGGGCTGCGTTGAATAGCAGCTTTATTCGGACCTTTACCAAACCAAGATTCGAGGTGTTCAGAAATTCGACGATGGCCTTACCCTGCAAGGAGAAGGGAAAAATGTGTTTTTAAAAACTTAATACACATTATGTAAACTTTTGATGTGAAAACTTATATGTTAGTGTAGAGTCAGCCGATGACGATTAACTAATTGAAGTGAAGGAATGCATATTTCTTCTCTCAATTTGTTATTTTTTAATTTTTATAAATAAACAGCAAGAAATTGCGTTTGGTTATTTGTCAGTGCTTTGTTTACTCTTTTAGCCAGAAATTACTCACCTTTGGGAAGAGTTGAAGCTAGAAAGAAACTTGTTGCAGGACGTATGGAAAGAGGACAGATATTTGAGACACCTTAATTCGAGTAAGCTTCTCAAGTATCTCTTTTGTCAGTGTTGTTCAGTAAATTTCTTTTTTTAAATGGAGGAGAGATTGTTTAGTCTGTGCTTCCTCCACGTAACAGGTAGTTTAGCTGCGAAGAACTTAAGAATTATTTCACATCTAAAACGACACATGGATCCTCACAAGAGGAACTATATTAGATGCCGTATTAACACAACTGGATGACAAGGTCTCGAGCATAAATTACTGCAACTCATAACCATATCAATTTGGTCTCACAGTTTCACAATTGGTCTTATATATATGTATATATATATCTTCTCTCTCTCCAACTTAGCCTTGTTGTTTGTTGTCACTCTCCATATATCCGGTATAGGGGTTGTGTTATTCCGATTTCACGTGTGTGATTAACCTCTCTTTCTCTCCGCCTAACTGTATTAATTTTTAACACTCTCACTCTGTCCCACCTCGCGTATTGTGTGATTACATGCAAGTGAATGCAGTGCAATGGCTGAGCCTTTTTCTAGATTGTCCAACTTAGCAGGGCCAATCATTCTACGCCCAGCTAAGTCTTCATGTTCCAATAATCTAGTTAACTCCGATCCATCACTAGTTTGAAGGCCTATTTAATTGACCTGACTCACGGTCATTACATGGTATTTGGTAAATTATATTATTGTCTTCCTTAATGGGATCTGTTGGGTCCTTAAGCTGACAAAGTTTATATCTGAGACAGTTGGTTGGTTGGTTTACATGCCACCCTAACTCCAGCCTCATTCAGAATCCTACGTAAGGCCTCTGATATTCCTTCTTTATACGGCTGTACTACAGAGACTTTGAATTCTATATTATTTTCGTTACTTCCTTCGTTCTTATTACTAATCTTATTTTGACAAAGGTGATTAAGAGTTAAAGCATTTTTATCTTAATCGATTATAAGTAATATCTCTGATAGTTTTTCAACCTATAACGGTTAGTGAGACCTTATTACATTATTTCTATTGGTTTATTTCTTCTAATTTCCTTTTCACATTCTTGTTTAAGGGTTAACAAATATACCTTTGTGTTTTTTAAATTTTTATTAAGGTCCATATATTATTATTTATGTTCCCTTGGGTTCCTAGTGGAACATAGGGCTTCAACTGCACGTCTCCACTTGCTTCTGTCTTGTGCTGTACTTTTCACTTGCGTCCATGTTATTCCATACTGTTTCATCTCCTCCTCACACGATCTCCTCCATGTCACCCTTGGACGTCCCACTCGCCACTTCCCTTTCGGGTTCCACTCGAGCTATGGCCTGACGCGCGATGTCACCCAGCGGCCTCCTCAGCGAGCGTCCAGTCCATCTCCACTTTCTCCTGCATATTTGTTGGGCGATTGGTTCTTGCTTTGTTTGTTCCCATAGTTTCTTGTTTGTGATTCTTTCCGGCCATCTGATCTTCAGTATAGAGCGAAGACAGTTGTTGATAAAGGTCTGCAACAGGCTGTTGGAAATATTCTTGGTGACCCGCCAAGTTTCTGATCCGTAAAGCAAAATTGACTTGACGTTTGTATTGAAAATCCGAATTTTGTTGTTGATGCTGCCGAGGAACGAAGATTTCCAGATTGGTTTCAGGTTGATGAATGTGTTTCTCGCCTTCCCGATTCTCGATTTGACATCCTCGTCCGTTCCTCCTGTGGTTGAGACAATGCTACCTAGATAAGTGAAAGAAGTAACCTCTTTCAAATCCCTCCCGTTGATGGTGATTGGCGCTGGATGTTGCTGTTGTTTTTGTTGTTGTTGGTTGTTTATTTTCATAACCTCCGTCTTGTCTATGTTCACCTAGATTCGTGTCTTTGCTGCTTCTTCGACCAGTTTTTCGGTTTTCGCTTGTAAGTCTTCGATTTTGTGTGACATCAAACATAAATCATCCACACGCGAAATCCAGGTCTTCAAGGTTCTTCACGTCGGTCCAGGATATCCCTGTCTTCTCGTTTCCCACTGTCTGACGCATAATCCAGTCCACCACAATTAGGAATATCATTGGTGATAATAAGCACCCTTGTCTGACTCCTGTGTTTACTCCAAACGCTTCGCTGAGTTTTCCGTTGTGGATCACTTGACATGTGCCGTTGTCGTACAGTTGTTGAATAAGGATGATGAATATTTGGGGTACGCCGTAGTACTCGAGTAGTTTCCAAATTACTTCGCGGTCAACGCTGTCAAAGGCCTTCTCAAAGTCTATGAAGTTGAGGTAGAGATTTGATTGCCATTCCATGCTTTGTTCGATGATAATGCGTAGAGTTGCAATTTGGTCAGAACATGATTTATCTTTCCTGAATCCAGCTTGTTCTGGTCGGAGTTCTGTATCCAGTGCGTCCTTGATTCTCTCCAGGATGATGCGACTCAGGATTTTACTTGGCGTCGACAGGAGCATGATTCCTCGCCAGTTCTTGCAGAGTTCTAAGTCGCCTTTCTTTGGTAGTTTCACAAGGTAACCTTTCCTCCAGTCAGTAGGCACCTTTCCCTCTTTCCAGATCTTTTGCAATAATGGAGTCAGCATATCTGCCGTCGTTTCTGGGTCCACTTTCAGTGCTTCCGGGGGTATTCCATCTGATCCAGCTGCTTTTCCAGCTTTCAGAAGCTTGATTGCATTCATGACTTCAGTTTTCGTTGGAGGATTGGTGTCAACTTGCAGTTGTGTACGTGCTGTCGTTGGTATTTCTGGACGGGTTGTAGGTGGTGGTCGGTTCAAGAGTCCTTTGAAGTGGTCCGCCCATTGTTTAATCTGTCTTTCTTCTTTGGTAATTGGGTTCCCTTGGCTGTCTTTTATAGGTTTCACTTGTGTTGATCTCTTCCCAGATAGAGACTTGGTTATCTGATATAGTGTCCTCAGGTCCCTTTTGCCTGCTGCCTTCTCAGCTTCAGTGGCCAGGTTGTCGTAGAATTGTCTTTTGTCCTTCCTGGCACTCTTCTTCATTTCTTTGCCCAGTGCCGTGTAAGTTGAACTCAACGTCTCCTTCTCTTGTCCGTCTTTGCATTGAATCATTTTCTCTTTCACCATTCTCCTCTCCTCTATTAGCTTCCAAGTGTCCGTTGAGAGCCATTCCTTGCCTAGTCTCTTCTTTCTTCCTAAAACCGTCGAACACGTTTCGTTAAAAATCACCTTCAGAGAGTTCCAATGGTCTTCCACGCATGATTCTTCGGTGGTGCCGCGTAGTGTTTCCTGCTTTGCTCTGACAGTTGCAGTGAAAGTGTCCTTTGTGGTTGTGTCTTTCAGTTTTTTAGTGTTGAACTTGCATTGTGGCCTATCCCCAGCTATCCTCGAGGCTTTCAGCTTCACCTTGAAAGTCCCTTGTACTAGATAGTGGTCTGAATCCACAACTGCTCCTCTCCTCGATCTGGTGTCCAGTAGGCTCCATCTCCACTTCCTTGAGATTGAAATGAAGTCTATCTGGTTTTTGGTGTGTCCATCTGGTGAAATCCATGTTGCCTTGTGGATATCCCTGTGTTTGAACACACTGCCACCAATCACCAAATCATTGAAGGCGCCGAAGTCTGAGAAGAGTTCACCATTTTCGTTCATTTCACCGAATGCCTCACGAGCCATGGTGAGTTCTCTTCCTGTATTGTCTCCTCCCAGTTTCGCATTCATGTCGCCCATCAGGATTTTGATATCGCTCT
This sequence comes from Trichobilharzia szidati, assembly GCA_944472155.2. Taxonomy (NCBI): domain Eukaryota; kingdom Metazoa; phylum Platyhelminthes; class Trematoda; order Strigeidida; family Schistosomatidae; genus Trichobilharzia; species Trichobilharzia szidati. The sequence continues at coordinate 143,894,745 of OX235279.1, forward strand.
TTGGGACGTTGTCCATTACTGTTTGTAGTTGACTGTAGAAATCCTCCTTCTTCTCATGTTGTGAGGCGTTTGTAGGCGCGTAGCACTGAATGATTGTAACCTTTTTTCCTTTTGAGTTGAACCTGGCTGTCATTATCCTGGAGGAGATTGGTTCCCACTGCATGAGAGCTTTAGCGGCTGTTGGTGACATCATGATGGCTACTCCCTCGATGTGCTCGTGATTGTCCTCTGGGTAACCGGAGTAGATTATTGTCTCTCCAGTTGATAGTTGGCTCCTTCCACATCCGTTCCATCTGCTCTCGCAGATTCCCAACACTTCTATTTTATATCTCCTCATTTCTGCGGCTAACTGAGCAGCCTTCCCAGCTTCGTACATTGTACGAACATTCCACGTCCCCATCCTTATTTTTGCTCTCATCGAAAGAAGGCACATCGGCTGACTGGCTTCCCGAAGGCTTTCACCAGCCCGCGTCATTTCACTTCCCCGATTCCAGCGAAAAATAAGGTCACTATTTGTAATTTTAGAATTTTGAATATATTTGTGCGTTGAAGTTTTAGTAGCAATTTGGTAAGGTTTTGGGGGTGGAGTTGCTAGCCTCACGCCCCAACCCTCCCTCTTTATCCGGGCTTGGGACCGGCTAGAATACTAGTGACCTAGTGATCTAGGCGAGGTTATTAAGGTCCATAAATAAACCAAATTCAAATGTCCTGCGTCAGTCTTCTGTTGATGTATCATCAAAATCAGTATCTCCTAATAAGGTAGTTTAGGGGATTGATGGTATCGACGTTCGCGAGTTGTACGGATTATACTAACGCAAGATCTTATACCAACAACCACTATAGTGTTCGTTCTTCGAGTACCAAATGGTAAAGCAAAAGACCAGATTTTGTCGTCCAAAGTACGTATTATATTTCGGGACAAAATCGAGGGTAGAGGTGAATGCTTAGCTAGCTAGTAATCGTGCACGCACGTGACACGACGAAGCACCAAATGGCGGGGATGCTTGACCGTAAGCCTTCAGCTAAACAAGTCGACTTAAACAGTGATGGTCAGCATCCAATGTTGAGTGATGATTGCTGTGGTTAATAATTTTGGAGAATTATTTACCGCTACAGCTCACTCCCCCCCTAGTGGGTTTGTGAGTACCCTAAGACATGACCAGCCGGAAGTAAAAAAATCTCGATGGTTCCCTGATGGGTGAAAAAATCTTCCGAGCGGCTTGATCAAGAGCCTGCTGGTCTGTCTGCCTATGCTAATAGGGTGTCTGTACATAGCTTCCTCAATGTTGTTCGTTGAATCCCGTGCTTCGTTTGTTTCCTGTCCAGTGCCCGTTGCACCTGGAAAAGAAAACAAGAATGCTGAGAACCTTGTCAAGAAAAATGTACCAAATAAAGGTTTTTTGTTACCAAAAAAAAATATGACATGCATCTACTATACAGTAAAATAATGTAAAGTTCAAAATATCGGAAAAAAAATATACATCTAATTTAATTTTATGTACGGTTATAGGAAAAATATCATTTACTTGTGTTAAATGACGCAACATAAAAAAAATTGATGTGTCACTCAGTTATGTGAAATAGGTGTGAAGGTATTCTGGGAATCTAACGTGACGTCCAGAACGCGTTTTCTTAGAGTGATCGACCGAAGTAGCCAGTGGGCGAATGCCCTGACAGTCAATAGTGTGACCCAGAAAATCGAGTGAGTCAACGCCTATTTGACACTTCTGTATATTGATGGTAACACCATGTTGGCGTAACCTTTCAAATGCCAAGTCCAAGTGTCTAAGGTGAGTTTCCTTATCTGGACTGGCAATGAGGCAGTCGTCTAAGTATGCGTATACAAAGTCGAGACCGCGAAATACTTCATCGATGAAGCGTTGGAATGTTTGGGCCGCATTCCGGAGGCCAAATGGCATACGTAGGAATTCGAAAAGTCCGAAAGGCGTAATGATAGCCGTTTTCGGGATATCTTCTGTCGCCGTCGGGATTTGGTTATATGCTTTAACCAAGTCGATTTTGGAGAATATAGATGCTCCAGATAATGTTGCCGTCAAGTCGTGTATGTGAGGCAAAGGGTAGCAATCAGGGGTTGTTTTGGCGTTCACTCGCCGGTAATCACCAGTGGGTCGCCAATCGTTGCTATCCTTTTTCGGTACCATATGCAACGGGGATGCCCATGGACTATTCGATGGTCGAATGATGCCAAGGGTGAGCATATGATCGAATTCGTTTCTGGCAATTCTCAGTTTATCAGGGGCCAGTCGTCGTGCTTTGGATGTCACGGGCTGTCCTGAGGTTATGATGTGGTGCATAACATTGCTGGTTATACACGGGAGGTCGTTAGATGGGCAATTCAGTTCCGGATATTTATCAACAATCGGTTGAAAAGTTGGATCGAGGATTGCTTTCATCTTAACGATTGACAAGCTGGGGCCTACGTAAGTTATGCCTTTGATAGACAAACTAGTAGTGTTGTCAATTAATCGTTTACGGCGGACGTCTACGAGCAAATCATGATGATTAAGTAGGTCCGTGCCAATGATGGGCATTGTGACGTCAGCGATTAGGAAAATCCACTGAATAGGTTTGCGTAACCCGACCGAAAGCTGCTACCTTGACGTGGTGGTCGGGCTTGAACACTGCAATGACCCAACAAGCTATACTGGCTGGAACTTATGTTCCTGCAGGTCCTACCATGCCAGAAAGGTTGTTTGGATAGCAGTTAGACTAAAAGCAGTTACCCAATCCAATCCTATGATTTCAAATAAATCACAAAATTTCATGCCGGATCGGCCGGGGCCCGGATTAACATCGACCGCGCTTTCTGCTGCCGTGTCACAGTGCAGAAGTGATAAATACGCTACTGAGACACACCAAATAAAAAAGAACAAACAAAAACAGGCCGTGTGTGACCGGCCTCAAGCAGTTGGCCCCTGGGCTCTGCGGTCACGCAACCAACTTCCACGGTGTGGGCAGCCGGGAAGTACAAATCGCCCTCACAATCCGAAGTGCACGCGAAAACCCTCTAATCCTCGCTCATCTTTGTCTTCATCTTCATCTCTATTATCTTGCCTTCCTTCTACCAATGCAACTCCTCTACTTGTTGGCTCTTCACTTCCCCTTCACTCTGTGTGCACTGATAACGATGGAAGCCAAAAAGCCACCACCGATTGTCTCCTAAAACCACGCCACCAATTTTATATAGGAGCATTTAATGTTAGGACACTCTGCCAAATAGGACAACAAGCATCTCTAGCCAAGACTCTGGCATCCCGAGCCATTGATGTATGTTGTGTTTCAGAAACACGCATACAAGACCCAAGTGTGGTTATTCACCTAACCCCACCTGGCCAACAGGATGAATCTGCAAAATTCACCTTGAGGGTGTCAGGAGATGCGACGGCTAGCTCACGAGGATTAGCTGGTGTTGGGATAGCTTTAAGTACTAGAGCAGAAAAGACATTACTTGACTGGATCCCGGTAGATAGCCGAATGTGCGCTGTCCGCCTGAACGGATCAGTGAAAAGGAGAAAGGACTGCACTACTCGCCGATGCCTTTTCGTAATCTCCGCCTACGCCCCCACTGACTGCAGTTCGGATGAAACGAAGGATGAGTTCTACCAAAAGCTGTCTAGTTTGCTGCGAAAGGCTAGACGCTCAGATATAGTCGTTTTAGCTGGTGACTTTAATGCTCAAGTGGGGAAATTGTGTCAATCTGAGAAGAATGTTGGTGGCACATACGGAATTCCGTGCCAGCGAACCGACAACGGTGACCGTCTCCTACAGTTCTGTTCAGATAATCATTTGTATCTTGTAAGCACTAACTTCAAACACAAGGAGAGACACTGTTTGACCTGGCGACCACCATCATCAAATCAACGCTGGACACAAATAGACCACATAGCAATAAGCTATCGTTGGCGTGGGTCGGTAGGAGATTGTCGCTCCTTCTGGAACACGTGTGTAGATACCGATCACGCACTGGTCCGCGCTCGTGTGTGCTTACGACTGAACGGACGTAGGAAACAGCGAGCGGTAAACCCATCACGTCCCCAGCTCGACCAGGGAACTAAGTCCCTATTTGAGGAAGAACTAGCTAAACACATATCTGAGTTTGACAGCTGCGCTCACCCTGAAGAAGCCTGGAAGAATATTCAGTCAGCCATAGATACAGCTGTAAAAGCTGTGAATAAGGTAAATCCAAAGGTGAGTAAAAACCACTGGATTTCGACTGCCTCATCCGAACTGATAGATGCTAGAAGACTTATTCCGGCGAGCTCCGAATTCAATGAGGAGCGAAAGCTGCACAAGAGGAAACTTACGAAAAGTCTCCGCAAGGACCGTGAACAGTGGTGGTTGACTAAGGCGAAAGAGATGGAAAAAGCATCGGCGATAGGCAACACCAGACAACTATTCAGGCTTATCAGGGAAACAGGTGGTAAAAAACAAATGATAAGCGAAACAATCTCCGAGAAAAATGGCACCATAATTAGCTCCCAGGATAGACGTCTGGAGCGCTGGAAAGAACACTATGAGGAGCAGTTTAATTGGCCCACAGCCACACTTAACCTACCGGACATCCAACACCTCCCTGAATGAGAGATAAACACAGGTCCTCCGTCCTTAACCGAGGTTACTAAAGCTGTCACCAATCTGAAGCTAGGCAAAGCAGCGGGACCTGATTTATTGACTCCAGAGGTATTTAAGTATGGAGGCGACAGTTTACTGTCTGCGTTAACGGAGGTTCTAGGTAGCGTCTGGGAATCAGAGGAAGTCCCATCGGGTTGGTGTAAGTCACTGATCATCCCGATATACAAGAAGGGGGACAAGTCGTCTTGTGATAATCACAGAGGGATTAGCTTGACTAATATAGTATCTAAAATCCTAGGCTCAATAATACTGCGTAGATTAAGTGGTGCTCGGGAGACACAAACACGAGAAAACCAGGCAGGTTTTAGGCCAGGTAGAGGGTGTATTGATCATATCTTCACCCTTCGACAGATTCTAGAACTTAGGCATTCCTACCGGCGTCCGACAACCATTATATTTCTTGACCTAGAGGCGGCATTCGACTCTGCCGACCGGGAGGTTCTCTGGCGATGCTTGGCTGTAAAGGGAATGCCAAGAAAATACATTGCACTGGTTAAGGCACTCTACTCGTACTAATGCAGCCAGGTGAGGGCTTATGGCGAGTTGTCATCTGAAGTGGTGACGACTAGTGGCGTCCGTCAAGGATGCCCATTATCCCCATTCCTATTCAATTTCATCATCGACGTACTAATGGACTTAACCCTAACTCACTTCAGCGACTCAGGGATTGACTTGCTACCAGGGAAGAATCTCGTTAACTTAGAATATGCGGACGATATAGTCCTTCTAGGCGAGGACTCTGACAAAATGCAGAGTCTACTGAACACCCTGAGCAACAATCTCCGCATGTTTGGCATGCGATTCGCCCCTATAAAATGTAAGATGATGCTGCAGGATTGGACTTCATCGACCCCTAGATTAGAAATAGGAAGTGAAGTGGTAGAGCACGTTGACCGCTTCACTTGGGAAGTACCATCAGCCCCAACGGGTTGATCTCAGACGAAATTTCAGCACGAATACAGAGGGCTAGGTTCGCATTCGCCAGTTTTCGCCGTCTCTGGCGTAGACGCGATATCCGACTATCGACCAAAGGGCGTGTGTACTGCTCAACAGTCCGCTCCGTCCTCCTTTATGGCTGTGAGACCTGGCCATTGAGAGCAGAAGACATGAAAAGATTACCTGTCTTCGATCATAGGTGTCTGCGTTCTATCTCCCGCGTGAAGTGGTATAATAAGGTGAGCAATATTGAGGTTAGGCGTCGAGTGCTAGGTAAGGCGGGGAAATCAATCGACGAGACTGTGAAATTACTTCGACTGAGATGGTTAGGACATGTGCTACGAATCCTAGTCATCGCCTTCCTCGACGGGCAATGTTAGCTGATATAGGGTCAGGCTGGAAAAGAGCTAGCGGCGGTCAAACGAAAACATGGCACCAATCAATGAAATCCACAACAGTTAATCTAAGCCACGTAGGAAGATGTAGACTTCCTGGTTGGGGCCCTCGGGATGGTAAAAACCAATGGTTGGAAACAATTGGTGACATGGCTCAAAATCGTTCTCAGTGGCGCAGATGCATCCACTCCTTGTGACTTATGATTTCCAATTAAACTTTTGTTCTCCGTTATTACTATTCCTTTGTCTCACACCTCTGTTTACTGTCTATATTATGCATTTCTTCTACTTTCTTCTCTTGCTTTGCGTGCTACATAGATTGTGGCGACTTGAACTGCCGCACATATGTGCAAAGTTCTATGTCGAAAACCGACCGACCGACCGAGGTTTGCGTAAACCTACGTTCAGATAGACGTATTTCCGACCATAGGTTGCAATTGGTTTTCCATTTGCCGCCTGTAGGTTGAAGTTAGGATCCTTCTGTCGATCTGCTGCTGTAGCAGGAAGGACGCTGACTTCGGCGCCTGTGTCGACTAGATATCTAGTCTGGCTAATTACATCGTGGATGTAAAGTAAGCGGCTAGTGCCACCGGCGACGGTTGCCGCTAACGCGTGCAGGCGGGATAGTTTCCCACAGACTTGGAGGCTTTGCCGAAATCACAAGGTTTTCGACAACATTTCGCTTCCTTGCCGTAGGTGTTGTGATACCAACACCAGTCAGGATTTTTGAGAGAGCGTGTGTTGGACTTAGATCGTCCACGCGCGCTTTGCCGTTGAGGGGATTTAGAACGACGATAGGAGGAATTGCTAGGCTTGTTTGACCTAAGCATCTGCTGGACGGAGTTGATTAACTCTATCATTGCAGAGTCCTTCTTCGAAGTCTGTTCGGTAACAGAGTATACTTCGGTAACTGGCCGTTTCGTTATCTCTAGAATTCTATCTGCAGAGACAGCTAAATCATCTATGAGAACACCCTGAAGTGTCACAAGTACAGTCTGGACTGACTGTGGCAGTTTGGATAAAAATAGTTCTCTGAACAGTCCTTCATCGAACTGACTTTGGCCAATGATCTCTTTCATTCTTGCCAGCATGCTCACGGCTGACTGATCTCCTAACTCGATGTTACGAAATAACTCATCCAGACGTTGTCGATCTGTGAGAACGTTTCTCTTGAGGATGGATGCTTTTAGCAACTCGTACGAGTTACTTACCGACATCTGCAGAGTTACGCACCTGCTGAATTCCCGCGGTAGGGCGTGAATAACTGCAAGGAACTGTGAACGTTGATCAGTTATGCCATGTTCACAAAAATCGGACTCAGCAATCTGAAACCACGTTTCAGCATTATCTGGCCAAAATGGTACTAGCTGAATTGTTTTGGCGGTTGAGCGAATCTGAATAACCTTGGGGCTAGGATCACTCATGACGAAAAGTATGCCGATAACAATATAGTACAAGAATAAACACAAAAAGGAACGAACTCACCGGGTTTGTCTGCGTGTGAATGGAAGATGTAGTTCGTGGTTGGGCTCACCAGTTTAGGTGGTTACAGGTATCGACGTGTTCGAATCACGTCGGGCTCACCAGTTTAGGGGATTGATGGTATCGACGTTCGCGAGTTGTACGGATTATACTAACGCAAGATCTTATACCAACAACCACTATAGTGTTCGTTCTTCGAGTACCAAATGGTAAAGCAAAAGACCAGATTTTGTCGTCCAAAGTACGTATTATATTTCGGGACAAAATCGAGGGTAGAGGTGAATGCTTAGCTAGCTAGTAATCGTGCACGCACGTGACACGACGAAGCACCAAATGGCGGGGATGCTTGACCGTAAGCCTTCAGCTAAACAAGTCGACTTAAACAGTGATGGTCAGCATCCAATGTTGAGTGATGATTGCTGTGGTTAATAATTTTGGGGAATTATTTACCGCTACAGTAGTATTTAATTATCTAATATTCTTTAGTTATTGTTCCCGTTATGATGACTAATAGATTCTTTTGGTTAAGAAAGTATATTGCCCTTGGTTGATAAACCTCCATGACATTTATGACTTGACAAATTCTTGTTGTTTATAATCTAACGGCACATAGTTGGTTCAGCTGTAGAGAATTCTCGTCAACCACACGGAAAATGTGGGTTGGATTCCCGATTGATGTACTCCTAGACGTTGGCCAGTATACAAGGCGGTAATAAGCATGTAAAAGAGGGAAGTTTGAGCGTGTGACCAGCAAACACGTATTCCCCCCCCCACTGTAGAAACAACACAACGCCTGCTGAATCTTCAAGGCTTGAAGCTCTATGTTCTACTCGAAACGCAAAGGAATAAAAAATTCACCCAGAGACAATTTTTGCATATTATTCAGCCATCCCATTAGTATTTCAATGTCACCAGCTGGAGTATTGTCCATTGTTGCCTATAATTGTTTGTAGAATTCTTCTTTCTTTCCGAGGACTGCGTTGTTTGTGGGTGCATAGCATTGTATAACTGACACTTTCCTTCATTTGGAACTGAATCTGGCAGTCATTATCCTGGGAGACATGAACGCTAAACTGGGTCCAGACAACACAGGAAGTGAACTCATCATTGGTAGAGAAGCTCTCGGAAAGATGAATGAAAATGGGGAACTGTTCACCGACTTCTGCGCCTTCAATTAACTAGTGATTGGTGGCAGTGTATACAAACACAAGGATATCCACAAGGCTACATGGGTGTCACCAGATGGGCGAACCAAAAGCCAAATTGACTTCATCTCAATCTCAAGGAAGTGGAGGCGCAGCCTGCTGGACACGAAAGTAAGAAGAGGAGCAGACGTTGGCTCAGACCACTACCTCGTACAAGGGACAATCCAAATCAAATTAAAAGCTTTCAGAGAAGCAAGAGCTGCAGATAGACCACAAGCCAAGTTCAACACTCAAAATCTGAAGGACCAGGACACAAAGGACATCTTCACTGCAAGCATAAAGGACAAAGCCGAGACACAAATCAACACTGGCGAAGAGGTCAGCGTCGAAAATACTGGGACAACTTGAAAACAGTGTGGGGTCAAATCTGCATGGAAGTTCTAGACAGAAAGAAGAGACAGTACAAACAGTGGCTCACTACGGACACTTGGAGACTGATAGAAGAGAGAGGGATGGTGAAACGAAAGATTATCCAGTGCACCGACGAGCAACAAAACCAGGATTTGAATGCAAGCTACAATACACTGAACAAAAGAGTTAAGAAGAGTGCCCGAGAAGTAAAATGAAAGTATTATGAAACCATGGCAAGTAAAGCAGAACAAGATGCAGGCAAAGGAGATCTCGCAACACTCTACCAAACAACTAGGTACCTATCGAGGAAAAGTTTGACACAAATTAGGCCGGTGAAGGATGACAATGGAAAGTCAATCACCAAAGAAGTGGAGCAAACCTTCATTAACAGTTGTCTTCGCTCAGTACTACTCAAGATCAGATGGTCAGCCAGAAAAGACCAGCAACAGTGATCTCTGGGAGCGAACCAACCAGGAACCGATTGTGAAACAAACACGCAGGAAGAAATGGAGATGGATTGGCCATATTTTGAGGAAACGATGAAGTGACATCACTAGACAAGCCATTGCTCGAGTGGAGCCCTAAAGGGAAGCGGCGAGTTGGTCGTCAGTGCAAGGGTGACTTGGAGGAGGTCATGTGAAGAGGAAATGAAAGCATGTGGGCAGACTTGGAGCCAGGTGAAGACTCAAGCAGAGAACCGAACGCATTGGAGACGCACGGCTGAAGCCCTATGCTCCTCTAGGAATTAAAGGAAACAATAATAATAATAATAAATAAATAAATAAATAATAAATAATAGTATATTCTCATTTTGTACATGAGGGACGCCAGTTTACAGGCATCATCAATATGATAAATTACATATACGATTAGTAACATATTAATAATTGTAATTGATAATACATTTTCTACTGTTAAATATTTAAATGATATTTAAAATTTTATGAATACACTAGTCATTCAATGGAGCACATCAGTTATCCCTTCAACAGCTGGCTTAGGTGCATCGTCTTGTCAGTTACCCACGTTTTAACCTTCGATGGGGAAGGGACACACTGATCACTGAATTTGAACTCAGTTAGTTTGCGGTACTTTGCTTAATGAAGAAAGTATGTAAACTTATCTGATTCTAACTTGAAACAACTGATGATCGTCTTTCTATTATACTGTGGTTTACTGGCAACTGATTTTTCGTTAATAACTTGACGATATATCAGAAATACACTAGGACCAGTAAGCATAATTTAGTGTCATAAGAACACAACAATAATGAATTCAAAGTCTGACAATTATTTGTTGGTTGTTTTCCTATTAAATATGAGTGAATGACATTCTTTTCATAGTTGGATTTTTATTCAACATTCAAGCATAAAATTGTGTTTGAATAATAATATTAATTATTATTATTATATTGTCTCCTTTATTTCCTAGAGGAACATAGGGCTTCAGACGCACGTCTCCATTGCGCTCGGTTCTCCGCCAACGTTTTCACCCGGCTCCACGTTTGCCTACATGCTTTCGCCTGCTCCATTTCACCCTCGCACTGACGACCAACTCGCTACTTCCCACTCGAGTGATGGATGGCCTGGCGTGTGATGTCACTTGATGGTTTGTTTTCTCAGAGTACAGCCAATCCATCTCCATTTCTTCCCGCAGATTTGTTGCACAATTGGTTCCTGGTTGGTTCTCTCCCAGAGGTCCATCACTGTTGCTGATCTTCTCTGGATGGCCATCTGATCTTGAGCAATATTGAGCGAAGACAACTGTTAATGGAAGTCTGTAGTTCATTCGAAATACTCTTCGTGATGCTCCAAGTCTCTGATCCGTGTAGTAGCAGTGACTTCACATTGGTGTTGAAAATCCGGATCTTATTTTTGATGCTGAGTGCTGTTGATCTCCAAACAGACTTGAGAGAAATGAAATCTTGTCTTGCTTTCCCGATCCTTGCTTTGATATCCTCATCAGTTCCGCCCGCCTTTAGTTGAAACGATGCTTCACATGTCGGTGGGTAGGTAAAGGAGGTTGCTTCTTTCAGATTTCTCCCATTTATGCTGACTGTTGTCTGTTGTTGTTGTTGCTGTTGCTGTTGGCCAGGAATCTTCACCAACTCTGTTTTCTCTATGTTCACGTGAAGGAAGTCCTGTCTTCTCTGGATGCTTCTTCTGCCGACTTGTTGTTTTTCACTTGCATATCTTCCAGTTTGTGGGAATTCAGACATATATCATCAGCGAAGTGCAGATCCTTCAAGTTTTTTGTGTGAGTCCATTTCATGCCTGTTTCCTCGCTGTCCGCTGTCTGTCGCATTATCCAGTCTACCGTAATCAGGAAAATCATTTGAGGTTTGAATAACTGGTGGTCAATGAAAGGATACTTGTGCTGTGAAGTTTCCTCAGTGATTGGGTCAAATTTTCCCGGCTAGCTGCGCTATTCCTAAGCCCAACTACTCAACAAACTAACCAAGAACCTACTGCCCAAAAAAGATTCAGAAGTAAATGTAGATGGATTAGACAAACACTGAGAAGACTGTTGAGTGAAATCACACGCCAAACGCACCCTCAAGTATAACCCCAGTTAGGGACGAGGAGCTAGGCATCTGAGGATGATATGGAGGAGATCATTTAGGGAAAAAATGCCTAAAGACAACTGTAGAGCTAGCTACGAAAGACCACAGGGAACAGAATACAGTGGAGGCGTACTGCTATGTTCTACTGGAGACTTAACGGAAAAGTAATAATAATTGTAATAAACCTAGGATTTGTATTTGGTACTAACTAAAAAATTATGTCTACAACTTTGGAATCCTTTCAAAAATCTGTAGTCATCTGTTTTTAAAGTGTCACAAGTTGACCTGAACTGCCATGTCTGACATTATGTAAGACTGTACAGAATGAACTCAGCAATCACTAGGACGTCATTAGTATGTTGTGTGTAAGCGTATTCTATGAGGTGGGTTTGTTTGTTAGATGGTTTTCAATGGCCAATCTAATCGTCATCATCTTCAGAGCCTGTAAAACACGTAAACGTGCACCGATCCTTAACTCCGATCACTGTATTGTTCGTGTTTTACCAAAAATATACAGCAAAACACATATTAAAGTCTTCTCACACTTGTCTATGAAAGCACAACAAAGATGCTACTCATCTGACAACTTACTCAATCTAAGCTGCATGTTAAAATATACTAACTGGGATTTATTCCATGAAAGTGCATTAGATGAAACAATTGCCAATATAATAGATTATCATAAATTCCCCTTGATATATGCTGTCCCAAACAAACACTATTCAAACGCCTCGACCGCTTCTCATCTCCTTGTCTCAAACAACTTCGGACCCATTGCAATCACTTCCCCGTTTCCAAAGCTTATGGAAAAACTAGTACTTCTTAAACTTGAACCCTCCCTTAAAAGCTTTGAAGACCCCAAACAATTTGCCTATAGACAGGGTAGGAGCACTTTAGGCGCTGCAGCCGTCTTACACAACAGTATCGTCTCATCATTAGATAAAGGTGCCGAATACGTCCGCTGCACGTTTCTCGACTTCACTTCTGCTTTCGACTCTGTACCTAGATGTTTCTTGCTAAATAAGCTCTGTATGACAAAAACTGAGTCCTGGGTCACTAACTGGTTGCATTCCTACTTCTCTAACAGAATGCAGTACACCGTCTACAAAGGTAAATCCTCCTCTGCTGCGCCCACTGAAGCTGGTGTCGCCCAAGGTGCTGTACTCTCCCCACTTCTCTTTTCTTTCTTTCTACATGACTTACCATCTTCAAATGACACTAATTTTGTCAAATATGCTGACGACCTGACTGTATCTTTGCCTGTCAAATTTCAAAGTGACTGCTCTAAACTGAATGGCTTTCTGTCAGAAATCAGCCAGTGGTCCAAGGAAAACGGTCTTACCCTAAACCCCTCCAAATACCAAACAGTCAATTTCACCTTTAGGCATAAATCCAACCTAAACAAACTGGTTAGCTCTCACGAGGTGTGCAACATAGATGGCACTGAAATAGAAACCAAGTCGGAAATCAAATACCTAGGCGTCATTCTATCCGCTGATCTTTCCTGGTCGTCTCATATCTTGATGATTTCTAAGAAAATATTCCGTCCCACCTTCTACATCAAGAAGTTAATACATTCTGGAATAACCCAACCCTTACTCCTACGATTCGTTAACTCTTGCATCCTGCCTATTATCCTCTATTGTTCCCCTTTAGTTTTTCCAGAGCTACTGAAGAAAGACTATACCTTATTACGCAGGATGTTAAAGGTTGTCAGCAGGGTAAGCAACGTGCCACTTAACCAGCTTGTTAATATTCTGGTTGACAGGCACATGGACTCATGTGAAAAGTGGGCCAAATCCATTTTATCTAACTCACACCACCCTCTTCGCTCACAACTCTCCCCTTGCATCTCATCAGGCAAACTCAGAAGCCTATATAGAAAACTATATGCTCGCACCAGCAAGTACAAAAACTCAACCATACCCTACTTAGCTCGTGTTCTGTGCGATAAAGAAAGCATTAGGCGTGACACCTATAACTTATTAAATAGTCAGTAGAACAACTGGACATCGTCTTTCCAACTCATATCATTTATAGGTACAACATTTTCTTTCTTTCTTTTCCTTTTCTCTCTCTCTCTCTCTTTTTCCGTTATGTGCTGCTTTGTTTCTTTCTCTCGCTTACGCCAGTAAATATGACAGCACCTACTTTTCTAACACCTTCAAACACTGTTCAGCTTTGGCTTTGCTACCGATATTCCAATATGCTGTTGTCATAATGAACTGAGATTTCCTTAATCTATGTAGAAATCTATTTATTGATAATGTACTAACTGAATGCAATACTGTAGTAAAAATGCTGAGAATTCCATTCTGTATTACAAGTACTGTTTTGGAATGAAGCTTATTATTATTATTATTGATAACCCTCTTGAAACAGTTCTAGGCGTAAACAATTTAATGAATGGACAGTATTCACAAAATGTTACAATGGGGGCTGATTGAGGTTGCTTTCTATTCTATGCTGAAGATAGTAACTGAAATGTTGAAAATTCTGCCTCAAAGACTGCTCTAACTTAGGAAACACTTTCATTTAAAAAGCATACTCTTGATACAAGTATATTTCTACATTATGTTACTACACTAAACCATGTTGCATAACGCTCAATGCTAATCTTATACACTCAATGGAATTTGAATCATTCCATATTAGATAAATTTATTTTATATAAAATACAGTGAAACAGTATTAATAGATGTGTGTTATGTCAAATAAACATATCTAATATGGAATTGTATTGTACTAACACACTGGCCGAATTCTACTTGGACACGAATTTGAACTGTGACTACAAACCAAAATGATTCGAAATTTCTGTGGATTCGGACCAGTAAGCAGTTTTACGTCGATCTAAATTCCCACTTTCTGTTTCCAACTGTTCAGTATTAAATCTGTTTTGACATAATGTTATTACGTTATGCTTTAATACAACCACTTCCAGTTGGTATTGAGTCACGTCTATTGTGTATGGGTGAGCTGACTATACAACATGGTTGGCCAAACCTCGGTGGATGGAGCGGGGTTGACTCTGTAACCCAGTGGTGGTTGGAAGTCGAGGGTCTGAACCAGTCAGCCGTAGGTGTATTAGTTTAAAGTGATATCCACTCACATTACAAATGTACTCAATATGATTCAGTTGACGCATCTAATACCATACTTTTCATGTTACCTTACTGCACGCATTATAAACCAATTACATACAGTACTGTAGAGCAATGTAAGCAATTCTAATTCAGTCGAGAAATACTCCTTGAGTAGTATCTATTAAAACTGAAATGTAGAATTTCGCTATTCAGTTGAATGTATCCGCATTTCGTTTCGGCGTTGTTCAAGTTAGAGCTGACCACTTACTACTTATTAGCGCATTGCTGGCTTAGTGGTACAACACTGGGTAACCATGCAAGGGATCCGGTATTCGATCCCTGACTGACACATACCTTTACCTCACTTAGCCTGTGATAAGCCCGGTAAAGAGATCTTAAGCTTAATCCTTCTAAATATCAGATTGTTAATTTCACTTTCAGGCACAAGCACGACTTACATGAACCGGTGACAGCGGTAGAATGCTCGCCAACCACGTCGGTGGTTCGATCCCGGCCGACGCACTCCTTCACCTCGCTAAGCCAGCAATAAGACTGGTAAAGACGGAAGGTTGAGCACCAGGCTAGCAACCCCATTCCGTAAAAATAAGCACCATTGCTACCGAAATTCCAAGCCTCTAGCTTGAAGCCCTATGTTCCACTGGGAAAGGTAAAGGAATCACTCGAGATTAAACACTTTTTGAGGAAATCATGAGGATATCCATTCTTTTAGAAGGCGGCTAGCAGGTATTTTTCTTCCATTCTCTTCAACACCAGAGTGCTACAGTGTGTTTAAACTCTTTTAAACAATGTCTGCACGCAGTTTCTTTTTTGGATAGTTGGGTTATTACTATCATAGTTGAATATTCGTTTTACTTATTATCTTTTTTCAACCTTATTGTACTTCAGCTGATACAGTGCTTTTATTTGATGAACTGGATACAGATATTTGTGATACACTACCCAATCATCATACTAAATGGTCGTCTACCATTTTGATTGAGTTTTTACACCCAAAACCTCATGTCTAACTGCTGCGTATATTTTCTGGTCCTGGTACCACCACACATCGGAAACGATGCTAAGAAGACAAAGACTTCCAAACATGTAAACCTTTCACACTCTCCGATCTTATAGATGTATATACTACAACAAAGCCGAATGCTTCACAGTACCACTCAACAATTGAATGTATCATCTCCAAACTAGGTCACGCTAACTATCTAAATACTAAAATGGGTATGATTACTAACTGCTACTTTTCTGCACCAAAGTATATTTAGCAGTTTAGTTTATGAAAGGTGAATGTCCCTATGACCAAACGGTCATAAGGGAAATAAGTAGTATATTCATATACCACTACTTCTCGAATTATATCATATGGAGTTTTTAATAGTCAAATTAAGTCTTGTTTACGTATGTCGTTAACTTTCAAAATAATTTCTTACTCTTATATTTTGTTCAAGTCAAATGATAAGCTGGGTAACCGACGTCGTAAGCGAGGAAGACGACAAAGAAATAAAAACACCATGGATGTTGAAACACATACAAGCAATAAAGGAGAAGTGAATGCTGATTCTAAAAATGATCCTTTCGCATCACATTCATTGGTGAATATTCAAACAAAACGATGACAATGTCTAAGTAGTATCCATAGAATTTATTATTATTATTTATCTAATCGCAGAGAAACTTGGTACAATTTGGCACCAAGAAAGATGCGCCACACAATAATAATAAAACAACATAGATTAAAAGTAAAAATATAAGTAGAAAACGCATAAAGAACTTCATCTGGAAGGAAAACAGTCATGTTTAACAAGTTCAAACAGTATGCGTTAACTATCATCAGAAAGGGAAGAAAGAAGGGAATTGCAACACGTTCGCCATTGATTACGATTCTTGGCCATATCCGATAACGTTTCGAGCCATCGATTCGAGCTATCTCGTGGACCTCAACCAGGGAGTCGTGACGCACCAACCGATGCTAATCTAGCACAAATATCCTTCATCCCACGACGCCACGTCACGGACTGACCACCCCTCCGCCTTTTCCATCCCGTCCCAGGGTTAGCGAACAGAGACCTGTACGAAGCCTCTAGGATGACATTCGCGGCACATGTCCAATCCATAGAATACACGGTCGACCTACACTGCTACAAATGGTGAGTGTACATGTCTTTTATTTTATGTGATTTCTATCATCTTCAAGAACCAAAAATCCAACAATAACCACTTGATTTTGGTAATAACGATATATTGTAAATATTATAAATATAAATGTCTTATTTTGAATCTCTTCAATGTCCTACTTCTACCTACCTTGTATTAAACGCGTCCCTCTATTCTTCTTGAAACGCTTTCATACAGACGTTTGCCAATACTTGTTGTCAGTCAAGTCAACTGTCCGCCTCTTTCCTGTGACCTAGTAAAGTCTGATCATAGAATAATATTTGTTTCACAATCTCATCATGAGATGACATCGGGAAACCTGGGAGTACTGGACAGCTATTCTGTCCATGTTCGGGACTCTTCATCACTTCTAGTGAGAACTCGTGACCAGTGGGATACAGCAGGTCGGACATGAGGACAAACAATCGCCAGCGATAACACTGACTAGTGCCAGTCGCGCTATTTCGTGCGTGGATTCGCAAAAGTTGGAATTCATGCGTTGGCCATTGGACCGGGTCCAAGTGGATTAATGGCGTACGAGCTCGCCTTGTAACCATAAGGTCATTGTCTCCAACCCAAAGATGTAAGCGGTACTTAAATTCAAGCCTTTTCTGGTTTAATAGTAAACATCTGCGCCGCTTTCGTTGGAAATGTTGAAATTTACAATAAATTCGAGACAGCAGCATTTGTAGTGTGTGTAAACAAATGCCTCAAAGGTAGATAGATACTAGACGACTATAAAATAAGTGAGCAGTTTTGAAATCCTGGTCAATGAATTTAAATTCGTGGCAGACTGAATAAAAGTCGGGTGCACAATCTAGTCAGCTACACCACTGCTTATGAGCACAACTAATACAATATTAGTTTCTCATCATATTAAAACCAATCATCTCGAAGATTGACCCTGAATTATTCTCAACTTCATCACAATTTAATGTTTCCTTTCATGGAAGTTCTATTTATTTATTTCTGATATAACGACGTTCATAGATAGCTTCAACAAAAACACCGGCTTCAGTAGGTGGATTTTAAAGGTTTATTAAGTAAACTTGTATGTTGTCTGAAATACTCAAGATTACTAACTGCCTGTTATACTGTATTATCTTCACCTTTTTAGAATTAAATTCGTAATTAAATCAATGTGTGATTCGATTGTGTCTATCTTTCTATACTGTCGCAAATTATTTCAGTTGTTGGCTGAAGATATTCGCAAAGAACGTAATCAACTTATGTAGTGCTTACGGTATATTGTGAACCAAAATTTTTTCCAAGAATAACCATCAGCCCGTGAAATTGCGATATTGATTCTTGATCTGAATGGGAAGAAATACGAAAATATTGTGTATATGCTCGGTTTAATCACACTTATATATTTTATAAAAAAACATTATTATTATTAATATGTACATTCATTTTTTCAATAAATTCAAAAATAGCGTCCATCAGAATTATCTTAGTATGTTTTCGATGAACAACCGGGTTAACTTCTTCTAGACCAAACTTTTCTTCTCCCATAACCATATCGGGCTGCTTTTCGTCGTCTTCTCTTTCTGACTACCCGACATACGGGTGTTGTACAAGTTTGGAGGACTGATTCCTCAGGCGCTCTAAATTCACTTGATTGATCAAGTACCTGGGATTCTGAAACCATAACTTGGTCATTTGATTTTCTTATTGTTGTATTGGTTTGATTGGATTCGATTGTTGCTCCTGGTTTATTGCCGGATGCCGGTAAATGAACATTGTGCCACCATCGAAAACATTGTGCTGAACAAAGACGAGGGAATCGCGGGCACGCTGCGCAAACCATGGTGACTCCCGTTTCATAATTCACGCATTTTCTCAGTTTACATGCAATACACTCCGTTGTGTCACTGACTAAACCAGTAGTAGTAGTAGTAACACCAGTTTCAAGCATATATTGAAAAAGGAAGTCTATAGAGATTAACTTGTGTTTATTACTTATTCGTTTCCATGCTTCCTCTTGTGTAGAAGTACTAGTACTGGGTGTAACAGTACCACATGTACTACTCATTTGACTGTTAGGAGGTACTGCATTATTGACTACCTGGTTTGATGGTTCACACAAATGATGATTGTTGTTATTTATTGCCTCTCCATTTTCAATATTTTCTAAAATGTGATAAATATAAAACGAAATTCAATTAAGTTAGAATCTCTTAACATCAACAAGTCCACACTGAATTTACCTTTTAAGTTTTAACTGTGCACTGTCACGCTTATTGATTGCAAGTCACCTGGTCTAAAACAACTGTATGCATCTGAAGCCTGATAGTGAATTCTGCCTGTCAGGAATTAATAACCCCCCACTGCCAAAGTATTTCTGCAACTAAAAGTAAATATTCATTGGACTTTGTTTTCACCAACCAGTTAGTGACTACTCTACATGAGGACATTCGTGTGACCATAGTAGAAAATAAGGTACATAGTTTTATTGTGTGACGAGATATCGCAGAAGAAAGTTGTCCTGCAAAAATGATAAATATCTATAAAAACTAACTAGTGAGAAATTATAAGTTATGACAATATGCTATTTAGATCTAAATACTGCTAACGTCACAAGGATATTAGATAGTCGTAGCGAAAGCATGAAGTTGTTCTCCAATTCCAAGTTGTTAGTCGATACACGCCAGTACATTAACTAAAGCTCAACACAGAAAACTACCTCTGACAGGCCATAGTTGACTTTGCATATGTATTACCGTTTGAAGAAGCCCTTCAAAAGTCCAATTATTCACTTGCTTAACTTCTAAAAAGTACAAAGTAGCTAGTGAGCTGCGCGGCGTATACTAACCAAAGTACACGGACTGATCTTACAGAAGCAACAGAATGGAGTTACTCCAGAGAGTGGAAGCAGAAGCTATCCATTTGCTTAATAAAGTGGATAAGTCATAGGCATAAGAGAAGTTCCAGTTATTGGCGATACAGGTCAACATTACCTAGGAATTCAGTCACAATTTAAGTTATTGCTTTCTTAGACAGAAAAACTATAAGTACGTCTTCACCATTCTTCCGACCTGAAGTAAGTTCCTTTTTTATAGAACGGAATCTCATTTTATTCGTTGGAGACCACTCATTGATTTGCACAAACTCAGTTATCAAAAACAAATAAATATATACGTACAAGGATACTCTGTGTTGGGAATGTGCCATATTCACCAAGGAAAACTGCCTATAACACGAAGTTAGATTCTTTACAGGTTGGATCCCTTCATTCTGATATTTGATAAATTTGCCGGCTTATCGGATAGGAACACCTGTAGCGATAAATGCACACCACCACTTACTGACTGTTTGAGTTTTCCATATGAAACTTTACGACAAAAGTGAGGCAGTTCAAGTTGCCACGCTCCATGAGGCACAAAAGTTAGAAAAGAGAAGGGAAATTTACAAAATAATGAATAATTATATCGGAAATAACGAAGACTTAGTGGATCTGAGACATTGTAAACATTAACAACGACTCTCAACCATATCACCAACAGTCTTAAGCCATTGGTTCTTTACATCTCGAGAAATACAGCCAGACAGTCTACATCTCATTACGTGACTCAAACCACCGGTCAAAGGCGCCAAGCATTGATGTCGAGTTTTGACTGCACCACAACTAACTCTCTTCCAACTTAACCTTAGGTCGGTTAACATTGCTCAACAAGGAAGGTGATGGCCTCAAATACATAACACATGCCCTAGTCATCTCAATCGATCCAGCTTCACAACTTTAGCACTTGACTTGCATCTCTCACCTAACTTTCTACACCCAACCTCAATATAAATCACCATATTATGCCATTTAACACGGGAGACAGAACGGGAACAATTATGGTCATGCACAGCTGATCTTTTCATATTCTCTTCCTTTAACGGCCCTGTCTCACTGTCTTAAAGAGAGGAAAAACGAACTGCTGAGCAGTACATACTTTTCGTCGATAGCCAAACATCACGTCTACACCAAGGGTAACTTAAGCTAGCAAATGTACACGAGTCTTCCGTATCTGTGCTGAGCTTTCGTCAGCAATCACTACATTAATGCTGATGCAACCTCTCAAATATATGTAGTGGTCAACATGCCCAACCACTTTAATTCCTATCGATGCACAACACTCATCTAGAATTATCTTACATTTCACAGAAGCGAATCACATGTCAAACATACTGAGAGTTTTGCTCAACGTGTTCAGAAGACTCCAAATATAGTCACCAGATTTACCTACAAGAACAATATCATTTGCATACTATGTAGACATGAGACTGCTCCTTGCTACAAGTCGATAAAGTCAATTACGGTTGCATTTATCAGTACATATACGATGAAATTAAGCAAAAATGGAGACACTGGGCATCCCTGGTCCTCAGATGACAACTTTCCGTATGCTCTTGCACGGCTGTGATTTCTAGTAGAATGCCTTCATTGGTGTAGCATTCCTTCTCGGCACTTCTTTCACCATCAGACATTGCCACGGCATCTTTCAGTCAACAGAATAGAATTTCGCCTTCAGGTGAAGAAATGGAAAGTGTTGGACACCAGCAAGTATGCCTATGTTTATTGAACGCTGAAGATAAGACCAATACATCATCGTCCGAAACTAAAGCCTGCTTCATCCTCCGAGTTTGTTTCTCCTGAGCAACGCTCAATCTACACGAGATTTGTGGACCTAGAGTTTTAGATATTGTTAGTCAAGCCAATTTCCACCACTCTCCTCCAACCTTGATTGTCTCTGGGATAATCAAGAATTTACACCAGTCTAACAGAAATGACTAACTAACCGAGTTTCAACATAGAACTTTGTACAGAAGTGCACCAGTTCAAGTCGCCACAATCCATGCAGCACACAAAGGTAGGGAGAAGAGAAAGAACAGATTGATATCAGTTAGAGAACCATTGAAAACCAGGGAGTACTGGACAGCTGTTTCATCCTAGTTTAGGAATCATAGGCAGCACGCACCCACTGGGGTTCGACCCAGGACCTTCCGGTTACAAGGCAAGCTCGTATACCATTCAGCCGCTAGCGAGCATCAGATTAATTTTCAAACCAAACTCTTGAAAATTAATCGCTAGTGACTTACTACATGACAGGGTTTTGAGGAGTTCCAGTGAGAAGTCGTGACCAGTGAGGTCCATCCAGTCAAGTGTGAGGATGGAGTTCCTGCCAATGACATTGATTGGTGGTCGCGCTAAATCACGAATTGGCAGAAGTTAGAATTCATGGGCCATTGAATCGGGTCCCAGTGACCGAATGGTATACGAGCTTACCTTGTAACCGGAAGGTCCTCGGTTCGAACCCCAGTGAGTGATGACTCCCAAACTAGGATGAAACAACTGTGCAGTACTCCCTGGTTTTCAATGGTTATCTAACTGATATCAATCCTTGGTCAAACTTGTATGAACGAATCTATTCCTTACAAACCAAACTTTTGAGAAAAAAGATTAAAAAGAACCATAAAATGCAGAAATGTACGGGAGAAAGAATAATAACATGGAAAAATATGACGGTTTAGTGGATGTGGAAGATTAAAAAGGGTGGATGCATCCGCGCCATTAAGAGCAATTTTGAGCTATATTCACCAATAGTCTCCAGCTATTGGTTCTCAGCACTCTGACGACTCTAACCAGTCTAACGGGACTGTCTCGGATTCCCACACACTCCTTAATACCTTAGTTAACTCGGTGCTTAGTTCATCACTATCTTTAAACACCTCTGGAGTTATATTAAGTCCCGCTGCTTTTCCGTGTTTCAGACTAGAAATCAATGTATGAATCTGCTCCACAGTCTGTTCAAAGTTTTGAGAACAAGCAACTGATCAAATATTCGTAACTATATCATCTATTCTCATATCTATTTCCTAAGATATATATATGATATATATATATATATATATATATGCATAAATGCAAAGCTTCAGTGACTCTAAAAGTGAAGTGACTATCAAACTGACCGCGAAAGCTCACGATTACTGAGACATTTCGATTTATTTCGCAGTAACATTTGGCAATTTTATTACGGAATTACACTGTTTAGTATGAATAACTCAAAGCTTAGCGGTGTAAAAGTAACAGCAATCAAAGTCTTAAGCGAACTCCGCTATCTGGATAAGATATAATGATAATTATTCCCAGTAATCAGTGTGTACCGGTATACTTCCACCTGCCTAATAATACAGGACTGCACAAATCACTTCATGATTTCTGAGTAGCTATAAACATCTAGAAATTCGGACAAGAAATGAAAATTATAATTTTTGATATAGCCATATCAAACTACTCAGAAAAACGGAGTTCCGATTAAGTTGATCTTTCGCATAAGTTACCTATCCGGAAAAGTTGTTTAACATCAACACTTCTTAGTATCTACCAAACAAAATATCAGGATAAGTTCACACAATAACACAATGACACATGAAACGAAAACAATCTTCAAATTCTCCCGTCTAAATTGAAGCAAAGCTACCATTGTCTTTCGCTTATTTAAGCAAAATTCATGCAAATAAATAAATTTGAATGCAATCTTAATTCAAGACATTATATCCCATTTTAGATGTAAGTAAACATATCTATAGGTGTCAATAGAATACTATAGTGTCATGAAAAGTAAGCCTACTATCGTTCACCAGTAAAAAGTGGCTCACATCTCGGAATGCACGTAAAAACTATCAGAAAAACCTGCATTTTACACACTAAGGTTTTGGAACTTACCCAAAAGAACCTAATGAAGGATGAGCTGAGTGATATTGACAATCCGTTGTAATATTAGAATTAGGCGTGTTGAAGGGTGAGCCAATAGAGAATGCCTCCTCTCCAAACATCAGTTGACTAATTTCATGAGGATTTTCCGACCTAGTCATTATTATTTTCTGAACTTTTACATGGACCAGAGAAACACAATCGGCCTTACGACTTACCCTAACCAGTCTAACGGAATTGTCTCGGATTCCTACACACTCCTCAATATCTTAGTAAACTCGGTGCATAATTCATCATCACCTTTAAACACCATCGGAGTTATATGACTATGACTAAGTTCTGCTTTTAAGCGTTGCAGATTAGGAACACCTTCTGTAACCTGTGTTGCATTTGCAAGACCGACGTCTACAACTCACATAGTTGGGCAAATTTAGCGTGGCTGTAAACCAGTCAAATCGTTTTACAATGTACCCCTTTCTCATCAATTTTATCTTCTCATTATCTTGTTCACTTAGTTTACGTATTTCCTCCTTCCCACAGATATTTTATTATCAATGAGTATTTACTAATTGCTGTGTAAAGTGAACGTTTTTCTGACCTTTCCCAAGATATCACTCCTAAATTTCTCCTTGGTCAGCATTATTAGTATATTTCCAGCAATGTGCTGCATACTGCACAGTGGTCATACCTTAGTGAAATCCTGAATAATCGTCACTACATCAAGTTGACACGAAAGCAGACAGCACTTTGGATTAAGAATGTAATTTCACTTGTCTCACTGATTCTAATCTTTATACAGCACATGTAACGGTAAAGATCTCCAGCCTTAAGGCGATGACGGTTAGACGATCGGTCACTACAAATGCTGCTGAAAAAACATTTTTATGCTAAAATGAAGTTAAAGAATACAGTCAGGGGGACGAACGCACCAATGACTTCGGGACTGTCAATTCTGCTAAAATGCTAATTCGGGTCCTTAACTCAGCCATTACGTAATATACTCCCGCCTACCTCTACCGCAGCCTTAACCTTACCCTAGTCTGACTTTAAACTAGCAAAATCAGTTGTTTTCACTGGATTTAGTACTTCTCTTATGAGTATACTGTTATTCAACTGATTTCGCTCCCTGGCTGAGATTTCCAAGGCTAATCTTGCGTTTATTCTTCAGTGTCTTTTCTTTACTTCCGCCGAGAGAATCACATGACAGCAGCTAAAAGACTTGAGGATCATGACTTATTCTAATTGTAATATAATCCCCCAAGTTGACGAAGTACCAAAATAATATAATATGTGCAGTCACCCAGTCAACAGATAAATACTTTGAGGACGAGGAAGTCAATGTAACTCAAACGCATTACACCTAGTTAACTGGTTTTTTGATTCTAATGAAATAATAAATAGTCTCCCTGTGCTACTTGCTTTCCAAATGACTTGCTGTCTTAGGGTCATTCATACAAATGTAAAGTTTACTCCCAAAAATGTTTTACATACCACTGCCCATAACTTCACTGTTTTGATTTTGATCGTCATGATTTGGTTGTGCATCCATATCTGTGTTCATATTCTTAACACTTACTGTGCCTGAAAATAAATCATTGATTAGTAACGATAAACATATTACCTTTACTTTTCATTTTTATATCGGCTTCCAAATTTATAAGATGTCCGTATATTAAACCAACAACATGTTGTTGCAGATCGCATGTCATGTCGAATGCACGCCGCAAGTCACGAAAGTGCAAGTCTCCAGCCAAAACATGCGCGTTATGTATCTGAGGCAAAATTACAAAAGACAG
Source organism: Trichobilharzia szidati (assembly GCA_944472155.2). Taxonomy (NCBI): domain Eukaryota; kingdom Metazoa; phylum Platyhelminthes; class Trematoda; order Strigeidida; family Schistosomatidae; genus Trichobilharzia; species Trichobilharzia szidati. The sequence goes on from OX235279.1 coordinate 143,920,084, forward strand.
TTGCATATTTACTGTATCAGCGTACAATCTCAGGAAGTCTCGTGAATCCCCTGTCATAATTAAATTCCAGCTGCGCGCCTTAAACTGGGATGCAATATCCAATGAAAGATGCTATAGTCAGTTTCAAGGTCATGATGGGTTCCCGCGTCTGCTGGTTATATGTTCTCGTGAGTTCGTTTTCCATTGAATTTTAAAGGTATTTTTGGATGTTTTGTTCATTTTTTAGTGTGTAGGTCAGTTTCTGTCACTGACTGCTACTATTAAGCTTATTTTTAGCCTGAAGTTCCCAGTTATTATTTTGGTAGTTAAGGATTATGGTAAACCTGCAATCATTGAGCCAATTCACGTATACCATGCTAATATAGTAACATTATTTAATAAGTAAACTCCCTAACTGTTCTCCCATTGTTTGATTGTTTCCGTGAACCGGAACTGTGCGATGGTTTATCAGCATGACCGGCTGTAATTCACCACCTTGCTCTTCTTCCACACATTTCCAGAAGTAGATTACCAGCCTTATTGCAGCTCCTCTAGCCCAGGTTCAGCATCCAGTGCTCCTTTTTAAGAAGGACCAGGGTTATTTCAGTACATACTGGGTTCACTTCAAGTAGATAAAATATTCACTTACCGTAAAAGGGCATGATATCATTGACGCATAGGTTAGATTTTGTTGAGAATTGTTGTAAATTTGGTCTTCTAAGCGTCCCAAGCTTATAATAATGCTGAATTAAATCTCACTAATTCTGAGATAATTCTAACATCCTGTAGTGAGTAAATTCTGAATTTGTTCTGAAATGGATTCTCTAATGGCACAGACTAGAACTCAGTGCCGGTTTTCAGCATGACTGGCACTAATTCAGCACCGTGTTCTTTTTCTATGCATTTTCAGGAGTAGATTAGAACCTGCTGGGTTTGCTTATCAGCGTTGTTCCAGCCCTCACAGGACATATTAGCACGGACTAGCGTTACTTCAGAACGAAAAGACTTTATTTTGCACCCGGCTCTCTTTTTAAACACGACCAACGTTATTTCAGAAGATAGTGGGTAGATAAAATCTTCATTTACCATAAAAAGGCATTATCGAAGAATAGGTTCGGTATAAGCGATAAATCGTATTAGTCACCGTTACTCAGGATATGCTATGAACTACAAATCTTCGGCTGATAAAACGTAGTAAATAAGGCACAGATCGGTGTAATTTATAACTGACTTCCAAAGCGCTCTCATCACGAGACAATCAAACAAAGTATTCTTTAAACTGTCACTCCTAGGCATTTAAAGGGAAATGAAGTGTAACAGCAGTTTAGAAATACATGTTTATATTATGAATACATACGGAAACAATAAGGCAATGCAAACATTTTGACAAAAGTAGGCGATTAACAGGGGCACGTCGTAATCTTAAAGTTGTTTGTGGTTCATTTACTAGCAAATTGTCTAACCACCTGGTGAACTCTGCTATTTCCCGCAGTGCACCATCCGGATTTCTTTGGTTCAGACGGATGAGACGACATCTTAAACGTTCATGAGCATTTCGAAACGCGTTGTTTAGTTTCGGTGCTAAGCGGACGGCTCTCGGAATATTGTCCGTTGTGTTATATAGATGTGTCCACCTATCACTGTTTCTCAGAATATCTAAGAGTAATATTTAAGGAAGTGGAACATACCACAGTTTAGACATGAGTTCAAGAAAGCCTCAACGACGTGTGCACATGGCAAACTGTGCATTTCGCCTCATTCCTGTTTACGAAGAAGATGTGACCATCTTCTGCGTAATTAACTGAGGTGGAAGGTATTGAATGGAAGAAGAACATGCGCCTTTGCAAGTCTAAGACAACTTTCTTGGCAGCAAAGGGTGTGAGACCCCGTAATATAGACTGTAGTGAAGTTTGCACCTACGAAAAGTTGTAAATTATCTTGAAACTTACATCGTAATTGTAATATTTACAAAGCATCCAGTGGCCCTGACGTATTTTACGTATGTTTGTGTGGTCAATCCACCTCCACATTCTCCATAGCGTCAGTTCCAGCGGATCACCTTTACGTAAATATCTTTTCAGCTGCCTATGAGCATTCTCCACTCTGTTGTTGGTATTGTTTTCCCTATTGATGGTGAACCGGTTGCATGATGCGGCCCAATATTTCCGTGTTCTTAGCCAGTACCTTCTAATGTAAGCACCAGCCTCAGCGTCTACAATACTTATGAGATTTAGGTGATTCCAAAAACTTTGGCAATATATCCTGATTCGTTAACCTATCTGTCATAACTGCGCGTGTGCGCCATTCAGTACAAACACCTTTTAACACGTTGATTTGGGAACTGTTTTCGCTATGCTAGTTAATGGGAATGAAACTTACGAATTTGAATGGTATTATCTTTGGTGTAAATTACTCTGTGCCTCTGCTTGGTTGGTCAGATGCCTCGTAAGTTTTTTAGTCATTTACATTCCACGATACAATGTCATGGGTGTGTCACCATTCAAACTTGAAGATATCGGTAATAGAAGGAGGTCAGCAAATGAACTCTGCGACGATCTGAGAAGGGTTGTGGGCGTACTGCTGTAAGTCCTACAATTCTTCAAGGGTAGTACATCGAAGCACGGCCCATCGTACTTGGTGTTATCTTGTATATATTTTCATGTTGCATACATTGATTTGGCGTGATCTGTTATCTACCTGTTGGTTAATTTTGTTTGTATCCGGACCTCTTTCAACTAAGAATTGTCAACCCGAGAGGGGTTACAGGCGTACTGCTGTAAGTCCTGCGATTCTTCAAAGGAATTACATCAAGACATAGTCCGCGAGTTTATGTGTACTGTTTGTATAAATGCATGGTGTGTTGTATCAATTGGTGTTTCTTTGGATTCAGTGTGTTTACTTGTTGTTTTCGTACTTTGTTGTATTGTATAATTTCGTTGAAATTTTTGTCGTGCTTACTTCTGAAGTTGTTTCGAGTCTTCTACATCTTTGAATGAATTGATTGATGTTAAAGACAGCAGATGGGTCGTATATGCCGGGGAGGCTAGTGCTCAGAATGACATGCACACTCAGACAAGGATTAGCTGTGGAATCAATGATTGAGAATGAATGTTTCGATTTAGGCTGTGGTCCCACACACCAGGGAGCGAGAATGTGGACGACTGGGGCTTGCATACGTCACCGTTACTAAGACTGAGTGACATGTGATAGCAGTGGTAATTCGTACTGAATACATAAGAGCGTGTGTGGAGAGTATCATGAGGGACTCTGCATGGCCAAACAAAAACATGGCATCAATCCATGAAATCCCTGACAGTTAAACTGAGTCAGGTAGGGAGATGCAGACTTCCGGGTTGGGTCCCTCGGGACTTTAAGAATCAATGGCTGCAGACAATAGGTGACATGCCTCAAAATCGTTGTCAATGGCTTACGCAGATGTATTCAGTCTCTTTAACCTTCATATTCCTTTCTACCATTACTCATTCTGTTTCACTCTTATACTTGTCTAAATTCTATTGATTCTCTTCACTCATTTTCTTGTCTACCTTTGTGTGCTATTTAGAACGTGGCAACTCGAACTGCTGCACTTCGGTGCCCAGTTCTATGTTGTATCCAGCAGCCTTGTTGGTGTTAACTGTTAATAGTTCCATAAAATCTACAATGAAAAAATAAATTCACTTACGTATCACAAGGTTACACGTTTTTGTCTCCTTGAATTGTTTCTTCTCCTTGGTACCAGCCCATGAAAATTGTGAGTTGTATTTCGGCTCCAGCAAAACATTCTTTTCCAACAAGGATTCCAGTCCAGTAGAAGACTTCTGATGAAAAGGCCTATTAGGATGTGTTTAGATAGTAAAAAGTATATTTCATTGTTTACTTATATAAAAAAGTCTATTATTTGAACTTATGTATTACTAATGACTAATTAAGATTCACTGTTTGCGGTTCAGCAAGGTTAGCTGTCATTGGTTGGGGAAGTACATATGGGTTACTCCCATTGGTTGAATTCTAGCAAATGGTCGCTCATGCAAATGCCCCTATCATTCTGCAATGCTCCCTAAGACTGCCCCAAAGTTCTGCAATGCGCCCTAAGTCTACCGCCAAATTATCTGCAGTGCGCCCGAAATTGTTGCTAGCTGGAGTTATCCTTGTGAATTTATCAGCTATTCATTTATTCAATGCCCTGTTGAAGGATGTTCATTCACATCGCATCAAAAGGCAACGCACATGCATAAAGAAGGGGTGGGTACTTATTTGTCTTCTCCCTTCTAGTTTATCTTTATCTTCAGGTTCATGATAGTGGTCTGTTTGATACAATCTATCGTCAAACATGTGATAAATCTGTAAAAATTTGGAGAGAAAGTCGCAAAAGGTTAGAATCATCTTTTGACGTATTTACTAACTATTGTTTCATTTGCATACATTATTCAATAATTGCACCTGTAAGCTTATAAATCCCTAAAGTTTTTTTCAAAAATCATAGTCAACATTGTCAAAACTAGAGGAACACCGAGAAGAGAAAAAAGTGACATCAGTGGCTATAAAGAGTAATGTTTTTATTGGCAAATAACATCACAGACTTTGATATCTTCATAGTTTGAAAGATAGGCTGTTTAAAAAAATCCAAGTATCTTTAACCCTCTTTGAAATATATTCCCTAACATTCACGAAAACATGCGCCTTCCAAATATCCTGCACTAGCTACAGTTCATATTAGTATCTAGTGATTAGGTGTAATTGATAGTTTCCTGGTTGCTCTGATGCTTTCCAAGCGTTAAATAGTATCAGCAGAACTTTCAATGTCATTTTCAGTAGCACACTTCCTCCATGATTAATATTTTTCATAACACTTGATATCGTTTTCATCACGGCAGTGCATTTGACGGTGCCTGAGATAAACAATGAACCTAGTAGCAAATGAATAATTCGAACACGAGACACCTATATCGTGTGTGCTCTTTAGTTTCTAGGGTTCTCCTACGTGGTGTTAATTTTCTTATGGAGTTAAGTCAGTCGATTTCTTACAAATCTTCCAATTTTATTATCCCTTCCCAACCAACTGGTCACCAAATGTATCTATATATTATATTTACTTAGAAAAGATATATTTGCCTTCGAGCCATGATAAGAAGTTGATCAAAGAGAAGTTGTTTTTCACTCAGTCTGCTGTTGTCTATTCCCACCATTTAGTACAGTTTTTTAAGACCGAAATCCAGTAGCCATGACGACGATGATGCGATTGCTTTTGCATTTACTACTTTTGAAGCAGTTGTATTATTGTGTAACTCCGAAGTGTTATATATTTGCTCAGGTAATGGATGCATATGTGAAATCAGTTACTACTGCTATTAGCAGTAACAGTGATTGAGTGTATGGAAATATAAAATAACCCACGAAATAGTAATTACTATATGTCTTCTAATTTATCATAATCGGCACTGTTACAACCTGATAAGATCGATAAGAAGATAATGTAGTAATGTGATATCAACTTTCGCCAAGATTAAAACAATGACTTATATACCTGTCCACTAGCTACCGGTTTCCAATTCATGCCAGTCTGTACAAATAGACAGCATTGAAAGCTTTATGCATTGAGTAAAGTTCATATACTCTGATATACTAGTTGGTAAAAGGTTATCAATTTTTATTGATTTTCAAATTCCCATTTACGCATTTCGAAAAACAACAAATTGAGTGAAGAAGTATGCATTTCTTCATTTCAATTAGTCCCTGATCATCGGCTCTACACTAATATATAGCTTTTTACATCAAAATGTTTTACCAATCCAGTGGTTATTTTAGTTAATCACTTTTAGGTGTGAAATTGAGAGGTTAAAAGTCATCCAAACGATTAACTACTAGATGTTAGTAACAAGATATGATGGGAGTTTTGTCGACAGGGAGAGCATTTCTAATTGCGGAATTCAAAATAAGTCAATTCGTAGGTGTTAGCAACAAGTTATTACACAGTCAAGAAATTTGTAAAATAATGATGACTAAGAAGAATGGGATGACTTAGTAGGATTACGTAGGATGCAAACACGTTAACAGAATTTGCTAGAATTATAAGAATGACAAAGTCAAAAGATAGTTATGAGAGGAGAGGAGAAATCGTTTTTAAAAACCTAATACGTATTATGTGGTTGGCTATGGCAAAGAAAGGAGCTGTACAAATTTCTTTTGAACGCACAGATTTGGCTTATCCAGATAAATTCCGATTGCCTCTGCTGTATGTATTTATGTATGTAAAAGTCATACTCGTAGACCATGCTAGAGGTCAGGTGATATACGATAAATAACTTTAAAAGCTTTGTTAGAGTCAGCTTGATGCCCAGGCAGTGTCGACAACATGCGCCAGTATTGGGCTGCGTTGTATAGCAGCTTTATTCGGACCTTTACCAAACCAAGATTCGAGGTGTTCAGAAATTCGACGATGGCCTTACCCTGCAAGGAGAAGGGAAAATGTGTTTTTAAAAACTTAATACACATTATGTAAACTTTTGATGTGAAAACTTATATGTTAGTGTAGAGTCAGCCGATGACGATTAACTAATTGAAGTGAAGGAATGCATATTTCTTCTCTCAATTTGTTATTTTTTAATTTTTATAAATAAACAGCAAGAAATTGCGTTTGGTTATTTGTCAGTGCTTTGTTTACTCTTTTTCACAGAAATTACTCACCTTTGGGAAGAGTTGAAGCTAGAAAGAAACTTGTTGCAGGACGTATGGAAAGAGGACAGATATTTGAGACACCTTAATTCGAGTAAGCTTCTCAAGTATCTCTTTTGTCAGTGTTGTTCAGTAAATTTCTTTTTTTAAATGGAGGAGAGATTGTTTAGTCTGTGCTTCCTCCACGTAACAGGTAGTTTAGCTGCGAAGAACTTAAGAATTATTTCACATCTAAAACGACACATGGATCCTCACAAGAGGAACTATATTAGATGCCGTATTAACACAACTGGATGACAAGGTCTCGAGCATAAATTACTGCAACTCATAACCATATCAATTTGGTCTCACAGTTTCACAATTGGTCTTATATATATGTATATATATATCTTCTCTCTCTCCAACTTAGCCTTGTTGTTTGTTGTCACTCTCCATATATCCGGTATAGGGGTTGTGTTATTCCGATTTCACGTGTGTGATTAACCTCTCTTTCTCTCCGCCTAACTGTATTAATTTTTAACACTCTCACTCTGTCCCACCTCGCGTATTGTGTGATTACATGCAAGTGAATGCAGTGCAATGGCTGAGCCTTTTTCTAGATTGTCCAACTTATCAGGGCCAATCATTCTACGCCCAGCTAGGTCTTCATGTTCCAATAATCTAGTTAACCCCGATCCATCACTAGTTTGAAGGCCTATTTAATTGACCTGACTCACGGTCATTACATGGTATTTGGTAAATTATATTATTGTCTTCCTTAATGGGATCTGTTGGGTCCTTAAGCTGACAAAGTTTATATCTGAGACAGTTGGTTGGTTGGTTTACATGCCACCCTAACTCCAGCCTCATTCAGAATCCTACGTAAGGCCTCTGATATTCCTTCTTTATACGGCTGTACTACAGAGACTTTGAATTCTATATTATTTTCGTTACTTCCTTCGTTCTTATTACTAATCTTATTTTTACAAAGGTGATTAAGAGTTAAAGCATTTTTATCTTAATCGATTATAAGTAATATCTCTGAAAGTTTTTCAACCTATAACGGTTAGTGAGACCTTATTACATTATTTCTATTGGTTTATTTCTTCTAATTTCCTTTTCATATTCTTGTTTAAGGTTAACAAATATACCTTTGTGTTTTTTAAATTTTTATTAAGGTCCATAAATAAACCAAATTCAAATGTCCTGCGTCAGTCTTCTGTTGATGTATCATCAAAATCAGTATCTCCTAATAAGGTAGTATTTAATTATCTAATATTCTTTAGTTATTGTTCCCGTTATGATGACTAATAGATTCTTTTGGTTAAGAAAGTATATTGCCCTTGGTTGATAAACCTCCATGACATTTATGACTTGACAAATTCTTGTTGTTTATAATCTAACGGCACATAGTTGGTTCAGCTGTAGAGAATTCTCGCCAACCACACGGAAAATGTGGGTTGGATTCCCGATTGATGCACTCCTAGACGTTGGCCAGTATACAAGGCAGTAATAAGCATGTAAAAGAGGGAAGTTTGAGCGTGTGACCAGCAAACACGTACTCCCCCCCCCCTCACTGTAGAAACAACACAACGCCTGCTGAATCTTCAAGGCTTGAAGCTCTATGTTCTACTCGAAACGCAAAGGAATAAAAAATTCACCCAGAGACAATTTTTGCATATTATTCAGTCATCCCATTAGTATTTCAATGTCACCAGCTGGAGTATTGTCCATTGTTGCCTATAATTGTTTGTAGAATTCTTCTTTCTTTCCGAGGACTGCGTTGTTTGTGGGTGCATAGCATTGTATAACTGACACTTTCCTTCATTTGGAACTGAATCTGTCGGTCGTTTTCCTGGGAGACATGAACGCCAAACTGGGTCCAGACAACACAGGAAGTGAACTCATCATTGGTAGAGAAGCTCTCGGAAAGATGAATGAAAATGGGGAACTGTTCACCGACTTCTGCGCCTTCAATTAACTAGTGATTGGTGGCAGTGTATACAAACACAAGGATATCCACAAGGCTACATGGGTGTCACCAGATGGGCGAACCATAAACCAAATTGACTTCATCTCAATCTCAAGGAAGTGGAGGCGCAGCCTACTGGACACGAAAGTAAGAAGAGGAGCAGACGTTGGCTCAGACCACTACCTCGTACAAGGGACAATCCAAATCAAATTAAAAGCTTCCAGAGAAGCAAGAGCTGCAGATAGACCACAAGCCAAGTTCAACACTCAAAATCTGAAGGACCAGGACACAAAGGACATCTTCACTGCAAGCATAAAGGACAAAGCCGAGACACAAATCAACACTGGCGAAGAGGTCAGCGTCGAAAATACTGGGACAACTTGAAAACAGTGTGGGGTCAAACCTGCATGGAAGTTCTAGACAGAAAGAAGAGACAGTACAAACAGTGGCTCACTACGGACACTTGGAGACTGATAGAAGAGAGAGGGATGGTGAAACGAAAGATTATCCAGTGAACCGACGAGCAACAAAACCAGGATTTGAATGCAAGCTACAATACACTGAACAAAAGAGTTAAGAAGAGTGCCCGAGAAGTAAAAAGAAAGTATTATGAAACCATGGCAAGTAAAGCAGAACAAGATGCAGGCAAAGGAGATCTCGCAACACTCTACCAAACAACTAGGTACCTATCGGGCAAAAGTTTGACACAAATTAAGCCGGTGAAGGATGACAATGGAAAGTCACTCACCAAAGAAGTGGAGCAAAGGAAACACTGGGCTGAACACTTCAGAAGACTCCTAAATCGACCACCACCTACAACGCGCCCAACAATACCAACGACGGAGACAGAGCTACCAGTGAACATCAACCCCTCGACGAAATCAGAAGTCCTGAAGGCAATCAAGATGCTAAAAGCTGGAAAAGCAGCAGGACCAGATGGAATCCCAGCAGAAGCATTGAAAATGGATCCAGAGACAACAGCAGACTTGATGACGCCACTACTGGAGAAGGTGTGGAAAGAGGGCAAGGTACCCGAGGATTGGAAGAAAGGATACTTATTCAAACTACCAAAGAAAGGAGACTTAAGTCAATGCAAGAACTGGCGCGGAATTATGCTCCTGTCCATCCCAAGCAAAATACTAAGCCGCATCATCCTGGAGAGAATCAAACATGCCAACCTGGATGAAAAACTTCGACCGGAACAGGCTGGATTCAGAAGAAACAAGTCATGTATTGATCAGATCGCCACATTACGGATCATCATTGAACAGAGCTTAGAATGGCAGTCACCTCTCTATCTTAACTTCATCGACTTTGAAAAGGCCTTCGATAGTGCAGCGTCGATCGAGAGGTGATTTGGCAACTACTTCGCTACTATGGGGTGCCACCGATAATTATACATCTCATCCAACAGCTGTACGACAATGCTGCATGCCAAGTAATCCACAACGGGAAACTTACGGAATCCTTCGAAGTGACAACAGGAGAAAGACAAGCTGGCTGCCTACTATGGCTAATGATTTTCCTGATTGCAGTAGACTGGATAATGCGACAAACAGCGGACAGCGAGGAAACAGGCATGAAATGGACTCACACAATAAAAACTTGAAGGATCTGCACTTCGCTGATGATATATATCTGATTTTCCACAAACTGGAAGATATGCAAGTGAATAGGCGAAACGTTGTCCGAAGAAGCAACAAGTATAGGACTTCAAGTGAATATAGAGAAAACAGAGTTGGTGAAGATTCCTGGCCAACAGCAACAGCAACAACAACAGACAACAATCAGCATAAATGGGAGAAACCTGAAAGAAGCAACCTCCTTTACCTACCTGCTTGGGAACTGACGAAGATATCAAAGTAAGGCTGGGAAAGGAAAACAAGCTTTCATTTCTCTCAAGTCTGTGTGGAGGTCAACAGCACTCAGCATCAAAAATAAGATCCGGATTTTCAACTCCAATGTGAAGCCAGTGCTACTATACGGATCAGAGACTTACACTGCGCGTCATAAAGAGCATCTCAAACAAACTACAGACCTTCATTAACAGTTGTCTTCGCTCAGTACTACTCAAGATCAGATGGTCAGCCAGAAAAGACCAGCAACAGTGATCTCTGGGAGCGAACCAACCAGGAACCGATTGTGAAACAAACACGCAGGAAGAAATGGAGATGGATTGGCCATACTCTGAGGAAACGATGAAGTGACATCACTAGACAAGCCATTGCTCGAGTGGAGCCCTAAAGGGAAGCGGCGAGTTGGTCGTCAGTGCAAGGGTGACTTGGAGGAGGTCATGTGAAGAGGAGATGAAAGCATGTGGGCAGACTTGGAGCCAGGTGAAAACTCTAGTAGAGAAGAGAACGCAATGGAGATGCACGGCTGAAGCCCTATGTTCCTCTAGGAATAAAAGGAAACAATAATAACAATAATTTAGGCGTCATTAAATAACTATCTACATGCTAAGCGAAAACGGATTTGCTGAAGCAGTTGCCGAGTAATACAACAACAATCGGCGGAAAATCTAGTTAGAATTTTTTTTTGCTATGCATGCCACTAACACCACTGAAAGCGTAAAGGTGTGGTCTGGAAAAATAGGTGTTAGTAGAGCAAGTAACATGTCAAAAGAATGGAGCAATAAAATGATGACACTTAAGCATTACTAATCATAAACTAAAACAGATATCTGATGAATGTTCTCAATGAATACACTTCTATTATAAGAAGAAACTTACTTCTAATCAAAGACTCACCTTTAAATGTGGTGATGTTTTACTACTTCTAGGATGAAGAACGCTGGGATTGCTTATGCTTCACCAGCAAGTGCAAACACATTGTTTTATCTGAAGGTGATGAAACTGGATATTGTGGAGGTTTCCATTTCGACCTCCCAGTAACGGCACTTATGTAACATTCTTTTCCTTCAGGAAAGATGTTTTATAAGCTAAGACGCAGTTTCTCGGTGATTCACTCGTGATTTCCATTGTCAGTGATCACCTGTTCAGAAAGTGTCCTTGTTCTTATCCAGGCAAACTAACTGATAACAATTTGGTAGGCCCTGTATGAGACTAGACTATGAAATACATACATTTACTGACTCTGGAATTTTAGATATAATAACTTGCATTGATGAAGTACAGAATACTCATCGGCAAACCACTTCGATTTGTGAACGTTTGAGCTTCTAATGAAGACGGCTGTTGAAGGACTCAACGTCAGAACTTCAGCTGATGCATTTGGATGAATTCTTGGTGTGGTTTTGCAAACACTAATGGAAGTGATTCTGTGTTGTCGTAAGTTATTTGACGATTCTTAGGCCAAAGTATTCATCCCCTCATTGATAATCTGCCGAAGAATCCAGCTAAACAACTTCATTCATCATGATAGTCGTTTTGATTTTTGTTCACAGAACAGTTAAAAACAAAATTTCAAACGATACTGCGTCCAATTCAAGTGAGTATGCTCATCAATGAATCTGCTGAGCTGCTGGTAAGCGTATCTGTGTGACTGGAAGTAGAAGAAACGAAGAGATCATCTTCAGCTGGCTGAAACTTTGGATATATCACATGTAGATAATGATTTCTAATGAGTAAGTATATACCGTTGTAATAGTTAAGAGGGAGTGGGGTGTAGGATTTGAACATTCTCTACCACTCAGCTGATTGATGCGTCACCTATTATTTAACAAGATTTTATGTTCTTGTACTACCTATATCTTCCTCTATTTTGAAAACAGAATGAACAAATAGCCTTTCAATAACCTCTAGTTTTCCAATGGTGTCAGCTCATCATCAAATCTGGGACCTATAAAGTCGTCCTAGGAAGAAAGAATAGGCTAGACAAGAAATGACACATGGAAGCTAATGGAGGTGAGGAGAGAGCTAATCCCTTCAAACGACTTCTGAACCTACAACTCGGATTTTCAACTCGAATGTGAAGTCAGTGCTACTACTACATGGATCGGAGACTTGGTGCATCACGAAGAGGTGGAAGGGACACACTGATCACTGAATTTGAACTCAGTTAGTTTGCGGTACTTTGCTTAATGAAGAAAGTATGTAAACTTATCTGATTCTAACTTGAAACAACTGATGATCGTCTTTCTATTATACTGTGGTTTACTGGCAACTGATTTTTCGTTAATAACTTGACGATATATCAGAAATACACTAGGACCAGTAAGCATAATTTAGTGTCATAAGAACACAACAATAATGAATTCAAAGTCTGACAATTATTTGTTGGTTGTTTTCCTATTAAATATGAGTGAATGACATTCTTTTCATAGTTGGGTTTTTATTCAACATTCAAGCATAAAATTGTGTTTGAATAATAATATTAATTATTATTATTGTATTGTCTCCTTTATTTCCTAGAGGAACATAGGGCTTCAGACGCACGTCTCCATTGCGCTCGGTTCTCCGCCAACGTTTTCACCCGGCTCCACGTTTGCCTACATGCTTTCGCCTGCTCCATTTCACCCTCGCACTGACGACCAACTCGCTACTTCCCACTCGAGTGATGGATGGCCTGGCGTGTGATGTCACTTGATGGTTTGTTTTCTCAGAGTACAGCCAATCCATCTCCATTTCTTCCCGCAGATTTGTTGCACAATTGGTTCCTGGTTGGTTCTCTCCCAGAGGTCCATCACTGTTGCTGATCTTCTCTGGATGGCCATCTGATCTTGAGCAATATTGACCGAAGACAACTGTTAATGGAAGTCTGTAGTTCATTCGAAATACTCTTCGTGATGCTCCAAGTCTCTGATCCGTGTAGTAGCAGTGACTTCACATTGGTGTTGAAAATCCGGATCTTATTTTTGATGCTGAGTGCTGTTGATCTCCAAACAGACTTGAGAGAAATGAAATCTTGTCTTGCTTTCCCGATCCTTGCTTTGATATCCTCATCAGTTCCGCCCGCCTTTAGTCGAAACGATGCTTCACATGTCGGTGGGTAGGTAAAGGAGGTTGCTTCTTTCAGATTTCTCCCATTTATGCTGACTGTTGTCTGTTGTTGTTGTTGCTGTTGCTGTTGGCCAGGAATCTTCATCAACTCTGTTTTCTCTATGTTCACGTGAAGGAAGTCCTGTCTTCTCTGGATGCTTCTTCTGCCGACTTGTTGTTTTTCACTTGCATATCTTCCAGTTTGTGGGAATTCAGACATATATCATCAGCGAAGTGCAGATCCTTCAAGTTTTTTGTGTGAGTCCATTTCATGCCTGTTTCCTCGCTGTCCGCTGTTTGTCGCATTATCCAGTCTACCGTAATCAGGAAAATCATTTGAGGTTTGAATAACTGGTGGTCAATGAAAGGATACTTGTGCTGTGAAGTTTCCTCAGTGATTGGGTCAAATTTTCCCGGCTAGCTGCGCTATTCCTAAGCCCAACTACTCGACAAACTAACCAAGAACCTACTGCCCAAAAAAGATTCAGAAGTAAATGTAGATGGATTAGACAAACACTGAGAAGACTGTTGAATGAAATCACACGCCAAACGCACCCTCAAGTATAACCCCAGTTAGGGACGAGGAGCTAGGCATCTGAGGATGATATGGAGGAGATCATTTAGGGAAAAATGCCTAAAGACAACTGTAGAGCTAGCTACGAAAGACCACATGGAACAGAATACAGTGGAGGCGTACTGCTATGTTCTACTGGAGACTTAACGGAAAAGTAATAATAATTGTAATAAACCTAGGATTTGTATTTGGTACTAACTAAAAAATTATGTCTACAACTTTGGAATCCTTTCAAAAATCTGTAGTCATCTGTTTTTAAAGTGTCACAAGTTGACCTGAACTGCCATGTCTGACATTATGTAAGACTGTACAGAATGAACTCAGCAATCACTAGGACGTCATTTGTATGTTGTGTGTAAGCGTATTCTATGAGGTGGGTTTGTTTGTTAGATGGTTTTCAATGGCCAATCTAATCGTCATCATCTTCAGAGCCTGTAAAACACGTAAACGTGCACCGATCCTTAACTCCGATCACTGTATTGTTCGTGTTTTACCAAAAATATACAGCAAAACACATATTAAAGTCTTCTCACACTTGTCTATGAAAGCACAACAAAGATGCTACTCATCTGACAACTTACTCAATCTAAGCTGCATGTTAAAATATACTAACTGGGATTTATTCCATGAAAGTGCATTAGATGAAACAATTGCCAATATAACGGATTATCTTAAATTCTCCCTTGATATATGCTGTCCCAAACAAACACTATTCAAACGCCTCGACCGCTTCTCATCTCCTTGTCTCAAACAACTTCGGACCCATTGCAATCACTTCCCCGTTTCTAAAGCTTATGGAAAAACTAGTACTTCTTAAACTTGAACCCTCCCTTAAAAGCTTTGAAGACCCCAAACAATTTGCCTATAGACAGGGTAGGAGCACTTTAGGCGCTGCAGCCGTCTTACACAACAGTATCGTCTCATCATTAGATAAAGGTGCCGAATACGTCCGCTGCACGTTTCTCGACTTCACTTCTGCTTTCGACTCTGTACCTAGATGTTTCTTGCTAAATAAGCTCTGTATGACAAAAACTGAGTCCTGGGTCACTAACTGGTTGCATTCCTACTTCTCTAACAGAATGCAGTACACCGTCTACAAAGGTAAATCCTCCTCTGCTGCGCCCACTGAAGCTGGTGTCGCCCAAGGTGCTGTACTCTCCCCACTTCTCTTTTCTTTCTTTCTACATGACTTACCATCTTCAAATGACACTAATTTTGTCAAATATGCTGACGACCTGACTGTATCTTTGCCTGTCAAATTTCAAAGTGACTGCTCTAAACTGAATGGCTTTCTGTCAGAAATCAGCCAGTGGTCCAAGGAAAACGGTCTTACCTTAAACCCCTCCAAATACCAAACAGTCAATTTCACCTTTAGGCATAAATCCAACCTAAACAAACTGGTTAGCTCTCACGAGGTGTGCAACATAGATGGCACTGAAATAGAAACCAAGTCGGAAATCAAATACCTAGGCGTCATTCTATCCGCTGATCTTTCCTGGTCGTCTCATATCTTGATGATTTCTAAGAAAATATTCCGTCCCACCTTCTACATCAAGAAGTTAATACATTCTGGAATAACCCAACCCTTACTCCTACGATTCGTTAACTCTTGCATCCTGCCTATTATCCTCTATTGTTCCCCTTTAGTTTTTCCAGAGCTACTGAAGAAAGACTATACCTTATTACGCAGGATGTTAAAGGTTGTCAGCAGGGTAAGCAACGTGCCACTTAACCAGCTTGTTAATATTCTGGTTGACAGGCACATGGACTCATGTGAAAAGTGGGCCAAATCCATTTTATCTAACTCACACCACCCTCTTCGCTCACAACTCTCCCCTTGCATCTCATCAGGCAAACTCAGAAGCCTATATAGAAAACTATATGCTCGCACCAGCAAGTACAAAAACTCAACCATACCCTACTTAGCTCGTGTTCTGTGCGATAAAGAAAGCATTAGGCGTGACACCTATAACTTATTAAATAGTCAGTAGAACAACTGGACATCGTCTTTCCAACTCATATCATTTATAGGTACAACATTTTCTTTCTTTCTTTTCCTTTTCTCTCTCTCTCTCTCTTTTTCCGTTATGTGCTGCTTTGTTTCTTTCTCTCGCTTACGCCAGTAAATATGACAGCACCTACTTTTCTAACACCTTCAAACACTGTTCAGCTTTGGCTTTGCTACCGATATTCCAATATGCTGTTGTCATAATGAACTGAGATTTCCTTAATCTATGTAGAAATCTATTTATTGATAATGTACTAACTGAATGCAATACTGTAGTAAAAATGCTGAGAATTCCATTCTGTATTACAAGTACTGTTTTGGAATGAAGCATATTATTATTATTATTATTATTATTGATAACCCTCTTGAAACAGTTCTAGGCGTAAACAATTTAATGAATGGACAGTATTCACAAAATGTTACAATGGGGGCTGATTGAGGTTGCTTTCTATTCTATGCTGAAGATAGTAACTGAAATGTTGAAAATTCTGCCTCAAAGACTGCTCTAACTTAGGAAACACTTTCATTTAAAAAGCATACTCTTGATACAAGTATATTTCTACATTATGTTACTACACTAAACCATGTTGCATAACGCTCAATGCTAATCTTATACACTCAATGGAATTTGAATCATTCCATATTAGATAAACTTATTTTATATAAAATACAGTGAAACAGTATTAACAGATGTGTGTTATGTCAAATAAACATGTCTAATATGGAATTGTATTGTACTAACACACTGGCCAAATTCTACTTGGACACGAATTTGAACTGTGACTACAAACCAAAATGATTCGAAATTTCTGTGGATGCGGACCAGTAAGCAGTTTTACGTCGATCTAAATTCCCACTTTCTGTTTCCAACTGTTCAGTATTAAATCTGTTTTGACATAATGTTATTACGTTATGCTTTAATACAACCACTTCCAGTTGGTATTGAGTCACGTCTATTGTGTATGGGTGAGCTGACTATACAACATGGTTGGCCAAACCTCGGTGGATGGAGCGGGGTTGACTCTGTAACCCAGTGGTGGTTGGAAGTCGAGGGTCTGAACCAGTCAGCCGTAGGTGTATTAGTTTAAAGTGATATCCACTCACATTACAAATGTACTCAATATGATTCAGTTGACGCATCTAATACCATACTTTTCATGTTACCTTACTGCACGCATTATAAACCAATTACATACAGTACTGTAGAGCAATGTAAGCAATTCTAATTCAGTCGAGAAATACTCCTTGAGTAGTATCTATTAAAACTGAAATGTAGAATTTCGCTATTCAGTTGAATGTATCCGCATTTCGTTTCGGCGTTGTTCAAGTTAGAGCTGACCACTTACTACTTATTAGCGCATTGCTGGCTTAGTGGTACAACACTGGGTAACCACGCAAGGGATCCGGTATTAGATCCCTGACTGACACATACCTTTACCTCACTTAGCCTGTGATAAGCCCGGTAAAGAGATCTTAAGCTTAATCCTTCTAAATATCAGATTGTTAATTTCACTTTCAGGCACAAGCACGACTTACATGAACCGGTGACAGCGGTAGAATGCTCGCCAACCACGTCGGTGGTTCGATCCCGGCCGACGCACTCCTTCACCTCGCTAAGCCAGTAATAAGACTGGTAAAGACGGAAGGTCGAGCACCAGGCTAGCAACCCCATTCCGTAAAAATAAGCACCATTGCTACCGAAATTCCAAGCCTCTAGCTTGAAGCCCTATGTTCCACTGGGAAAGGTAAAGGAATCACTCGAGATTAAACACTTTTTGAGGAAATCATGAGGATATCCATTCTTTTAGAAGGCGGCTAGCAGGTATTTTTCTTCCATTCTCTTCAACACCAGAGTGCTACAGTGTGTTTAAACTCTTTTAAACAATGTCTGCACGCAGTTTCTTTTTTGGATAGTTGGGTTATTACTATCATAGTTGAATATTCGTTTTACTTATTATCTTTTTTCAACCTTATTGTACTTCAGCTGATACAGTGCTTTTATTTGATGAACTGGATACAGATATTTGTGATACACTACCCAATCATCATACTAAATGGTCGTCTACCATTTTGATTGAGTTTTTACACCCAAAACCTCATGTCTAACTGCTGCGTATATTTTATGGTCCTGGTACCACCACACATCGGAAACGATGCTAAGAAGACAAAGACTTCCAAACATGTAAACCTTTCACACTCTCCGATCTTATAGATGTATATACTACAACAAAGCCGAATGCTTCACAGTACCACTCAACAATTGAATGTATCATCTCCAAACTAGGTCACGCTAACTATCTAAATACTAAAATGGGTATGATTACTAACTGCTACTTTTCTGCACCAAAGTATATTTAGCAGTTTAGTTTATGAAAGGTGAATGTCCCTATGACCAAACGGTCATAAGGGAAATAAGTAGTATATTCATATACCACTACTTCTCGAATTATATCATATGGAGTTTTTAATAGTCAAATTAAGTCTTGTTTACGTATGTCGTTAACTTTCAAAATAATTTCTTACTCTTATATTTTGTTCAAGTCAAATGATAAGCTGGGTAACCGACGTCGTAAGCGAGGAAGACGACAAAGAAATAAAAACACCATGGATGTTGAAACACATACAAGCAATAAAGGAGAAGTGAATGCTGATTCTAAAAATGATCCTTTCGCATCACATTCATTGGTGAATATTCAAACAAAACGATGACAATGTCTAAGTAGTATCCATAGAATTTATTATTATTATTTATTTAATCGCAGAAAAACTTGGTACAATTTGGCACCAAGAAAGATGCGCCACACAATAATAATAAAACAACATAGTAGAAAACGGATAAAGAACTTCATCTGGAAGGAAAACAGTCATGTTTAACAAGTTCAAACAGTATGCGTTAACTATCATCAGAAAGGGAAGAAAGAAGGGAATTGCAACACGTTCGCCATTGATTACGATTCTTGGCCATATCCGATAACGTTTCGAGCCATCGATTCGAGCTATCTCGTGGACCTCAACCAGGGAGTCGTGACGCACCAACCGATGCTAATCTAGCACAAATATCCTTCATCCCACGACGCCACGTCACGGACTGACGTGGCCACCCCTCCGCCTTTTCCATCCCGTCCCAGGGTTAGCGAACAGAGACCTGTACGAAGCCTCTAGGATGACATTCGCGGCACATGTCCAATCCATAGAATACACGGTCGACCTACACTGCTACAAATGGTGAGTGTACATGTCTTTTATTTTATGTGATTTCTATAATCTTCAAGAACCAAAAATCCAACAATAACCACTTGATTTTGGTAATAACGATATATTGTAAATATTATAAATATAAATGTCTTATTTTGAATCTCTTCAATGTCCTACTTCTACCTACCTTGTATTAAACGCGTCCCTCTATTCTTCTTGAAACGCTTTCATACAGACGTTTGCCAATACTTGTTGTCAGTCAAGTCAACTGTCCGCCTCTTTCCTGTGACCTAGTAAAGTCTGATCATAGAATAATATTTGTTTCAGAATCTCATCATGAGATGACATCGGGAAACCTGGGAGTACTGGACAGCTATTCTGTCCATGTTCGGGACTCTTCATCACTTCTAGTGAGAACTCGTGACCAGTGGGATACAGCAGGTCGGACATGAGGACAAACAATCGCCAGCGATAACACTGACTAGTGCCAGTCGCGCTATTTCGTGCGTGGATTCGCAAAAGTTGGAATTCATGCGTTGGCCATTGGACCGGGTCCAAGTGGATTAATGGCGTACGAGCTCGCCTTGTAACCATAAGGTCATTGTCTCCAACCCAAAGATGTAAGCGGTACTTAAATTCAAGCCTTTTCTGGTTTAATAGTAAACATCTGCGCCGCTTTCGTTGGAAATGTTGAAATTTACAATAAATTCGAGACAGCAGCATTTGTAGTGTGTGTAAACAAATGCCTCAAAGGTAGATAGATACTAGACGACTATAAAATAAGTGAGCAGTTTTGAAATCCTGGTCAATGAATTTAAATTCGTGGCAGACTGAATAAAAGTCGGGTGCACAATCTAGTCAGCTACACCACTGCTTATGAGCACAACTAATACAATATTAGTTTCTCATCATATTAAAACCAATCATCTCGAAGATTGACCCTGAATTATTCTCAACTTCATCACAATTTAATGTTTCCTTTCATGGAAGTTCTACTTATTTATTTCTGATATAACGACGTTCATAGATAGCTTCAACAAAAATACCGGCTTTAGTAGGTGGATTTTAAAGCTTTATTAAGTAAACTTGTATGTTGTCTGAAATACTCAAGATTACTAACTGCCTGTTATACTGTATTATCTTCACCTTTTTAGAATTAAATTCGTAATTAAATCAATGTGTGATTCGATTGTGTCTATCTTTCTATACTGTCGCAAATTATTTCAGTTGTTGGCTGAAGATATTCGCAAAGAACGTAATCAACTTATGTAGTGCTTACGGTATATTGTGAACCAAAATTTTTTCCAAGAATAACCATCAAGCCCGTGAAACTGCGATATTGATTCTTGATCTGAATGGGAAGAAATACGAAAATATTGTGTATATGCTCGGTTTAATCACACTTATATATTTTATAAAAAAACATTATTATTATTAATATGTACATTCATTTTTTCAATAAATTCAAAAATAGCGTCCATCAGAATTATCTTAGTATGTTTTCGATGAACAACCGGGTTAACTTCTTCTAGACCAAACTTTTCTTCTCCCATAACCATATCGGGCTGCTTTTCGTCGTCTTCTCTTTCTGACTACCCGACATACGGGTGTTGTACAAGTTTGGAGGACTGATTCCTCAGGCGCTCTAAATTCACTTGATACCTGGGATTCTGAAACCATAACTTGGTCATTTGATTTTCTTATTGTTGTATTGGTTTGATTGGATTCGATTGTTGCTCCTGGTTTATTGCCGGATGCCGGTAAATGAACATTGTGCCACCATCGAAAACATTGTGCTGAACAAAGACGAGGGAATCGCGGGCACGCTGCGCAAACCATGGTGACTCCCGTTTCATAATTCACGCATTTTCTCAGTTTACATGCAATACACTCCGTTGTGTCACTGACTAAACCAGTAGTAGTAGTAGTAACACCAGTTTCAAGCATATATTGAAAAAGGAAGTCTATAGAGATTAACTTGTGTTTATTACTTATTCGTTTCCATGCTTCCTCTTGTGTAGAAGTACTAGTACTGGGTGTAACAGTACCACATGTACTACTCATTTGACTGTTAGGAGGTACTGCATTATTGACTACCTGGTTTGATGGTTCACACAAATGATGATTGTTGTTATTTATTGCCTCTCCATTTTCAATATTTTCTAAAATGTGATAAATATAAAACGAAATTCAATTAAGTTAGAATCTCTTAACATCAACAAGTCCACACTGAATTTACCTTTTAAGTTTTAACTGTGCACTGTCACGCTTATTGATTGCAAGTCACCTGGTCTAAAACAACTGTATGCATCTGAAGCCTGATAGTGAATTCTGCCTGTCAGGAATTAATAACCCCCCACTGCCAAAGTATTTCTGCAACTAAAAGTAAATATTCATTGGACTTTGTTTTCACCAACCAGTTAGTGACTACTCTACATGAGGACATTCGTGTGACCATCATATTCCTTTCTACCATTACTTATTCTGTTTCACTCTTATACTTATCTAAATTCTATTGATTCTCTTCTCTCATTTTCCTGTCTACCTTTGTGTGCTATTTGGAACGTGGCAACTCGAACTGCTGCACTTCGGTGCCAAGTTCTATGTTGAATCCAGCAGCAGCAGAAAATAAGGTACATAGTTTTATTGTGTGACGAGATATCGCAGAAGAAAGTTGTCCTGCAAAAATGATAAATATCTATAAAAACTAACTAGTGAGAAATTATAAGTTATGACAATATGCTATTTAGATCTAAATACTGCTAACGTCACAAGGATATTAGATAGTCGTAGCGAAAGCATGAAGTTGTTCTCCAATTCCAAGTTGTTAGTCGATACACGCCAGTACATTAACTAAAGCTCAACACAGAAAACTACCTCTGACAGGCCATAGTTGACTTTGCATATGTATTACCGTTTGAAGAAGCCCTTCAAAAGTCCAATTACTCACTTGCTTAACTTCTAAAATGTACAAAGTAGCTAGTGAGCTGCGCGGCGTATACTAACCAAAGTACACGGACTGATCTTACAGAAGCAACAGAATGGAGTTACTCCAGAGAGTGGAAGCAGAAGCTATCCATTTGCTTAATAAAGTGGATAAGTCATAGGCATAAGAGAAGTTCCAGTTATTGGCGATACAGGTCAACATTACCTAGGAATTCAGTCACAATTTAAGTTATTGCTTTCTTAGACAGAAAAACTATAAGTACGTCTTCACCATTCTTCCGACCTGAAGTAAGTTCCTTTTTTATAGAACGGAATCTCATTTTATTCGTTGGAGACCACTCATTGATTTGCACAAACTCAGTTATCAAAAACAAATAAATATATACGTACAAGGATACTCTGTGTTGGGAATGTGCCATATTCACCAAGGAAAACTGCCTATAACACGAAGTTAGATTCTTTACAGGTTGGATCCCTTCATTCTGATATTTGATAAATTTGCCGGCTTATCGGATAGGAACACCTGTAGCGATAAATGCACACTACCACTTACTGACTGTTTGAGTTTTCCATATGAAACTTTACGACAAAAGTGAGGCAGTTCAAGTTGCCACGCTCCATGAGGCACAAAAGTTAGAAAAGAGAAAAATTTACAAAATAATGAATAATTATATCGGAAATAACGAAGACTTAGTGGATCTGAGACATTGTAAACATTAACAACGACTCTCAACCATATCACCAACAGTCTTAAGCCATTGGTTCTTTACATCTCGAGAAATACAGCCAGACAGTCTACATCTCATTACGTGACTCAAACCACCGGTCATAGGCGCCAAGCATTGATGTCGAGTTTTGACTGCACCACAACTAACTCTCTTCCAGCTTAACCTTAGGTCCATAATGGATAAGATTTTATTTTGATAAATCACACAGTGTAGTACAGTTATATTAACAGATGACGTTTCGAGCACAAACTATTGCTCATAATCATATCAAGTTACTCACACCACTTCTTTCCTTCATTTATATACATGTGTGGAATCGAATAGATATTGGAATAAAATTCAATATGAGATAATGTACATTCAGAAATAATAGTACGAGTTTTATTAATCCATTGCAATTAGATGGGAAATACGACGAGTGTTTTTATGGTCATAATAAGTTAATTGTTAGAATGTTATGATGTGCTTGAATGGGAATAGAATTTTAAGATTATTTATTATCCTCTTCTGATTTGACTGGCGGTAATAATATCTTCCATATTTCTGGTATTTGCATTGAGTCACCTCTGTTGCATGTGTTGGGTGTAGACTCGATGAATAAGGAATCCTTATTTTATCTTCTCATTATCTTGTTCACTTAGTTTACGTATTTCCTCCTTCCCACAGATATTTTATTATCAATGAGTATTTACTAATTGCTGTGTAAAGTGAACGTTTTTCTGACCTTTCCCAAGATATCACTCCTAAATTTCTCCTTGGTCAGCATTATTAGTATATTTCCAGCAATGTGCTGCATACTGCACAGTGGTCATACCTTAGTGAAATCCTGAATAATCGTCACTACATCAAGTTGACACGAAGGCAGACAGCACTTTGGATTAAGAATGTAATTTCACTTGTCTCACTGATTCTAATCTTTATACAGCACATGTAACGGTAAAGATCTCCAGCCTTAAGGCGATGACGGTTAGACGATCGGTCACTATAAATGCTGCTGAAAAAACATTTTTATGCTAAAATGAAGTTAAAGAATACAGTCAGGGGGACGAACGCACCAATGACTTCGGGACTGTCAATTCTGCTAAAATGCTAATTCGGGTCCTTAACTCAGCCATTACGTAATATACTCCCGCCTACCTCTACCGCAGCCTTAACCTAACCCTAGTCTGACTTTAAACTAGCAAAATCAGTTGTTTTCACTGGATTTAGTACTTCTCTTATGAGTATACTGTTATTCAACTGATTTCGCTCCCTGGCTGAGATTTCCAAGGCTAATCTTGCGTTTATTCTTCAGTGTCTTTTCTTTACTTTCGCCGAGAGAATCACATGACAGCAGCTAAAAGATTTGAGGATCATGACTTATTCTAATTGTAATATAATCCCCCAAGTTGACGAAGTACCAAAATAATATAATATGTGCAGTCACCCAGTCGTCAACAGATAAATACTTTGAGGACGAGGAAGTCAATGTAACTCAAACGCATTACACCTAGTTAACTGGTTTTTTGATTCTAATGAAATAATAAATAGTCTCCCTGTGCTACTTGCTTTCCAAATGACTTGCTGTCTTAGGGTCATTCATACAAATGTAAAGTTTACTCCCAAAAATGTTTTACATACCACTGCCCATAACTTCACTGTTTTGATTTTGATCGTCATGATTTGGTTGTGCATCCATATCTGTGTTCATACTCTATAAAACGTTTACGTATACTTTCTTAACACTTACTGTGCCTGAAAATAAATCATTGATTAGTAACGATAAACATATTACCTTTACTTTTCATTTTTATATCGGCTTCCAAATTTATAAGATGTCCGTATATTAAACCGACAACATGTTGTTGCAGATCGCATGTCATGTCGAATGCACGCCGCAAGTCACGAAAGTGCAAGTCTCCAGCCAAAACATGCGCGTTATGTATCTGAGGCAAAATTACAAAAGACAGTTGCATATTTACCGTATCAGCGTACAATCTCAGGATGTCTCGTGAATCCCCTGTCATAATTAAATTCCAGCTGCGCGCCTTAAACTGGGATGCAATATCCAATGAAAGATGCTATAGTCAGTTTCAAGGTCATGATGGGTTCCCGCGTCTGCTGGTTATATGTTCTCGTGAATTCGTTTTCCATTGAATTTTAAAGGTTTTCTTGGATGTTTTGTTCATTTTTTAGTGTGTAGGTCAGTTTCTGTCACTGACTGCTACTATTAAGCTTATTTTTAGCCTGAAGTTCCCAGTTATTATTTTGGTAGTTAAGGATTATGGTAAACCTGCAATCATTGAGCCAATTCACGTATACCATGCTAATATAGTAACATTATTTAATAAGTAAACTCCCTAACTGTTCTCCCATTGTTTGATTGTTTCCGTGAACCGGAACTGTGCGATGGTTTATCAGCATGACCGGCTGTAATTCACCACCTTGCTCTTCTTCCACACATTTCCAGAAGTAGATTACCAGCCTTATTGCAGCTCCTCTAGCCCAGGTTCAGTATCCAGTGCTCCTTTTTAAGAAGGACCAGGGTTATTTCAGTACATACTGGGTTCACTTCAAGTAGATAAAATATTCACTTACCGTAAAAGGGCATGATATCATTGACGCATAGGTTAGATTTTGTTGAGAATTGTTGTAAATTTGGTCTTCTAAGCGTCCCAAGCTTATAATAATGCTGAATTAAATCTCACTAATTCTGAGATAATTCTAACATCCTGTAGTGAGTAAATTCTGAATTTGTTCTGAAATGGATTCTCTAATGGCACAGACTAGAACTCAGTGCCGGTTTTCAGCATGACTGGCACTAATTCAGCACCGTGTTCTTTTTCTATGCATTTTCAGGAGTAGATTAGAACCTGCTGGGTTTGCTTATCAGCGTTGTTCCAGCCCTCACAGGACATATTAGCACGGACTAGCGTTACTTCAGAACGAAAAGACTTTATTTTGCACCCGGCTCTCTTTTTAAACACGACCAACGTTATTTCAGAAGATAGTGGGTGGATAAAATCTTCATTTACCGTAAAAAGGCATTATCGAAGAATAGGTTCGGTATAAGCGATAAATCGTATTAGTCACCGTTACTCAGGATATGCTATGAACTACAAATCTTCGGCTGATAAAACGTAGTAAATAAGACACAGATCGGTGTAATTTATAACTGACTTCCAAAGCGCTCTCATCACGAGACAATCAAACAAAGTATTCTTCAAACTGTCACTCCTAGGCATTTAAAGGGAAATGAAGTGTAACAGCAGTTTAGAAATACATGTTTATATTATGAATACATACGGAAACAATAAGGCAATGCAAACATTTTGACAAAAGTAGGCGATTAACAGGGGCACGTCGTAATCTTAAAGTTGTTTGTGGTTCATTTACTAGCAAATTGTCTAACCACCTGGTGAACTCTGCTATTTCCCGCAGTGCACCATCCGGATTTCTTTGGTTCAGACGGATGAGACGACATCTTAAACGTTCATGAGCATTTCGAAACGCGTTGTTTAGTTTCGGTGCTAAGCGGACGGCTCTCGGAATATTGTCCGTTGTGTTATATAGATGTGTCCACCTCTCACTGTTTCTCAGAATATCTAAGAGTAACATTTAAGGAAGTGGAACATACCACAGCTTAGACATGAGTTCAAGAAAGCCTCAACGACGTGTGCACATGGCAAACTGTGTGCGGCCCAATATTTCCGTGTTCTTAGCCAGTACCTTCTAATGTAAGCACCAGCCTCAGCGTCTACAATACTTATGAGATTTAGGTGATTCCAAAAACTTTGGCAATATATTCTGATTTGTTAACCTATCTGTCATAACTGCGCGTGTGCGCCATTCAATACAAACACCTTTTAACACGTTGATTTGGGAACTGTTTTCGCTATGCTAGTTAATGGGAATGAAACTTACGAATTTGAATGGTATTATCTTTGGTGTAAATTACTCTGTGCCTCTGCTTGGTTGGTCAGATGCCTCGTAAGTTTTTTAGTCATTTACATTCCACGATACAATGTCATGGGTGTGTCACCATTCAAACTTGAAGATATCGGTAATAGAAGGAGGTCAGCAAATGAACTCTGCGACGATCTGAGAAGGGTTGTGGGCGTACTGCTGTAAGTCCTACAATTCTTCAAGGGTAGTACATCGAAGCACGGCCCATCGTACTTGGTGTTATCTTGTATATATTTTCATGTTGCATACATTGATTTGGCATCATCTGTTATCTACCTGTTGGTTAATTTTGTTTGTATCCGGACCTCTTTCAACTAAGAATTGTCAACCCGAGAGGGGTTACAGGCGTACTGCTGTAAGTCCTGCGATTCTTCAAAGGAATTACATCAAGACATAGTCCGCGAGTTTATGTGCACTGTTTGTATAAATCAAGGGGTGTTGTATCAATTGGTGTTTCTTTGGATTCAGTGTGTTTACTTGTTGTCTTCGTAGTTTGTTGTACAACAAAGTAAACACATTGAATCCAAAGAAACACCAATTATTAAATAATGTTACTATATTAGCATGGTATACGTGAATTGGCTCAATGATTGCAGGTTTACCATAATCCTTAACTACCAAAATAATAACTGGGAACTTCAGGCTAAAAATAAGCTTAATAGTAGCAGTCAGTGACAGAAACTGACCTACACACTAAAAAATGAACAAAACATCCAAGAAAACCTTTAAAATTCAATGGAAAACGAACTCACGAGAACATATAACCAGCAGACGCGGGAACCCATCATGACCTTGAAACTGACTATAGCATCTTTCATTGGATATTGCATCCCAGTTTAAGGCGCGCAGCTGGAATTTAATTATGACAGGGGATTCACGAGACTTCCTGAGATTGTACGCTGATACGGTAAATATGCAACTGTCTTTTGTAATTTTGCCTCAGATACATAACGCGCATGTTTTGGCTGGAGACTTGCACTTTCGTGACTTGCGGCGTGCATTCGACATGACATGCGATCTGCAACAACATGTTGTCGGTTTAATATACGGACATCTTATAAATTTGGAAGCCGATATAAAAATGAAAAGTAAAGGTAATATGTTTATCGTTACTAATCAATGATTTATTTTCAGGCACAGTAAGTGTTAAGAAAGTATACGTAAACGTTTTATAGAGTATGAACACAGATATGGATGCACAACCAAATCATGACGATCAAAATCAAAACAGTGAAGTTATGGGCAGTGGTATGTAAAACATTTTTGGGAGTAAACTTTACATTTGTATGAATGACCCTAAGACAGCAAGTCATTTGGAAAGCAAGTAGCACAGGGAGACTATTTATTATTTCATTAGAATCAAAAAACCAGTTAACTAGGTGTAATGCGTTTGAGTTACATTGACTTCCTCGTCCTCAAAGTATTTATCTGTTGACGACTGGGTGACTGCACATATTATATTATTTTGGTACTTCGTCAACTTGGGGGATTATATTACAATTAGAATAAGTCATGATCCTCAAATCTTTTAGCTGCTGTCATGTGATTCTCTCGGCGAAAGTAAAGAAAAGACACTGAAGAATAAACGCAAGATTAGCCTTGGAAATCTCAGTCAGGGAGCGAAATCAGTTGAATAACAGTATACTCATAAGAGAAGTACTAAATCCAGTGAAAACAACTGATTTTGCTAGTTTAAAGTCAGACTAGGGTTAGGTTAAGGCTGCGGTAGAGGTAGGCGGGAGTATATTACGTAATGGCTGAGTTAAGGACCCGAATTAGCATTTTAGCAGAATTGACAGTCCCGAAGTCATTGGTGCGTTCGTCCCCCTGACTGTATTCTTTAACTTCATTTTAGCATAAAAATGTTTTTTCAGCAGCATTTATAGTGACCGATCGTCTAACCGTCATCGCCTTAAGGCTGGAGATCTTTACCGTTACATGTGCTGTATAAAGATTAGAATCAGTGAGACAAGTGAAATTACATTCTTAATCCAAAGTGCTGTCTGCTTTCGTGTCAACTTGATGTAGTGACGATTATTCAGGATTTCACTAAGGTATGACCACTGTGCAGTATGCAGCACATTGCTGGAAATATACTAATAATGCTGACCAAGGAGAAATTTAGGAGTGATATCTTGGGAAAGGTCAGAAAAACGTTCACTTTACACAGCAATTAGTAAATACTCATTGATAATAAAATATCTGTGGGAAGGAGGAAATACGTAAACTAAGTGAACAAGATAATGAGAAGATAAAATAAGGATTCCTTATTCATCGAGTCTACACCCAACACATGGAACAGAGGTGACTCAATGCAAATACCAGAAATATGGAAGATATTATTACCGCCAGTCAAATCAGAAGAGGATAATAAATAATCTTAAAATTCTATTCCCATTCAAGCACATCATAACATTCTAACAATTAACTTATTATGACCATAAAAACACTCGTCGTATTTCCCATCTAATTGCAATGGATTAATAAAACTCGTACTATTATTTCTGAATGTACATTATCTCATATTGAATTTTATTCCAATATCTATTCGATTCCACACATGTATATAAATGAAGGAAAGAAGTGGTGTGAGTAACTTGATATGATTATGAGCAATAGTTTGTGCTCGAAACGTCATCTGTTAATATAACTGTACTACACTGTGTGATTTATCAAAATAAAATCTTATCCATTATGGACCTAAGGTTAAGCTGGAAGAGAGTTAGTTGTGGTGCAGTCAAAACTCGACATCAATGCTTGGCGCCTATGACCGGTGGTTTGAGTCACGTAATGAGATGTAGACTGTCTGGCTGTATTTCTCGAGATGTAAAGAACCAATGGCTTAAGACTGTTGGTGATATGGTTGAGAGTCGTTGTTAATGTTTACAATGTCTCAGATCCACTAAGTCTTCGTTATTTCCGATATAATTATTCATTATTTTGTAAATTTCCTTTCTCTTTTCTAACTTTTGTGCCTCATGGAGCGTGGCAACTTGAACTGCCTCACTTTTGTCGTAAAGTTTCATATGGAAAACTCAAACAGTCAGTAAGTGGTGGTGTGCATTTATCGCTACAGGTGTTCCTATCCGATAAGCCGGCAAATTTATCAAATATCAGAATGAAGGGATCCAACCTGTAAAGAATCTAACTTCGTGTTATAGGCAGTTTTCCTTGGTGAATATGGCACATTCCCAACACAGAGTATCCTTGTACGTATATATTTATTTGTTTTTGATAACTGAGTTTGTGCAAATCAATGAGTGGTCTCCAACGAATAAAATGAGATTCCGTTCTATAAAAAAGGAACTTACTTCAGGTCGGAAGAATGGTGAAGACGTACTTATAGTTTTTCTGTCTAAGAAAGCAATAACTTAAATTGTGACTGAATTCCTAGGTAATGTTGACCTGTATCGCCAATAACTGGAACTTCTCTTATGCCTATGACTTATCCACTTTATTAAGCAAATGGATAGCTTCTGCTTCCACTCTCTGGAGTAACTCCATTCTGTTGCTTCTGTAAGATCAGTCCGTGTACTTTGGTTAGTATACGCCGCGCAGCTCACTAGCTACTTTGTACATTTTAGAAGTTAAGCAAGTGAGTAATTGGACTTTTGAAGGGCTTCTTCAAACGGTAATACATATGCAAAGTCAACCATGGCCTGTCAGAGGTAGTTTTCTGTGTTGAGCTTTAGTTAATGTACTGGCGTGTATCGACTAACAACTTGGAATTGGAGAACAACTTCATGCTTTCGCTACGACTATCTAATATCCTTGTGACGTTAGCAGTATTTAGATCTAAATAGCATATTGTCATAACTTATAATTTCTCACTAGTTAGTTTTTATAGATATTTATCATTTTTGCAGGACAACTTTCTTCTGCGATATCTCGTCACACAATAAAACTATGTACCTTATTTTCTACTTATAAATGGTCACACGAATGTCCTCATGTAGAGTAGTCACTAACTGGTTGGTGAAAACAAAGTCCAATGAATATTTACTTTTAGTTGCAGAAATACTTTGGCAGTGGGGGGTTATTAATTCCTGACAGGCAGAATTCACTATCAGGCTTCAGATGCATACAGTTGTTTTAGACCAGGTGACTTGCAATCAATAAGCGTGACAGTGCACAGTTAAAACTTAAAAGGTAAATTCAGTGTGGACTTGTTGATGTTAAGAGATTCTAACTTAATTGAATTTCGTTTTATATTTATCACATTTTAGAAAATATTGGAAATGGAGAGGCAATAAATAACAACAATCATCATTTGTGTGAACCATCAAACCAGGTAGTCAATAATGCAGTACCTCCTAACAGTCAAATGAGTAGTACATGTGGTACTGTTACACCCAGTACTAGTACTTCTACACAAGAGGAAGCATGGAAACGAATAAGTAATAAACACAAGTTAATCTCTATAGACTTCCTTTTTCAATATATGCTTGAAACTGGTGTTACTACTACTACTACTGGTTTAGTCAGTGACACAACGGAGTGTATTGCATGTAAACTGAGAAAATGCGTGAATTATGAAACGGGAGTCACCATGGTTTGCGCAGCGTGCCCGCGATTCCCTCGTCTTTGTTCAGCACAATGTTTTCGATGGTGGCACAATGTTCATTTACCGGCATCCGGCAATAAACCAGGAGCAACAATCGAATCCAATCAAACCAATACAACAATAAGAAAATCAAATGACCAAGTTATGGTTTCAGAATCCCAGGTACTTGATCAATCAAGTGAATTTAGAGCGCCTGAGGAATCAGTCCTCCAAACTTGTACAACACCCGTATGTCGGGTAGTCAGAAAGAGAAGACGACGAAAAGCAGCCCGATATGGTTATGGGAGAAGAAAAGTTTGGTCTAGAAGAAGTTAACCCGGTTGTTCATCGAAAACATACTAAGATAATTCTGATGGACGCTATTTTTGAATTTATTGAAAAAATGAATGTACATATTAATAATAATAATAATTGTTTTTTTATAAAATATATAAGTGTGATTAAACCGAGCATATACACAATATTTTCGTATTTCTTCCCATTCAGATCAAGAATCAATATCGCAATTTCACGGGCTGATGGTTATTCTTGGAAAAAATTTTGGTTCACAATATACCGTAAGCACTACATAAGTTGATTACGTTCTTTGCGAATATCTTCAGCCAACAACTGAAATAATTTGCGACAGTATAGAAAGATAGACACAATCGAATCACACATTGATTTAATTACGAATTTAATTCTAAAAAGGTGAAGATAATACAGTATAACAGGCAGTTAGTAATCTTGAGTATTTCAGACAACATACAAGTTTACTTAATAAAGCTTTAAAATCCACCTACTAAAGCCGGTGTTTTTGTTGAAGCTATCTATGAACGTCGTTATATCAGAAATAAATAAGTAGAACTTCCATGAAAGAAAACATTAAATTGTGATGAAGTTGAGAATAATTCAGGGTCAATCTTCGAGATGATTGGTTTTAATATGATGAGAAACTAATATTGTATTAGTTGTGCTCATAAGCAGTGGTGTAGCTGACTAGATTGTGCACCCGACTTTTATTCAGTCTGCCACGAATTTAAATTCATTGACCAGGATTTCAAAACTGCTCACTTATTTTATAGTCGTCTAGTATCTATCTACCTTTGAGGCATTTGTTTACACACACTACAAATGCTGCTGTCTCGAATTTATTGTAAATTTCAACATTTCCAACGAAAGCGGCGCAGATGTTTACTATTAAACCAAAAAAGGCTTGAATTTAAGTACCGCTTACATCTTTGGGTTGGAAACAATGACCTTATGGTTACAAGGCGAGCTCGTACGCCATTAATCCACTTGGACCCGGTCCAATGGCCAACGCATGAATTCCAACTTTTGCGAATCCACGCACGAAATAGCGCGACTGGCACTAGTCAGTGTTATCGCTGGCGATTGTTTGTCCTCATGTCCGACCTGCTGTATCCCACTGGTCACGAGTTCTCACTAGAAGTGATGAAGAGTCCCGAACATGGACAGAATAGCTGTCCAGTACTCCCAGGTTTCCCGATGTCATCTCATGATGAGATTGTGAAACAAATATTATTCTATGATCAGACTTTACTAGGTCACAGGAAAGAGGCGGACAGTTGACTTGACTGACAACAAGTATTGGCAAACGTCTGTATGAAAGCGTTTCAAGAAGAATAGAGGGACGCGTTTAATGCAAGGTAGAAGTAGGACATTGAAGAGATTCAAAATAAGACATTTATATTTATAATATTTACAATATATCGTTATTACCAAAATCAAGTGGTTATTGTTGGATTTTTGGTTCTTGAAGATGATAGAAATCACATAAAATAAAAGACATGTACACTCACCATTTGTAGCAGTGTAGGTCGACCGTGTATTCTATGGATTGGACATGTGCCGCGAATGTCATCCTAGAGGCTTCGTACAGGTCTCTGTTCGCTAACCCTGGGACGGGATGGAAAAGGCGGAGGGGTGGTCAGTCCGTGACGTGGCGTCGTGGGATGAAGGATATTTGTGCTAGATTAGCATCGGTTGGTGCGTCACGACTCCCTGGTTGAGGTCCACGAGATAGCTCGAATCGATGGCTCGAAACGTTATCGGATATGGCCAAGAATCGTAATCAATGGCGAACGTGTTGCAATTCCCTTCTTTCTTCCCTTTCTGATGATAGTTAACGCATACTGTTTGAACTTGTTAAACATGACTGTTTTCCTTCCAGATGAAGTTCTTTATCCGTTTTCTACTTATATTTACTTAATCTATGTTGTTTTATTATTATTGTGTGGCGCATCTTTCTTGGTGCCAAATTGTACCAAGTTTCTCTGCGATTAGATAAATAATAATAATAAATTCTATGGATACTACTTAGACATTGTCATCGTTTTGTTTGAATATTCACCAATGAATGTGATGCGAAAGGATCATTTTTAGAATCAGCATTCACTTCTCCTTTATTGCTTGTATGTGTTTCAACATCCATGGTGTTTTTATTTCTTTGTCGTCTTCCTCGCTTACGACGTCGGTTACCCAGCTTATCATTTGACTTGAACAAAATATAAGAGTAAGAAATTATTTTGAAAGTTAACGACATACGTAAACAAGACTTAATTTGACTATTAAAAACTCCATATGATATAATTCGAGAAGTAGTGGTATATGAATATACTACTTATTTCCCTTATGACCGTTTGGTCATAGGGACATTCACCTTTCATAAACTAAACTGCTAAATATACTTTGGTGCAGAAAAGTAGCAGTTAGTAATCATACCCATTTTAGTATTTAGATAGTTAGCGTGACCTAGTTTGGAGATGAGACATTCAATTGTTGAGTGGTACTGTGAAGCATTCGGCTTTGTTGTAGTATATACATCTATAAGATCGGAGAGTGTGAAAGGTTTACATGTTTGGAAGTCTTCGTCTTCTTAGCATCGTTTCCGATGTGTGGTGGTTGCTTCTCTAGGAACTATTAATGGTTCACACCAAGTAGGTACCGCTGACCGACATAGCACAGTGAAAACTGTCATGACTGTCATTCAACGTTGGTTCCATAACAGTCGAGACAGACTGAAGACGAGGATAAGAAAGCTACGGCGTTCACCTTTGGTAGGTATTTATTTTTCCAAACTTCTATTTTCAGATGACCGTCGATACCAACAAAGAGAACATCCCGGACCCTGAAAGCACACGGATGACTTTTACGGCTGATTTATAAGATGTCTTACTTATTTGACTTGTCGAAAGATTGTAGATTCCTTGTAAATGTTGTTAAATGTATTTCTAATTAAAATCCACTGTTTTCTTATATCGTGAATCGTTGAGCTGCTGCTAACTTGCTGTTTATTGAAGCGACCTGTGTACGTAATAGAATTGACGTAGTGTTAGTTGTCGACTGCGGGTTAAATGCGGAACCGTAGGCGCGGTGCACCAGGCTGTAGTGTATAATAGTAACTTAGGGCGCATAGCAGACTAATTGGGGCAGACTTCGGGCGCATTGCAGATTTAATGGGGCAGACTTCGGGGCGAATACTCAAGACAGGCAATGCGCCCAAAGGTTTTTGCCCCGAAAAGTCTGCAGAGCCCCCGAAGAAAATTCTAGCTGGGGTATTGTATAATTTCGTTGAAATTTTTGTCGTGCTTACTTCTGAGGTTGTTTCGAGTCTTCTACATCTTTGAATGAATTGATTGATGTTAAAGACAGCAGATGGGTCGTATATGCCGGGGAGGCTAGTGCTCAGAATGACATGCACACTCAGACAAGGATTAGCTGTGGAATCAATGATTTAGAATGAATGTTTCGATTTAGGCTGTGGTCCCACATACCAGGGAGCGAGAATGTAGACGACTGGGGCTTGCATACGTCACCGTTACTAAGACTGAGTGACAAGTGATAGCAGTGGTAATTCGTACTGAATACATAAGAGCGTGTGTGGAGAGTATCATGAGGTGCTGCTATGGTTATGTTGCTTTCTGCAAGAGTCATTCTAGCAAGTGGCGATTGCGTTGCAAGATGTCAAGAGGATGGCTTTAACTGGAAGGCGTAGGTCGTCGTCGACGAGTGAGATTGTGCTGTGGGTATGTCTGTGATGTGTTGGCTTTGTTGTTTGTTTTTCATTTCAGCTTTGTCCTTGTGGCCCAGGTTCTCTCACTGGCATCAAAGTCAACGTGTATTGGTCGTGATGGAAAAAAGGATGTACCACCTTTTTGACGGGGAGTGTCGATGTAGTTGAAGAATGAACGATCAATTCATGGTTGTTTACTCAGACCCAACTCCATATTTTGGCAGGAGTCACCGATACTGCATTCATCGTTCCATCGCACGCTGCTCTTTAGTAGACGGAGAAAAACTATCAGAAGTATTATTGTGATTAATTGTTATGACATTTATTTTTAGACTTTGTGTATAATGACCTTATGGTTGGTTCCATATTGGTGCAAGAATAAAGGATTTTCGAGTCACCAATCTGTGATCTGCTTTTTCGCGTTGGTTATTGCCCATTGTTACTGAAGGTCTTCTAAGGACAGCGTTAGGTCCAGTTTAGTTAGACGTGGACATTGACAATACCTCTTTCAGGTTAAGAAATATGACTATTTTTGGATGCCGATATGTAGTATGCCTATGTTCCAGAATCTTTCGACGTGACCAATTCACCCTCCTCCCGGTCGAAAGCCTGGCTGGTTCTCTCGCGTTTGTTTCTCTTCATACGTATCAATTGCAGTTATATGACTTCTCGTTCTGGTGAATAAAGAAGGTTGATGTGTTGGCATACAGCCTATTCGATTTCTTGCAAAGCAATAATTTCAGGCAAAGAATTCGATCAAGTAGATTAGTGCAGACTATTTCTCTAACTCACGGGCAACCAGTATTACTAGTTGGTTTGATATACTTATTAGATATTTTACACAACCGATTTTTACATACAATTCACTTGTGATGTAACGATGATAATGCCGACAAGACTATCCAGGTGTATCACTTATTTTCAATTATTACCAAATTTGGATATAAATCAAGAATAAGACCCGATGCCGTACACACCAAAGTTATATGGGGAATGACTTCAAGCTTTAATATTTTCCCAAGTATTTGTAATCCATCCAAAACTTACTTGTGTTATTTTTGTTAATGTAAAGACAATATTTCTATATTTCTTGATGTGCTCCATTGAATGGCTGGTTATCATTTTGTTTCCACAAACCAGAGACAAAAACACCTGCAACCATGTAATTTAACCATAAACCAAATTTATGCAATTTAAATAATACTTATCCATGCCTGTACAATTGGTGTGTCCTACACAGGCAGGAAAAGATATGTATTTTAATAAATTATCATTATTAAATATGCTTACTAATCGTATATATGTAATTTATCATATTGATGATGCCTGTAAACTGGCGTCCCTCATGTACAAAATGAGAATATATTATTATTATAACTGAATATGAGATTTCGTTAAGTTGCATTTTGGCAACTTTTGTTGCTTCAGCGCCTCTTTAACATTGTACTGCTTTGCTTTATCATTTCTGTTATTATTATGCACTGTTTATGTGTTGAGAGCTGTCTACTAGCCAAAAATGGTGAGCAGTAGTTTGCGTCCCAAATATTGGTCATGAGAAAAACGCGAACAAAGACTGACTCAAAAACCAATCACAGCAGACTTTGCTTAGGCGGATGCAATTCTCACATAGATGATCTGACCTTCAAGAAACGGCCACAAAGAGATGAAATATTAACTTTCAGCGAGAAACAACCAATCAGAAGACTGTGCTTGTCTGCTAACAATAATCTATAATAATGTACATGAAAATCTATAAATATCTGTTGATTTCCTCAATAGACGATCTGTTGCCTGAATCTCGCCTTCTGTCGTTACATTTTAATTGGTTTACTGATATTATCCTCTTTCTAGAATAACATTTCTTGTCACATTATTTACAATGGTACTTCCATCGTTTGACCTACTATCGAATGCATCTGAAAAACTTAGTGAATTAGAAACAGCTCTTGAAGAATTAGATCAAATCAAGCTGTTCACAGATGTTGGTAGACGAAGGAGAAGGCGAAGAAATGAAGCCTTGTATGGTATGGGTTTCGAATCAGAAGATCATGATTATTACATACCTGTGGAATCATGCTGTGATATTGCCTTCTATACTGAAGAAGAATACAAAAAGCATTTAGATAGTCATATTGAAGTAAGTTGTCCCAGCTAGCATTATTTTCGGGAGCACTGCAGAATCTCAGAGGCAAAATACTTCGAGCGCACAGACTTACGTGGGACAATGCTCCTAAGCCTTCCTCAACCATTCTGCAATGCGACCGAAGTCTGCCCCAAACATTCTGCAATGCGCCTTTCTTTCTAAGACTGACTAAAGCCTGGGACAACGCGCCTACGGTTCCGCACTTTACCCTTAGTCTACAACTAACATAGAGTCAAATCTATTATGTACAACAGCTCGTCTCGAAAAACTGCATACAGTCAGTAGCTCAACGACTCACGATATTAAAAAGCAGTTGATTTTAATGGGACATATATTTAATAATCTTGACAAATGAATTTACAATCCTTCGACACATCATAGAAGTCAAACATTATATAAATCACCAGAAGCATTCCTTCGTGTGCTTCCAGCATCTGGTATGTTCTCCTTGTTTATGTCGGCGGTGATCTGAAAATAAAATTTTGAAAAAATAGAGACCTACCAAAGGGGAACGTCATCGCTTTCTCATCCTCGACTTCAGTCTGTCGAACCAACGCTGAATTAAAGTCACGATTGTGTACGCTATGCTACGTTGATCAGCACTGCCTTGTTGGTGTTAACTGTTAATAGTTCCATAAAATCTACAATGAAAAAGTAAATTCACTTACGTATCACAAGGTTACACGTTTTTGTCTCCTTGAATTGTTTCTTCTCCTTGGTACCAGCCCATGAAAATTGTGAGTTGTATTTCGGCTCCAGCAAAACATTCTTTTCCAACAAGGATTCCAGTCCAGTAGAAGACTTCTGATGAAAAGGCCTATTAGGATGTGTTTAGATAGTAAAAAGTATATTTCATTGTTTACTTATATAAAAAAGTCTATTATTTGAACTTATGTATTACTAATGACTAATTAAGATTCACTGTTTGCGGTTCAGCAAGGTTAGCTGTCATTGGTTGGGGAAGTACATATGGGTTACTCCCATTGGTTGAATTCTAGCAAATGGTCGCTCATGCAAATGCCCCTATCATTCTACAATGCTCCCTAAGACTGCCCCAAAGTTCTGCAATGCGCCCACCCAAATTATCTGCAGTGCGCCGAAATTGTTGCTAGCTGGAGTTATCCTTGTGAATTTATCAGCTATTCATTTATTCAATGCCCTGTTGAAGGATGTTCATTCACATCGCATCAAAAGGCAACGCACATGCATAAAGAAGGGGTGGGTACTTATTTGTCTTCTCCCTTCTAGTTTATCTTTATCTTCAGGTTCATGATAGTGGTCTGTTTGATACAATCTATCGTCAAACATGTGATAAATCTGTAAAAATTTGGAGAGAAAGTCGCAAAAGGTTAGAATCATCTTTTGACGTATTTACTAACTATTGTTTCATTTGCATACACTATTCAATAATTGCACCTGTAAGCTTATAAATCCCTAAAGGTTTTTTCAAAAATCATAGTCAACATTGTCAAAACTAGAGGAACACCGAGAAGAGAAAAAAGTGACATCAGTGGCTATAAAGAGTAATGTTTTTATTGGCAAATAACATCACAGACTTTGATATCTTCATAGTTTGAAAGATAGGCTGTTTAAAAAAATCCAAGTATCTTTAACCCTCTTTGAAATATATTCCCTAACATTCACGAAAACATGCGCCTTCCAAATATCCTGCACTAGCTACAGTTCATATTAGTATCTAGTGATTAGGTGTAATTGATAGTTTCCTGGTTGCTCTGATGCTTTCCAAGCGTTAAATAGTATCAGCAGAACTTTCAATGTCATTTTCAGTAGCACACTTCCTCCATGATTAATATTTTTCATAACACTTGATATCGTTTTCATCACGGCAGTGCATTTGACGGTGCCTGAGATAAACAATGAACCTAGTAGCAAATGAATAATTCGAACACGAGACACCTATATCGTGTGTGCTCTTTAGTTTCTAGGGTTCTCCTACGTGGTGTTAATTTTCTTATGGAGTTAAGTCAGTCGATTTCTTACGAATCTTCCAATTTTATTATCCCTTCCCAACCAACTGGTCACCAAATGTATCTATATATTATATTTACTTAGAAAAGATATATTTGCCTTCGAGCCATGATAAGAAGTTGATCAAAGAGAAGTTGTTTTTCACTCAGTCTGCTGTTGTCTATTCCCACCATTTAGTACAGTTTTTTAAGAGAGAGGATAAAGTCATCCAAACGATTAACTACTAGATGTTAGTAACAAGATATGATGGGAGTTTTGTCGACAGGGAGAGCATTTCTAATTGCGGAATTCAAAATAAGTCAATTCGTAGGTGTTAGCAACAAGTTATTACACAGTCAAGAAATTTGTAAAATAATGATGACTAAGAAGAATGGGATGACTTAGTAGGATTACGTAGGATGCAAACACGTTAACAGAATTTGCTAGAATTATAAGAATGACAAAGTCAAAAGATAGTTATGAGAGGAGAGGAGAAATCGTTTTTAAAAACCTAATACGTATTATGTGGTTGGCTATGGCAAAGAAAGGAGCTGTACAAATTTCTTTTGAACGCACAGATTTGGCTTATCCAGATAAATTCCGATTGCCTCTGCTGTATGTATTTATGTATGTAAAAGTCATACTCGTAGACCATGCTAGAGGTCAGGTGATATACGATAAATAACTTTAAAAGCTTTGTTAGAGTCAGCTTGATGCCCAGGCAGTGTCGACAACATGCGCCAGTATTGGGCTGCGTTGTATAGCAGCTTTATTCGGACCTTTACCAAACCAAGATTCGAGGTGTTCAGAAATTCGACGATGGCCTTACCCTGCAAGGAGAAGGGAAAATGTGTTTTTAAAAACTTAATACACATTATGTAAACTTTTGATGTGAAAACTTATATGTTAGTGTAGAGTCAGCCGATGACGATTAACTAATTGAAGTGAAGGAATGCATATTTCTTCTCTCAATTTGTTATTTTTTAATTTTTATAAATAAACAGCAAGAAATTGCGTTTGGTTATTTGTCAGTGCTTTGTTTACTCTTTTTCACAGAAATTACTCACCTTTGGGAAGAGTTGAAGCTAGAAAGAAACTTGTTGCAGGACGTATGGAAAGAGGACAGATATTTGAGACACCTTAATTCGAGTAAGCTTCTCAAGTATCTCTTTTGTCAGTGTTGCTCAGTAAATTTCTTTTTTTAAATGGAGGAGAGATTGTTTAGTCTGTGCTTCCTCCACGTAACAGGTAGTTTAGCTGCGAAGAACTTAAGAATTATTTCACATCTAAAACGACACATGGATCCTCACAAGAGGAACTATATTAGATGCCGTATTAACACAACTGGATGACAAGGTCTCGAGCATAAATTACTGCAACTCATAACCATATCAATTTGGTCTCACAGTTTCACAATTGGTCTTATATATATATATATATATATATATATATGTTCTCTCTCTCCAACTTAGCCTTGTTGTTTGTTGTCACTCTCCATATATCCGGTATAGGGGTTGTGTTATTCCGATTTCACGTGTGTGATTAACCTCTCTTTCTCTCCGCCTAACTGTATTAATTTTTAACACTCTCACTCTGTCCCACCTCGCGTATTGTGTGATTACATGCAAGTGAATGCAGTGCAATGGCTGAGCCTTTTTCTAGATTGTCCAACTTATCAGGGCCAATCATTCTACGCCCAGCTAGGTCTTCATGTTCCAATAATCTAGTTAACCCCGATCCATCACTAGTTTGAAGGCCTATTTAATTGACCTGACTCACGGTCATTACATGGTATTTGGTAAATTATATTATTGTCTTCCTTAATGGGATCTGTTGGGTCCTTAAGCTGACAAAGTTTATATCTGAGACAGTTGGTTGGTTGGTTTACATGCCACCCTAACTCCAGCCTCATTCAGAATCCTACGTAAGGCCTCTGATATTCCTTCTTTATACGGCTGTACTACAGAGACTTTGAATTCTATATTATTTTCGTTACTTCCTTCGTTCTTATTACTAATCTTATTTTTACAAAGGTGATTAAGAGTTAAAGCATTTTTATCTTAATCGATTATAAGTAATATCTCTGAAAGTTTTTCAACCTATAACGGTTAGTGAGACCTTATTACATTATTTCTATTGGTTTATTTCTTCTAATTTCCTTTTCATATTCTTGTTTAAGGTTAACAAATATACCTTTGTGTTTTTTAAATTTTTATTAAGGTCCATAAGTAAACCAAATTCAAATGTCCTGCGTCAGTCTTCTGTTGATGTATCATCAAAATAATAATAATAATAATTTGCTTTATTCCAGAAACAGTACTAGTGGTACAGTGTGGAATTTTCAGCACATATCTACAATATTTGCATCTAATTTTACCAACATTTAAAATAAGTACTAAACAAACAAAAAAATAAATCTGAAGACACCAACAGCAAAAAAAGCAGGATAAACACAAAACAATTGTAAATGCGAAAAAGTACCAAAGTCTACCAAGGTCTAATGCAGTGGGAGTGTGAGTAATCCTGAATAATACAAAATGTTTTAAGGTGGTGGCTATGGCGTTCACAACCAATGATTGTCAGTTTAATATTGCCGAAAAGTATAGAAAATAAGAAAAAACAACCACAAAACTAATAATTACGTGATGGTTAATGACAGGACAATTTTGTAAAACTCATAGTGCAGATAGAGTAGGAACCAGTGGATACACAAAAGAAGGAATATAGTAAAGTACAAAAAAAGGAAGCCAATGTTAATATTTCAGGTAGCTAAGTATGTTTGAAGAAGGAGTTCACTAAAGAATACAAAATAAGAGAGAAATAAAAGAGCCTAAAATTATGTTGTTAATAACAAAGCAAGTCATAGGTTTCACGCTTAGCATTGTCTCTGTCGCTTAGAACACGGGCCAAGTATGATATCGTTGAGTTCCTGTACTTGGTTGTACGAGCATAGATTATTTTATACTGATTTATGGTTTTACTTGATGAGATACAAGGAGAGAGTTGGGAATAGAGGGGGTGTTGGGGGTCTGAGAGTATGGTTTTTGACCATCTTTCGCATGTATTCAGATGCCTATCAACTAAAGTAGTGACGAGCTGACTGAGATTTACACCACTAGTCCTACTGACTACCTTCAACATCCTTCTCAGGATGGTATAGTCCTTTTTCAGTAGACCAGGAAAGACTAACGGGGAGCAGTAAAGTAGAATAGGTAAGATACAAGAGTTGACAAATTGTGAAAGTAGAGGTTGGGTGATTCCAGGTTGTCTAAGTTTCTTAATGCAGTAGGTAAGACAGAACACTTTCTTAGAAATCATTAGGATATGAGATGTCCAAGTAAGGTCGGAAGATAGAACTAGACCGAGGTATTTAGCATTAGACTTAGTTTCAATTTTAGTCCCCTCAATGCTACAGGCTTCATGAGAAATTACTAGTGTTTGTAGATCTCGTTTATGCCTAAGGGAGAAATCAATAGTCTCAGTATCAGTATCTCCTAATAAGGTAGTATTTAATTATCTAATATTCTTTAGTTATTGTTCCCGTTATGATGACTAATAGATTCTTTTGGTTAAGAAAGTATATAGCCCTTGGTTGATAAACCTCCATGACATTTATGACTTGACAAATTCTTGTTGTTTATAATCTAACGGCACATAGTTGGTTCAGCTGTAGAGAATTCTCGTCAACCACACGGAAAATGTGGGTTGGATTCCCGATTGATGCACTCCTAGACGTTGGCCAGTATACAAGGCGGTAATAAGCATGTAAAAGAGGGAAGTTTGAGCGTGTGACCAGCAAACACGTACCCCCCCCCCCACTGTAGAAACAACACAACGCCTGCTGAATCTTCAAGGCTTGAAGCTCTATGTTCTACTCGAAACGCAAAGGAATAAAAAATTCACCCAGAGACAATTTTTGCATATTATTCAGCCATCCCATTAGTATTTCAATGTCACCAGCTGGAGTATTGTCCATTGTTGCCCATAATTGTTTGTAGAATTCTTCTTTCTTTCCGAGGACTGCGTTGTTTGTGGGTGCATAGCATTGTATAACTGACACTTTCCTTCATTTGGAACTGAATCTGGCAGTCATTATCCTGGGAGACATGAACGCCAAACTGGGTCCAGACAACACAGGAAGTGAACTCATCATTGGTAGAGAAGCTCTCGGAAAGATGAATGAAAATGGGGAACTGTTCGCCGACTTCTGCGCCTTCAATTAACTAGTGATTGGTGGCAGCGTATACAAACACAAGGATATCCACAAGGCTACATGGGTGTCACCAGATGGGCGAACCAAAAACCAAATTGACTTCATCTCAATCTCAAGGAAGTGGAGGCGCAGCCTACTGGACACGAAAGTAAGAAGAGGAGCA
Source organism: Trichobilharzia szidati (assembly GCA_944472155.2). Lineage (NCBI taxonomy): Eukaryota > Metazoa > Platyhelminthes > Trematoda > Strigeidida > Schistosomatidae > Trichobilharzia > Trichobilharzia szidati. Next base: position 143,964,088 of record OX235279.1, read on the forward strand.
GACGTTGGCTCAGACCACTATCTCGTACAAGGGACAATCCAAATCAAATTAAAAGCTTTCAGAGAAACAGGAGCTGCAGATAGACCACAAGCCAAGTTCAACACTCAAAATCTGAAGGACCAGGACACAAAGGACATCTTCACTGCAAGCATAAAGGACAAAGTCGAGACACAAATCAACACTAGCGAAGAGGTCAGCGTCGAAAATACTGGGACAACTTGAAAACAGTGTGGAGTCAAGTCTGCATGGAAGTTCTAGACAGAAAGAAGAGACAGGACAAACAGTGGCTCACTACGGACACTTGGAGACTGATAGAAGAGAGAGGGATGGTGAAACGAAAGATTATCCAGTGCACCGACGAGCAACAAAACCAGGATTTGAATGCAAGCTACAATACACTGAACAAAAGAGTTAAGAAGAGTGCCCGAGAAGTAAAATGAAAGTATTATGAAACCATGGCAAGTAAAGCAGAACAAGATGCAGGCAAAGGAGATCTCGCAACATTCTACCAAACAACTAGGTACCTATCGGGCAAACGTTTGACACAAATTAAGCCGGTGAAGGATGACAATGGAAAGTCACTCACCAAAGAAGTGGAGCAAAGGAAACACTGGGCTGAACACTTCAGAAGACTCCTAAATCGACCACCACCTACAACGCGCCTAACAATACCAACGACGGAGACAGAGCTACCAGTGAACATCAACCCCTCGACGAAATCAGAAGTCCTGAAGGCAATCAAGATGCTAAAAGCTGGAAAAGCAGCAGGACCAGATGGAATCCCAGCAGAAGCATTGAAAATGGATCCAGAGTCAACAGCGGACTTGATGACGCCACTACTGGAGAAGGTGTGGAAAGAGGGCAATGTACCCGAGGATTGGAAGAAAGGATACTTATTCAAACTGCCAAAGAAAGGAAACTTAATGCAATGCAAGAACTGGCGTGGAATTGTGCTCCTGTCCATCCCAAGCAAAATACTAAGCCGCATCATCCTGGAGAGAATCAAACATGCCCTGGATGAAAAACTTCGACCGGAACAGGCTGGATTCAGAAGGAACAAGTCATGTACTGATCAGATCGCCACATTACGGATCATCATTGAACAAAGCTTAGAATGGCAGTCACCTCTCTACCTTAACTTCATCGACTTTGAAAAGGCCTTCGACAGTGTCGATCGAGAGGTGATTTGGCAACTACTTCGCTACTACAGGGTGCCACCGACAATTATACATCTCATCCAACAATTGTACGACAATGAAGCATGCCAAGTAATCCACAACGGGAAACTTACGGAATCCTTCGAAGTGAGGACAGGAGTAAGACCAGCTGGCTGCCTACAATCGCCAATGATTTTCCTGATTGCAGTAGACTGGATAATGCGACAAACAGCGGACAACGAGGAAACAGGCATGAAATGGACTCACGCAAAATACTTGGAGGATCTGCACTTCGCTGATGATATATGTCTGATTTCCCACAAACTGGAAGATATGCAAGTGAACAGGCAAAACGTTGTCCGAAGAAGCAACAAATATAGGACTTCAGGTGAACATAAAGAAAACAGAGTTGGTGAAGATTCCTGGCCAACTGCAACAGCAACAACAACAACAACAGACAACAATCAGCATAAATGGGAGAAATCTGAAAGAAGCAACCTCTTTTACCTACCTGCTTGGGAACTGACGAAGATATCAAAGTAAGGCTGGGAAAGGAAAACAAGCTTTCATTTCTCTCAAGTCTGTTTGGAGATCAACAGCACTCAGCATCAAAAATAAGATCCGGATTTTCAACTCCAATGTGAAGCCAGTGCTACTATACGGATCAGAGACTTACACTGCGCGTCATAAAGAGCATCTCAAACAAACTACAGACCTTCATTAACAGTTGTCTTCGCTCAATACTACTCAAGATCAGATGGTCAGCCAGAAAAGATCAACAACAGGGATCTCTGGGAGCGAACCAACCAGGAACCGATTGTGAAACAAACACGCAGGAAGAAATGGAGATGGATTAGCCATACTCTGAGGAAACCATCAAGTGACATCACTAGACAAGCCATTGCTCGAGTGGAGCCCGAAAGGGAAGCGGCGAGTTGGTCGTCAGTGCAAGGGTGACTTGGAGGAGGTCATGTGAAGAGGAGATGAAAGCATGTGGGCAGACTTGGAGCCAGGTGAAAACCCTAGTAGAGAAGAGAACGCAATGGAGATGCACGGCTGAAGCCTTATGTTCCTCTAGGAATAAAAGGAAACAATAATAACAATAATTTAGGCGTCATTAAATAACTATCTACATGCTAAGCGAAAACGGATTTGCTGAAGCAGTTGCCGAGTAATACAACAACAATCGGCGGAAAATCTAGTTAGAATTTTTTTTGCTATGCATGCCACTAACACTACTGAAAGCGTAAAGGTGTGGTCTGGAAAAATAGGTGTTAGTAGAGCAAGTAACATGTCAAAAGAATGGAGCAATAAAATGATGACACTTAAGCATTACTAATCATAAACTAAAACAGATATCTGATGAATGTTCTCAATGAATACACTTCTATTATAAGAAGAAACTTACTTCTAATCAAAGACTCACCTTTAAATGTGGTGATGTTTTACTACTTCTAGGATGAAGAACGCTGGGATTGCTTATGCTTCACCAGCAAGTGCAAACACATTGTTTTATCTGAAGGTGACGAAACTGGATATTGTGGAGGTTTCCATTTCGACCTCCCGGTAACGGCACTTATGTAACATTCTTTTCCTTCAGGAAAGATGTTTTATAAGCTAAGACGCAGTTTCTCGGTGATTCACTCGTGACTTCCATTGTCAGTGATCACCTGTTCAGAAAGTGTCCTTGTTCTTATCCAGGCAAACTAACTGATAACAATTTGGTAGGCCCTGTATGAGACTAGACTATGAAATACATACATTTACTGACTCTGGAATTTTAGATATAATAACTTGCATTGATGAAGTACAGAATACTCATCGGCAAACCACTTCGATTTGTGAACGTTTGAGCTTCTAATGAAGACGGCTGTTGAAGGACTCAACGTCAGAACTTCAGCTGATGCATTTGGATGAATTCTTGGTGTGGTTTTGCAAACACTAATGGAAGTGATGCTGTGTTGTCGTAAGTTATTTGACGATTCTTAGGCCAAAGTATTCATCCCCTCATTGATAATCTGCCGAAGAATCCAGCTAAACAACTTCATTCATCATGATAGTCGTTTTGATTTTTGTTCACAGAACAGTCAAAAACAAAATTTCAAACGATACTGCGTCCAATTCAAGTGAGTATGCTCATCAATGAATCTGCTGAGCTGCTGGTAAGCGTATCTGTGTGACTGGAAGTAGAAGAAACGAAGAGATCATCTTCAGCTGGCTGAAACTTTGGATATATCACATGTAGATAATGATTTCTAATGAGTAAGTATATACCGTTGTAATAGTTAAGAGGGAGTGGGGTGTAGGATTTGAACATTCTCTACCACTCAGCTGATTGATGCGTCACCTATTATTTAACAAGATTTTATGTTCTTGTACTACCTATATCTTCCTCTATTTTGAAAACAGAATGAACAAATAGCCTTTCAATAACCTCTAGTTTTCCAATGGTGTCAGCTCATCATCAAATCTGGGACCTATAAAGTCGTCCTAGGAAGAAAGAATAGGCTAGACAAGAAATGACACATGGAAGCTAATGGAGGTGAGGAGAGAGCTAATCCCTTCAAACGACTTCTGAACCTACAACTCGGATTTTCAACTCGAATGTGAAGTCAGTGCTACTACTACATGGATCGGAGACTTGGTGCATCACGAAGAGGTGGAAGGGACACACTGATCACTGAATTTGAACTCAGTTAGTTTGCGGTACTTTGCTTAATGAAGAAAGTATGTAAACTTATCTGATTCTAACTTGAAACAACTGATGGTCGTCTTTCTATTATACTGTGGTTTACTGGCAACTGATTTTTCGTTAATAACTTGACGATATATCAGAAATACACTAGGACCAGTAAGCATAATTTAGTGTCATAAGAACACAACAATAATGAATTCAAAGTCTGACAATTATTTGTTGGTTGTTTTCCTATTAAATATGAGTGAATGACATTCTTTTCATAGTTGGGTTTTTATTCAACATTCAAGCATAAAATTGTGTTTGAATAATAATAATTATTATTATTGTATTGTCTCCTTTAGTTCCTAGAGGAACATAGGGCTTCAGACGCACGTCTCCATTGCGCTCGGTTCTCCGCCAACGTTTTCACCCGGCTCCACGTTTGCCTACATGCTTTCGCCTGCTCCATTTCACCCTCGCACTGACGACCGACTTGCCACTTCCCACTCGAGTGATGGATGGCCTGGCGTGTGATGTCACTTGATGGTTTGTTTTCTCAGAGTACAGCCAATCCACCTCCATTTCTTCCCGCAGATTTGTTGCACAATTGGTTCCTGGTTGGTTCTCTCCCAGAGGTCCATCACTGTTGCTGATCTTCTCTAGATGGCCATCTGATCTTGAGCAATATTGACCGAAGACAACTGTTAATGAAAGTTTGTAGTTCATTCGAAATACTCTTCGTGATGCTCCAAGTCTCTGATCCATGTAGTAGTAGCACTGACTTCACATTGGAGTTGAAAATCCGGATGTTATTTTTGATGCTGAGTGCTGTTGATCTCCAAACAGACTTGAGAGAAATGAAAGCTTGTCTTGCTTTCCCGATCCTTGCTTTGATATCCTCATCAGTTCCGCCCGCCTTTAGTTGAAACGATGCTTCACAGGTCGGTGGGTAGGTAAAGGAGGTTGCTTCTTTCAGATTTCTCCCATTTATGCTGATTGTTGTCTGTTGTTGTTGTTGCTGTTGCAGTTGGCCAGGAATCTTCACCAACTCTGTTTTCTCTATGTTCACGTGAAGGAAGTCCTGTCTTCTCTGGATGCTTCTTCTGCCGACTTGTTGTTTTTCACTTGCATATCTTCCAGTTTGTGGGAAACCAGACACATATCATCAGCGAAGTCCAAATCCTCAAAGTTTTTTGTGTGAGTCCATTTCATGCCTGTTTCCTCGCTGTCCGCTGTCTGTCGCATTATCCAGTCTACCGTAATCAGGAAAATCATTTGAGGTTTGAATAACTGGTGGTCAATGAAAGGATACTTGTGCTGTGAAGTTTCCTCAGTGATTGGGTCAAATTTTCCCGGCTAGCTGCGCTATTCCTAAGCCCAACTACTCAACAAACTAACCAAGAACCTACTGCCCAAAAAAGATTCAGAAGTAAATGTAGATGGATTAGACAAACACTGAGAAGACTGTTGAGTGAAATCACACGCCAAACGCACCCTCAAGTATAACCCCAGTTAGGGACGAGGAGCTAGGCATCTGAGGATGATATGGAGGAGATCATTTAGGGAAAAATGCCTAAAGACAACTGTAGAGCTAGCTACGAAAGACCACATGGAACAGAATACAGTGGAGGCGTACTGCTATGTTCTACTGGAGACTTAACGGAAAAGTAATAATAATTGTAATAAACCTAGGATTTGTATTTGGTACTAACTAAAAAATTATGTCTACAACTTTGGAATCCTTTCAAAAATCTGTAGTCATCTGTTTTTAAAGTGTCACAAGTTGACCTGAACTGCCATGTCTGACATTATGTAAGACTGTACAGAATGAACTCAGCAATCACTAGGACGTCATTTGTATGTTGTGTGTAAGCGTATTCTATGAGGTGGGTTTGTTTGTTAGATGGTTTTCAATGGCCAATCTAATCGTCATCATCTTCAGAGCCTGTAAAACACGTAAACGTGCACCGATCCTTAACTCCGATCACTGTATTGTTCGTGTTTTACCAAAAATATACAGCAAAACACATATTAAAGTCTTCTCACACTTGTCTATGAAAGCACAACAAAGATGCTACTCATCTGACAACTTACTCAATCTAAGCTGCATGTTAAAATATACTAACTGGGATTTATTCCATGAAAGTGCATTAGATGAAACAATTGCCAATATAATAGATTATCATAAATTCCCCTTGATATATGCTGTCCCAAACAAACACTATTCAAACGCCTCGACCGCTTCTCGTCTCCTTGTCTCACACAACTTCGCAGGCGAAAAGAAAAATTATTCAAATCCAAAGTTAAGTTACGACTCAAAAAGATTAATGCTCAAATCAAAAATCTTAATGCTATATACAACGATACACTTTTATCATGCAAATCTCCTATCAGCATGTGGTAACTTTTTAATGAAATTACTGGCAATAGTAAGCGTTGTAATGCTTTTCCCTCTTATAATGTTAATGCTCTTAATCAGTCTTTTATACGCTGTCCTTCTACTATAACTACTTCTAATGTTACCAATCATGTAGCTGATAACTTTCATGACTTTAATGCTCTCGATGTTCTAAAATGTCTTAAAACGCTCAAGCCCTCACGTAGCCTTGGCCCTGATGGTATACCTGCATATGTTCTAAAACAAGGTGCAGGTGCTTTATGTTCTCCACTAACTAACATCCTAAATGCTTCGTTCTCCAAAAATGTCGTACCTGTTGCATGGAAGGACATTAAAATTTTCCCTGTCCCTAAACCTGGAAACGGCAAGAACGTAAAGTTCAGACCCATTGCCATCACTTCCCCGTTTCTAAAGCTTATGGAAAAACTAATACTTCTTAAACTTGAACCCTCCCTTAAAAGCTTTGAAGACCCCAAACAATTTGCCTATAGACAGGGTAGGAGCACTTTAGGCGCTGCAGCCGTCTTACACAACAGTATCGTCTCATCATTAGATAAAGGTGCCGAATACGTCCGCTGCACGTTTCTCGACTTCACTTCTGCTTTCGACTCTGTACCTAGATGTTTCTTGCTAAGTAAGCTCTGTATGACAAAAACTGAGTCCTGGGTCACTAACTGGTTGCATTCCTACTTCTCTAACAGAATGCAGTACACCGTCTACAAAGGTAAATCCTCCTCTGCTGCGCCCACTGAAGCCAGCCATTTTTTTTTTTCTACATACTTACCATCTTCAATGAACTAATTGTCAAATATGCTGACGACCTGACTGTATCTTTGCCTGTCAAATTTCAAAGTGACTGCTCTAAACTGAATGGCTTTCTGTCAGAAATCAGCCAGTGGTCCAAGGAAAACGGTCTTACCTTAAACCCCTCCAAATACCAAACAGTCAATTTCACCTTTAGGCATAAATCCAACCTAAACAAACTGGTTAGCTCTCACGAGGTGTGCAACATAGATGGCACTGAAATAGAAACCAAGTCGGAAATCAAATACCTAGGCGTCATTCTATCCGCTGATCTTTCCTGGTCGTCTCATATCTTGATGATTTCTAAGAAAATATTCCGTCCCACCTTCTACATCAAGAAGTTAATACATTCTGGAATAACCCAACCCTTACTCCTACGATTCGTTAACTCTTGCATCCTGCCTATTATCCTCTATTGTTCCCCTTTAGTTTTTCCAGAGCTACTGAAGAAAGACTATACCTTATTACGCAGGATGTTAAAGGTTGTCAGCAGGGTAAGCAACGTGCCACTTAAACAAGCTTGCAAATATTCTGGTTGACAGGCACATGGACTCATGTGAAAAGTGGGCCAAATCCATTTTATCTAACTCACACCACCCTCTTCGCTCACAACTCTCCCCTTGCATCTCATCAGGCAAACTCAGAAGCCTATATAGAAAACTATATGCTCGCACCAGCAAGTACAAAAACTCAACCATACCCTACTTAGCTCGTGTTCTGTGCGATAAAGAAAGCATTAGGCGTGACACCTATAACTTATTAAATAGTCAGTAGAACAACTGGACATCGTCTTTCCAACTCATATCATTTATAGGTACAACATTTTCTTTCTTTCTTTTCCTTTTCTCTCTTCTCTCTCTTTCCGTTATGTGCTGCTTTGTTTCTTTCTCTCGCTTACGCCAGTAAATATGACAGCACCTACTTTTCTAACACCTTCAAACACTGTTCAGCTTTGGCTTTGCTACCGATATTCCAATATGCTGTTGTCATAATGAACTGAGATTTCCTTAATCTATGTAGAAATCTATTTATTGATAATGTACTAACTGAATGCAATACTGTAGTAAAAATGCTGAGAATTCCATTCTGTATTACAAGTACTGTTTTGGAATGAAGCTTATTATTATTATTATTATTATTGATAACCCTCTTGAAACAGTTCTAGGCGTAAACAATTTAATGAATGGACAGTATTCACAAAATGTTACAATGGGGGCTGATTGAGGTTGCTTTCTATTCTATGCTGAAGATAGTAACTGAAATGTTGAAAATTCTGCCTCAAAGACTGCTCTAACTTAGGAAACACTTTCATTTAAAAAGCATACTCTTGATACAAGTATATTTCTACATTATGTTACTACACTAAACCATGTTGCATAACGCTCAATGCTAATCTTATACACTCAATGGAATTTGAATCATTCCATATTAGATAAATTTATTTTATATAAAATACAGTGAAACAGTATTAACAGATGTGTGTTATATCAAATAAACATATCTAATATGGAATTGTATTGTACTAACACACTGGCCAAATTCTACTTGGACACGAATTTGAACTGTGACTACAAACCAAAATGATTCGAAATTTCTGTGGATTCGGACCAGTAAGCAGTTTTACGTCGATCTAAATTCCCACTTTCTGTTTCCAACTGTTCAGTATTAAATCTGTTTTGACATAATGTTATTACGTTATGCTTTAATACAACCACTTCCAGTTGGTATTGAGTCACGTCTATTGTGTATGGGTGAGCTGACTATACAACATGGTTGGCCAAACCTCGGTGGATGGAGCTGAGTTGACTCTGTAACCCAGTGGTGGTTGGAAGTCGAGGGTCTGAACCAGTCAGCCGTAGGTGTATTAGTTTAAAGTGATATCCACTCACATTACAAATGTACTCAATATGATTCAGTTGACGCATCTAATACCATACTTCTCATGTTACCTTACTGCACGCATTATAAACCAATTACATACAGTACTGTAGAGACTAAGCAATTCTAATTCAGTCGAGAAATACTCCTTGAGTAGTATCTATTAAAACTGAAATGTAGAATTTCGCTATTCAGTTGAATGTATCCGCATTTCGTTTCGGCGTTGTTCAAGTTAGAGCTGACCACTTACTACTTATTAGCGCATTGCTGGCTTAGTGGTACAACACTGGGTAACCATGCAAGGGATCCGGTATTAGATCCCTGACTGACACATACCTTTACCTCACTTAGCCTGTGATAAGCCCGGTAAAGAGATCTTAAGCTTAATCCTTCTAAATATCAGATTGTTAATTTCACTTTCAGGCACAAGCACGACTTACATGAACTGGTTAGTTCGCAGGGTTCCACTAACATAGATAGCACAGAAGTTGGAACTAAATCAAATGTTAAATACCTCGAACTGTGTATTTCCCCTGATCTTTACTGGTCTTCCCACATCATGTTAGTTTCTAGAATGATATTTCGTTTGACGTTCTACGTAAGGAAGTTAAGACGATCTGGTATCATTCAGTCTCTGCTGCTACAGTTTGTTAACATTTTATACATAAGTCTATGTAAATTAGAGTAAAGCCTGAAGAAGATCTAATTGAAAACAATATTGTCCGCTTATATGTCTTGTTCTAATATTCTTTATTAGTTGGTACATTTTGTCTATAGTAATGTGTTTGTTAATCACCAGGCTCCTAGGAATCCCCTGGCAGTAGTTTTGGCGTTTCCCCTATTTAAAATTTCTACATTATCCCAATCACATTGGTGTCGGTAAATATCGTGCCTTTTCACAGCCGATTTTTCTTCTTGAATTAGGACATGTAGGGTGCACCCACTTTGACCAGTGAAATGTTTATTGTAGTTTATACAATTTTATCTTGTTTTCCTGTTGGGTCTTTTAGTTTGCACAATATTGAATAATTGATTGTCAAGTCAAATGATAAGCTGGGTAACCGACGTCGTAAGCGAAGAAGACGACAAAGAAATAAAAACACCATGGATGTTGAAACACATACAAGCAATAAAGGAGAAGTGAATGCTGATTCTAAAAATGATCCTTTCGCATCACATTCATTGGTGAATATTCAAACAAAACGATGACAATGTCTAAGTAGTATCCATAGAATTTATTATTATTATTTATCTAATCGCAGAAAAACTTGGTACAATTTGGCACCAAGAAAGATGCGCCACACAATAATAATAAAACAACATAGTATAGAAAACGGATAAAGAACTTCATCTGGAAGGAAAACAGTCATGTTTAACAAGTTCAAACAGTATGCGTTAACTATCATCAGAAAGGGAAGAAAGAAGGGAATTGCAACACGTTCGCCATTGATTACGATTCTTGGCCATATCCGATAACGTTTCGAGCCATCGATTCGAGCTATCTCGTGGACCTCAACCAGGGAGTCGTGACGCACCAACCGATGCTAATCTAGCACAAATATCCTTCATCCCACGACGCCACGTCACGGACTGACCACCCCTCCGCCTTTTCCATCCCGTCCCAGGGTTAGCGAACAGAGACCTGTACGAAGCCTCTAGGATGACATTCGCGGCACATGTCCAATCCATAGAATACACGGTCGACCTACACTGCTACAAATGGTGAGTGTACATGTCTTTTATTTTATGTGATTTCTATCATCTTCAAGAACCAAAAATCCAACAATAACCACTTGATTTTGGTAATAACGATATATTGTAAATATTATAAATATAAATGTCTTATTTTGAATCTCTTCAATGTCCTACTTCTACCTTGCATTAAACGCGTCCCTCTATTCTTCTTGAAACGCTTTCATACAGACGTTTGCCAATACTTGTTGTCAGTCAAGTCAACTGTCCGCCTCTTTCCTGTGACCTAGTAAAGTCTGATCATAGAATAATATTTGTTTCACAATCTCATCATGAGATGACATCGGGAAACCTGGGAGTACTGGACAGCTATTCTGTCCATGTTCGGGACTCTTCATCACTTCTAGTGAGAACTCGTGACCAGTGGGATACAGCAGGTCGGACATGAGGACAAACAATCGCCAGCGATAACACTGACTAGTGCCAGTCGCGCTATTTCGTGCGTGGATTCGCAAAAGTTGGAATTCATGCGTTGGCCATTGGACCGGGTCCAAGTGGATTAATGGCGTACGAGCTCGCCTTGTAACCATAAGGTCATTGTTTCCAACCCAAAGATGTAAGCGGTACTTAAATTCAAGCCTTTTTTGGTTTAATAGTAAACATCTGCGCCGCTTTCGTTGGAAATGTTGAAATTTACAATAAATTCGAGACAGCAGCATTTGTAGTGTGTGTAAACAAATGCCTCAAAGGTAGATAGATACTAGACGACTATAAAATAAGTGAGCAGTTTTGAAATCCTGGTCAATGAATTTAAATTCGTGGCAGACTGAATAAAAGTCGGGTGCACAATCTAGTCAGCTACACCACTGCTTATGAGCACAACTAATACAATATTAGTTTCTCATCATATTAAAACCAATCATCTCGAAGATTGACCCTGAATTATTCTCAACTTCATCACAATTTAATGTTTTCTTTCATGGAAGTTCTACTTATTTATTTCTGATATAACGACGTTCATAGATAGCTTCAACAAAAACACCGGCTTTAGTAGGTGGATTTTAAAGCTTTATTAAGTAAACTTGTATGTTGTCTGAAATACTCAAGATTACTAACTGCCTGTTATACTGTATTATCTTCACCTTTTTAGAATTAAATTCGTAATTAAATCAATGTGTGATTCGATTGTGTCTATCTTTCTATACTGTCGCAAATTATTTCAGTTGTTGGCTGAAGATATTCGCAAAGAACGTAATCAACTTATGTAGTGCTTACGGTATATTGTGAACCAAAATTTTTTCCAAGAATAACCATCAGCCCGTGAAATTGCGATATTGATTCTTGATCTGAATGGGAAGAAATACGAAAATATTGTGTATATGCTCGGTTTAATCACACTTATATATTTTATAAAAAAACATTATTATTATTATTAATATGTACATTCATTTTTTCAATAAATTCAAAAATAGCGTCCATCAGAATTATCTTAGTATGTTTTCGATGAACAACCGGGTTAACTTCTTCTAGACCAAACTTTTCTTCTCCCATAACCATATCGGGCTGCTTTTCGTCGTCTTCTCTTTCTGACTACCCGACATACGGGTGTTGTACAAGTTTGGAGGACTGATTCCTCAGGCGCTCTAAATTCACTTGATTGATCAAGTACCTGGGATTCTGAAACCATAACTTGGTCATTTGATTTTCTTATTGTTGTATTGGTTTGATTGGATTCGATTGTTGCTCCTGGTTTATTGCCGGATGCCGGTAAATGAACATTGTGCCACCATCGAAAACATTGTGCTGAACAAAGACGAGGGAATCGCGGGCACGCTGCGCAAACCATGGTGACTCCCGTTTCATAATTCACGCATTTTCTCAGTTTACATGCAATACACTCCGTTGTGTCACTGACTAAACCAGTAGTAGTAGTAGTAACACCAGTTTCAAGCATATATTGAAAAAGGAAGTCTATAGAGATTAACTTGTGTTTATTACTTATTCGTTTCCATGCTTCCTCTTGTGTAGAAGTACTAGTACTGGGTGTAACAGTACCACATGTACTACTCATTTGACTGTTAGGAGGTACTGCATTATTGACTACCTGGTTTGATGGTTCACACAAATGATGATTGTTGTTATTTATTGCCTCTCCATTTTCAATATTTTCTAAAATGTGATAAATATAAAACGAAATTCAATTAAGTTAGAATCTCTTAACATCAACAAGTCCACACTGAATTTACCTTTTAAGTTTTAACTGTGCACTGTCACGCTTATTGATTGCAAGTCACCTGGTCTAAAACAACTGTATGCATCTGAAGCCTGATAGTGAATTCTGCCTGTCAGGAATTAATAACCCCCCACTGCCAAAGTATTTCTGCAACTAAAAGTAAATATTCATTGGACTTTGTTTTCACCAACCAGTTAGTGACTACTCTACATGAGGACATTCGTGTGACCATCATATTCCTTTCTACCATTACTTATTCTGTTTCACTCTTATACTTATCTAAATTCTATTGATTCTCTTCTCTCATTTTCCTGTCTACCTTTGTGTGCTATTTGGAACGTGGCAACTCGAACTGCTGCACTTCGGTGCCAAGTTCTATGTTGAATCCAGCAGCAGCAGAAAATAAGGTACATAGTTTTATTGTGTGACGAGATATCGCAGAAGAAAGTTGTCCTGCAAAAATGATAAATATCTATAAAAACTAACTAGTGAGAAATTATAAGTTATGACAATATGCTATTTAGATCTAAATACTGCTAACGTCACAAGGATATTAGATAGTCGTAGCGAAAGCATGAAGTTGTTCTCCAATTCCAAGTTGTTAGTCGATACACGCCAGTACATTAACTAAAGCTCAACACAGAAAACTACCTCTGACAGGCCATAGTTGACTTTGCATATGTATTACCGTTTGAAGAAGCCCTTCAAAAGTCCAATTATTCACTTGCTTAACTTCTAAAATGTACAAAGTAGCTAGTGAGCTGCGCGGCGTATACTAGCCAAAGTACACGGACTGATCTTACAGAAGCAACAGAATGGAGTTACTCCAGAGAGTGGAAGCAGAAGCTATCCATTTGCTTAATAAAGTGGATGAGTTATAGGCATAAGAGAAGTTCCAGTTGTTGTCGATACAGGTCAACATTACCTAGGAATTCAGTCACAATTTAAGTTATTGCTTTCTTAGACAGAAAAACTATAAGTACGTCTTCACCATTCTTCCGACCTGAAGTAAGTTCCTTTTTTATAGAACGGAATCTCATTTTATTCGTTGGAGACCACTCATTGATTTGCACAAACTCAGTTATCAAAAACAAATAAATATATACGTACAAGGATACTCTGTGTTGGGAATGTGCCATATTCACCAAGGAAAACTGCCTATAACACGAAGTTAGATTCTTTACAGGTTGGATCCCTTCATTCTGATATTTGATAAATTTGCCGGCTTATCGGATAGGAACACCTGTAGCGATAAATGCACACCACCACTTACTGACTGTTTGAGTTTTCCATATGAAACTTTACGACAAAAGTGAGGCAGTTCAAGTTGCCACACTCCATGAGGCACAAAAGTTAGAAAAGAGAAAGGAAATTTACAAAATAATGAATAATTATATCGGAAATAACGAAGACTTAATGGATCTGAGACATTGTAAACATTAACAACGACTCTCAACCATATCACCAACAGTCTTAAGCCATTGGTTCTTTACATCTCGAGAAATACAGCCAGACAGTCTACATCTCATTACGTGACTCAAACCACCGGTCATAGGCGCCAAGCATTGATGTCGAGTTTTGACTGCACCACAACTAACTCTCTTCCAACTTAACCTTAGGTCGGTTAACATTGCTCAACAAGGAAGGTGATGGCCTCAAATACATAACACATGCCCTAGTCATCTCAATCGATCCAGCTTCACAACTTTAGCAGTTGACTTGCCTCTCTCACACCCAACCTCAATATAAATCACCATATTATGCCATTTAACACGGGAGACGGAACGAGAACAATTATGGTCATGCACAGCTGATCTTTTCATATTCTCTTCTTTTAACGGCCCTGTCTCACAGTCTTAAAGAGAGGAAAAACGAACTGCTGAGCAGTACATACTTTTCGTCGATAGCCAAACATCACGTCTACACCAAGGATAACTTAAGCTAGCAAATGTACACGAGTCTTCCGTATCTGTGCTGAGCTTTCGTCAGCAATCACTACATTAATGCTGATGCAACCTCTCAAATATATGTAGTGGTCAACATGCCCAACCACTTTAATTCCTATCGATGCACAACACTCATCTAGAATTATCTTACATTTCACAGGAGCGAATCACATGTCAAACATACTGAGAGTTTTGCTCAACGTGTTCAGAAGACTCCAAATATAGTCACCAGATTTACCTACAAGAACAATATCATTTGCATACTATGTAGACATGAGGCTGCTCCTTGCTACAAGTCGATAAAGTCAATTACGGTTGCATTTGTCAGTACATATACGATGAAATTAAGCAAAAATGGAGACACTGGGCATCCCTGGTCCTCAGATGACAACTTTCCGTATGCTCTTGCACGGCTGTGATTTCTAGTAGAATGCCTTCATTGGTGTAGCATTCCTTCTCGGCACTTCTTTCACCATCAGACATTGCCACAGCATCTTTCAGTCAACAGAATAGAATTTCGCCTTCAGGTGAAGAAATGGAAAGTGTTGGACACCAGCAAGTATGCCTATGTTTATTGAACGCTGAAGATAAGACCAATACATCATCGTCCGAAACTAAAGCCTGCTTCATCCTCCGAGTTTGTTTCTCCTGAGCAACGCTCAATCTACACGAGATTTGTGGACCTAGAGTTTTAGATATTGTTAGTCAAGCCAATTTCCACCACTCTCCTCCAACCTCGATTGTCTCTGGGATAATCAAGAATTTACACCAGTCTAACAGAACTGACTAACTAACCGAGTTTCAACATAGAACTTTGTACAGAAGTGCACCAGTTCAAGTCGCCACAATCCATGCAGCACACAAAGGTAAGGAGAAGAGAAAGAACAGATTGATGTCAGTTAGAGAACCATTGAAAACCAGGGAGTACTGGACAGCTGTTTCATCCTGGTTTAGGAATCATAGGCAGCACGCACCCACTGGGGTTCGACCCAGGACCTTCCGGTTACAAGGGCAAGCTCGTATACCATTCAGCCACTAACGAGCATCAGATTAATTTTCAAACCAAACTCTTGAAAATTAATCGCTAGTGACTTACTACATGACAGGGTTTTGAGGAGTTCCAGTGAGAAGTCGTGACCAGTGAGGTCCATCCAGTCAAGTGTGAGGATGGAGTTCCTGCCGATGACATTGATTGGTGGTCGCGCTAAATCACGAATTGGCAGAAGTTAGAATTCATGGGCCATTGAATCGGGTCCCAGTGACCGAATGGTATACGAGCTTACCTTGTAACCGGAAGGTCCTCGGTTCGAACCCCAGTGAGTGATGACTCCCAAACTAGGATGAAACAACTGTGCAGTACTCCCTGGTTTTCAATGGTTATCTAACTGATATCAATCCTTGGTCAAACTTGTATGAACGAATCTATTCCTTACAAACCAAACTTTTGAGAAAAAAGATTAAAAAGAACCATAAAATGCAGAAATGTACGGGAGAAAGAATAATAACATGGAAAACTATGACGGCTTAGTGGATGTGGAAGATTAAAAAGGGTGGATGCATCTGCGCCATTAAGAGCAATTTTGAGCTATATTCACCAATAGTCCCCAGCTATTGTTTCTCAGCACTCTGACGACTCTAACCAGTCTAACGGGACTGTCTCGGATTCCCACACACTCCTTAATAACTTAGTTAACTCGGTGCTTAGTTCATCACTATCTTTAAACACCTCTGGAGTTATATTAAGTCCCGCTGCTTTTCCGTGTTTCAGACTAGAAATCAATGTATGGATCTGCTCCACAGTCTGTTCAAAGTTTTGAGAACAAGCAACTGATCAAATATTCGTAACTATATCATCTATTCTCATATCTATTTCCTACGATATATGTATATATGCATAAATGCAAAGCTTCAGTGACTCTAAAAGTGAAGTGACTATCAAACTGACCGCGAAAGCTCACGATTACTGAGACATTTCGATTTATTTCGCAGTAACATTTGGCAATTTTATTACGGAATTACACTGTTTAGTATGAATAACTCAAAGCTTAGCGGTGTAAAAGTAACAGCAATCAAAGTCTTAAGCGAACTCCGCTATCTGGATAAGACATAATGATAATTATTCCCAGTAATCAGTGTGTACCGGTATACTTCCACCTGCCTAATAATACAGGACTGCACAAATCACTTCATGATTTCTGAGTAGCTATAAACATCTAGAAATTCGGACAAGAAATGAAAATTATAATTTTTGATATAGCCATATCAAACTACTCAGAAAAACGGAGTTCCGATTAAGTTGATCTTTCGCATAAGTTACCTATCCGGAAAAGTTGTTTAACATCAACACTTCTTAGTATCTATCAAGCAAAATATCAGGATAAGTTCACACAATAACACAGTGATACATGAAACGAAAACAATCTTCAAATTCTCCCGTCTAAATTGAAGCAAAGCTACAATTGTCTTTCGCTTATTTAAGCAAAATTCATGCAAATAAATAAATTTGAATGCCATCCTAATTCAAGAAATTATATCCCGTTTTAGATGTAAGTAAACATATCTATAGGTGTCAATAGAATACTATAGTGTCATGAAAAGTAAGTCTACTATCGTTCACCAGTAAAAAGTGGCTCACATCTCGGAATGCACGTAAAAACTATCAGAAAAACCTGCATTTTACACACTAAGGTTTTGGAACTTACCCAAAAGAACCTAATGAAGGATGAGCTGAGTGATATTGACAATCCGTTGTAATATTAGAATTAGGCGTGTTGAAGGGTGAGCCAATAGAGAATGCCTCCTCTCCAAACATCAGTTGACTAATTTCATGAGGATTTTCCGACCTAGTCATTATTATTTTCTGAACTTTTACATGGACCAGAGAAACACAATCGACCTTACGACTTACCCTAACCAGTCTAACGGAATTGTCTCGGATTCCTACACACTCCTCAATATCTTAGTAAACTCGGTGCATAATTCATCATCACCTTTAAACACCATCGGAGTTATATGACCATGACTAAGTTCTGCTTTTAAGCGTTGCAGATTAGGAACACCTTCTGTAACCTGTGTTGCATTTGCAAGACCGACGTCTACAAATTACATAGTTGGGCAAATTTAGCGTGGCTGCAAACCAGTCAAATCGTTTTACAATATACCCCTTTCTCATCAATTTTATCTTCTCATTATCTTGTTCACTCAGTTTACGTATTTCCTCCTTCCCACAGATATTTTATTATCAATGAGTATTTACTAATTGCTGTGTAAAGTGAACGTTTTTCTGACCTTTCCCAAGATATCACTCCTATATTTCTCCTTGGTCAGCATTATTAGTATATTTCCAGCAATGTGCTGCATACTGCACAGTGGTCATACCTTAGTGAAATCCTGAATAATCGTCACTACATCAAGTTGACACGAAGGCAGACAGCACTTTGGATTAAGAATGTAATTTCACTTGTCTCACTGATTCTAATCTTTATACAGCACATGTAACGGTAAAGATCTCCAGCCTTAAGGCGATGACGGTTAGACGATCGGTCACTATAAATGCTGCTGAAAAAACATTTTTATGCTAAAATGAAGTTAAAGAATACAGTCAGGGGGACGAACGCACCAATGACTTCGGGACTGTCAATTCTGCTAAAATGCTAATTCGGGTCCTTAACTCAGCCATTACGTAATATACTCCCGCCTACCTCTACCGCAGCCTTAACCTAACCCTAGTCTGACTTTAAACTAGCAAAATCAGTTGTTTTCACTGGATTTAGTACTTCTCTTATGAGTATACTGTTATTCAACTGATTTCGCTCCCTGACTGAGATTTCCAAGGCTAATCTTGTGTTTATTCTTCAGTGTCTATTGTTTACTTTCGCCGAGAGAATCACATGACAGCAGCTAAAAGATTTGAGGATCATGACTTATTCTAATTGTAATATAATCCCCCAAGTTGACGAAGTACCAAAATAATATAATATGTGCAGTCACCCAGTCGTCAACAGATAAACACTTTGAGGACGAGGAAGTCAATGTAACTCAAACGCATTACACCTAGTTAACTGGTTTTTTGATTCTAATGAAATAATAAATAGTCTCCCTGTGCTACTTGCTTTCCAAATGACTTGCTGTCTTAGGGTCATTCATACAAATGTAAAGTTTACTCCCAAAAATGTTTTACATACCACTGCCCATAACTTCACTGTTTTGATTTTGATCGTCATGATTTGGTTGTGCATCCATATCTGTGTTCATACTCTATAAAACGTTTACGTATACTTTCTTAACACTTACTGTGCCTGAAAATAAATCATTGATTAGTAACGATAAACATATTACCTTTACTTTTCATTTTTATATCGGCTTCCAAATTTATAAGATGTCCGTATATTAAACCGACAACATGTTGTTGCAGATCGCATGTCATGTCGAATGCACGCCGCAAGTCACGAAAGTGCAAGTCTCCAGCCAAAACATGCGCGTTGTGTATCTGAGGCAAAATTACAAAAGACAGTTGCATATTTACCGTATCAGCGTACAATCTCAGGATGTCTCGTGAATCCCCTGTCATAATTAAATTCCAGCTGCGCGCCTTAAACTGGGATGCAATATCCAATGAAAGATGCTATAGTCAGTTTCAAGGTCATGATGGGTTCCCGCGTCTGCTGGTTATATGTTCTCGTGAATTCCTTTTCCATTGAATTTTAAAGGTTTTCTTGGATGTTTTGTTCATTTTTTAGTGTGTAGGTCAGTTTCTGTCACTGACTGCTACTATTAAGCTTATTTTTAGCCTGAAGTTCCCAGTTATTATTTTGGTAGTTAAGGATTATGGTAAACCTGCAATCATTGAGCCAATTCACGTATTCTATGCTAATATAGTAACATTATTTAATAAGTAAACTCCCTAACTGTTCTCCCATTGTTTGATTGTTTCCGTGAACCGCAACTGTGCGATGGTTTATCAGCATGACCGGCTGTAATTCACCACCTTGCTCTTCTTCCACACATTTCCAGAAGTAGATTACCAGCCTTATTGCAGCTCCTCTAGCCCAGGTTCAGTATCCAGTGCTCCTTTTTAAGAAGGACCAGGGTTATTTCAGTACATACTGGGTTCACTTCAAGTAGATAAAATATTCACTTACCGTAAAAGGGCATGATATCATTGACGCATAGGTTAGATTTTGTTGAGAATTGTTGTAAATTTGGTCTTCTAAGCGTCCCAAGCTTATAATAATGCTGAATTAAATCTCACTAATTCTGAGATAATTCTAACATCCTGCAGTGAGTAAATTCTGAATTTGTTCTGAAATGGATTCTCTAATGGCACAGACTAGAACTCAGTGCCGGTTTTCAGCATGACTGGCACTAATTCAGCACCGTGTTCTTTTTCTATGCATTTTCCGGAGTAGATTAGAACCTGCTGGGTTTGCTTATCAGCGTTGTTCCAGCCCTCACAGGACATATTAGCACGGACTAGCGTTACTTCAGAACGAAAAGACTTTATTTTGCACCCGGCTGCCTTTTTAAACACGACCAACGTTATTCCAGAAGATAGTGGGTGGATAAAATCTTCATTTACCATAAAAAGGCATTATCGAAGAATAGGTTCGGTATAGGCGATAAATCGTATTAGTCACCGTTACTCAGGATATGCTATGAACTACAAATCTTCGGCTGATAAAACGTAGTAAATAAGACACAGATCGGTGTAATTTATAACTGACTTCCAAAGCGCTCTCATCACGAGACAATCAAACAAAGTATTCTTTAAACTGTCACTCCTAGGCATTTAAAGGGAAATGAAGTGTAACAGCAGTTTAGAAATACATGTTTATATTATGAATACATACGGAAACAATAAGGCAATACAAACATTTTGACAAGAGTAGGCGATTAACAGGGGCACGTCGTAATCTTAAAGTTGTTTGTGGTTCATTTACTAGCAAATTGTCTAACCATCTGGTGAACTCTGCTATTTCCCGCAGTGCACCATCCGGATTTCTTTGGTTCAGACGGATGAGACGACATCTTAAACGTTCATGAGCATTTCGAAACGCGTTGTTTAGTTTCGGTGCTAAGCGGACGGCTCTCGGAATATTGTCCGTTGTGTTATATAGATGTGTCCACCTCTCACTGTTTCTCAGAATATCCAAGAGTAATATTTAAGGAAGTGGAACATACCACAGTTTAGACATGAGTTGAAGAAAGCCTCAACGACGTGTGCACATGGCAAACTGTGTGCGGCCCAATATTTCCGTGTTCTTAGCCAGTACCTTCTAATGTTAGCACCAGCCTCAGCGTCTACAATACTTATGAGATTTAGGTAATTCCAAAAACTTTGGCAATATATTCTGATTTGTTAACCTATCTGTCATAACTGCGCGTGTGCGCCATTCAATGCAACCACCTTTTAAAACGTTGGTTTGGGAACTGTTTTCGCTATGCTAGTTAATGGGAATGAAACTTACGAATTTGAATGGTATTATCTTTGGTGTAAATTACTCTGTGCCTCTGCTTGGTTGGTCAGATGCCTCGTAAGTTTTTTAGTCTGGTTTATGGATTCTTACTATCAATGCAGAGTGGCTAAGTCATAGAATTGCCTTTGACGTTTCGGTGAACAGTACCATGCGTAGAGAAAATGAGGTATAGAGATCCAGTAAACAAGGACCAATTTACCACAAGCCAAAATGAAATGGACAGCTGAAAAGCTTTCACACTTCCGTCAAAAAAAAGTGGGGAAAGAAACCACAATACCTCTGCTGAGGCAAGAATCTATCGCATTTGCATCGAAGATACACTGAGTAAAGAGTTGAGGTCCCTCAGAAACACTCTAATTAAGAATGGATAAACAAGAGGGGCTTGAAAGACGTTCCTCACTGCATCTCTACATATGTTCTCGCTCATCAAAAGGTCAAAGACGATATCTCGTTTCTTCTAACATCGATGTGTACTTAGCAATTCAGTTGCTCCTGTCGGTTAAGCATACACGCCATATAACAGAACATTGTCTAGACGTTCACATGAACATCCAGCAACACAACTGTTGAAAAGTGAACATAGATGAGTTCAATTCTGTTGTCCATTATTACTGCTGGTCATGCATCATCATCATCGTCATCATCATCAGAGACTCCATTCAGCGTGATATTTAAAGTAACATTGGGCCGGTCAAGGGGATTTCGCTTACATCTTCTTCATGCAGTCGAAGCTCTTGCCATCCTCAAGGAAAACATCTTGGCTTTGCGCTCAGAAAGGTCTTCTCAGCCTCAGCGTTGACCACACCTCTTGCATAGTGAACTTCATATAGATTCTTCTCAGGACACGCCTTCGATTCTCTGTTTGCTTCTTTCTTATCACCCTTTAATCGATTGGTTGGATTATGCGAGACCATTCGACATTTATTACACATTGCTACTTCTCAAATACTTTCATTTATCTTTGTTACTAAATCACAAAAGATTTCAGATTCAGATTCAGATTTATTGGTTGAGGATAGAAGGCTTGGAGCCTATGTTAATCCTTTTCTAGTAAATTTCTGTGGTTGTCCAAACCCTTCTTGAACGAATCAACTGAGGTTGAAGACACCACTTCTTCTGGGAGTCGGTTCCAAGAGTTTATGACTCGGTGTGAGAACCAGTACTCAACAGCAATATGATTTCTTCTTGGCTTTTGAACTCTCCTGCTATGTCCTCTAAGGTGTTCCGACCTGGTGGGAAGGAAAAGAGAAAATAGGTCAGGTCCGTAGTCATTATTTAAGATTTTAAACATTGTGATTAAATCTCCTCTCTGCCTACGGTATGACAAGGAGAAGAGATTTAAACTGTCTAGTCTTTCCTAGTATGATAAGTTAGTCATGCCATGAATCATACGTGTTGCTTTCCTTTGAACCCTTTCTAGAATAAGTGAGTCCCCTTTTAGACAAGGGCTGGCGGCCTGGATGCAGTTTTCCAGTCTTGACCTCACCAGAGATGTATATAAGGAGGTGAACATATCTCTGATGATTCTAGTGAAGGCTCTACGAATTGCCCATAATGATCTGAAACTACGTGCAGCCACCGCGCGACAGTGTGCTGTAGTTTTTAAGTCGTGGCTAACTATGACACCTAAGTCCAAGTAAGTCTGAACTGATGGAAGTGTAATTCCCTCTAGTTCATAAGAGCTCGTGCTTGCTTGTCCAATGCGCATGGTTGCACATTTTGTCACGTTTATCGCGAGCATCCATTCTATGGACCACTCTGACAATTTGTTGAGGTCCTCTTGCAACGTGGACGTGTCACTGTTGCCCTTCAGCTCTCTCCAAATTTTTAAGTCATCTGCGTATAGGACCATAGGGGAATCGGTGAGCAGAGATAACTCATTGATATACAAAATAAATAGGAGAGGTCCAAGTACCATGCCTTGTGGCACTCCGCTGCGCACTGCTGTCCAAGAGGAGAGTTTCGAGTTGATCCTAACCCTCTGCCTCCTATCTATGAGGAATTCCCTGAGCCAGTTTAGTAAGCTGCCTTTGATACCAAGACTTTCCAACTTCATGAGTAGTCTTTTGTGAGGTACTTTATCAAAGGCTTTGCTGAAGTCTATGAAGACGACGTCAACGGGTCTTCTGTTGTCCCCGGATTTAACCCAGCCTTCTCTTGCAGTCAGAAGATTTGACAGGCATGAGAGGTTCCTTCGGAAGCCATGCTGTGCTCTTGATAATAAGCTTCGATTTTCTAGATATGCCATTATGCTTTTCTTGATGATTCTCTCCAGTGTCTTAATTAAAGTGCTGATGAGACTGATAGGCCTGTAATTTGAAGGGCTTTGTCTTGATCCTCCTTTGTGGATGGGGGTTACTATGGCGTCTTTCCAGTCACGCGGTAACACTCCATTTTGGAGAGAAAGCTTGAAGATCGTGGTCAAAGGGCCGGCTATGTGTGCTGATAACTCCTTGAGAAGCCTTGGGTGAAGATTATCAGGACCCATTGATTTCCCTGCATCTAGTTTCGTTAGGCAGTTGAGCACGATGCCTTAGTCGATGTCAACGGAATCTATCCCATGTTCTTCTGATGCAGCCAGAGCTGATCCTGTAGGCAGTGACGACTCCTGAGTGAAGACTTGGGAGAAGTAGTTTGCCATTGCTTCTGCTTTTTCTTGATCTTCTTCGATTGTATCATTGTCAATAGTCAGGTTTGGGACACCATTGGATGTTTTATTCCTGAAGTTCATGTACGAGAAAATTTTCTTAGGTTGTGCCTTTGCATTTTGAGCCAGGTGTGCTTCGAATTTCATCCTTGATTTGCGGATTTCTGCAATAGCTTTATTTCTAGCAGTGTTATATAATTGCCTGGTCTCAGAAGCCTCAAGTGTGGCAAACAAGTTCCAACATTTGTGTTTACGTCTAAGTATCTTACGAATCTCTCGGTTTATCCAAGGAGGGCAGTGTTTCCGACCCTTTGGGACAGACCAAGGGATGAAAGGTTCAGTTACTTGGGCGTAAAGTTGTTTAAATTGGTTCCATGCGGCTTCTACTTGAGACTCTGGGTTGATGTACCAGTTTACTGAGTTGGCTGCTGAGACGATTGCATTTATATCAGCTTTCCACAATTTTGAGCCACCATGAACACAATTGCATAGCGGCTTGCAAAAATTGGGCTCAGCCTCTGACCCTTATTGACAATTGGCATTGTGCATATGAAACTATAGATAACTGTGCAGCTTTGATGAGACATTGCGAGGTCTCTTTGTTGACTTACTTCTTCCTTATTCACATCACATGAGAATTTTCCATACCTTGATGAAATCCAAATGCCCATCGACATTAAACGAGCTCATCCTTGTTCTTCCATTTTGTGACTGATTGACTGGCTTTCACTAAATAACTCAGCTAACTGTGAGATGTCCGCAATACTTGACTGGAAAATGTACTTCAAGTTCATCCCCATATTCTACAGTGTCTTGTGTCACTTGATCTTTGCCCAAATGAATAGTTCTTTGTAGCCAAACAATATAATGAATCAGAGCTTCTACGGATGCACACCTAAAACCATGATATCTATAAATACTATTCTACTTGAATGAAAACCAAACCACACCGTAATTAGTGGTGCATACATTATTGTTGTCGTCGTTAAGTGCCTACTAACTAATCCAAACACTCATCTCAAACCCTATAGCTACTCAAAAGAATTCGCCCTGCGTGACAGTGAAAAGCAGGCAATTAGAATCAGCAATGATGTTATCCATGATTTTTATTATCTACAAAAGTAGGAAATGCTCTGTACAGTCGATAAACCAGAAGAAGGCATCAGTGTTTTGTCTACCGGCATCTTCAGGGTTTATACTGTTCTCTTGATTAGATGAATTCCCGAGTCCGTATACACGGGGCCACACATTTCACCCACCTTCAGAGTGAATGCTGCATCCTCGAATGCTTTCTGCATTTGACCCCGACCAAAGAAATTTAAGTCGCCACCTGATGCCGCTGAAGAACAGTCACTCTCAGTTCTGGCAAGTTCATCAAATTTACGTTCGCCAGATTCTATAAGTTCCTTGTATTCTGAAATCAAATAAAACACATGTGATTAAGAATTAAAATCACTGGGTCGATGAAATGCAACCAATAGAAAATACTCTAGAAATTGTTACAATTTTTAGATGGCTATCATAATGATATTCATGGTAATAATACTAAATGTTTCACTTAACTAAACAATAGTTTACATGTAATTGTGGAATACAATGTACTAACCTACTTTTTATTTCATACAGCTTTTTTCGACTTCAGTGCTTTTGTAGGTTCCGAAACGAATAATATGCTATTAAGATTGATATTTCCGTTTATAAATACGAAAGCTTACTTAGAAAATCCTACAACTTAGAGGCAATATTTTTGACAGTCTCCCTTCACTCTGTCATTACAGTGGACTACATTTTTTATATTTTTTTGAATTACAGCTTGATTCCACACCGTATTTTCGGTACAGGTATGAAATTCTCAGCATCCCATATCGTTAGCCCAAATTGTGCAGGCCGACCACAGAGATCAGGTGTGCGTCGGAAGGGGATCGAACGCCAGACCATGTGCATGGTCTGCGAGAGTCCTAACCACTGTGCCAGCAACGCATTTGAAAGTAAGTGAAAATAGTTTACCATTCTTTCCCGAAAATCTCTCTCCCTCCATGAAACAAACATTACCATTTAAAGAGAAAACCAGTTTCATACACCATAGGCTTCATATCCACTTATACTATTGATACAGATGGAACCATCTTACACAAATCTGTCTATGCCCAGTTACATTACCAGTACCAACAGACTTATGCATATAGGACGAATTAATACGGGGGAAATATTGCAAAGTTTCCGCAAGAAGAAAGCTCCTGTGAAAGCAAATGACGCATTGCTTTTAGCTGTCATATTGTCCACACCATGTACCAGATTGGCAAAGCTGCCCAGATCGCAAACGAAATGAAAAGATACGGAATTCAAGTACTGGGGATTTGTGAAAGCAGATGAAATGGAAATGGACTCACCAAATTGTCAACGGGTGAGTCAGTGATATACACCGGTCACCCAGAGGATAACCACATGCACACCGAGGGCGTGGTTATCATGATATCACCAACGGTGACGAAGGCCCTGATGCAATGGGAGGCGATCTCGCCCAGGATAATAACCGCCATATTCAAGTCCAAAGGAAGGAAAGTGTCAGTTATACAACGCTATGCACCGACAAACAACGCAGACCTCGAAAAGAAAGAAGAGTTCTACAGACAACTACAGGCAACAATGGACAATACTCCAGTCGGTGACATTAAAATACTAACGGGAGACATTAACGCCTAACTGGGACCAGACAACACACGAAAGGAACACATCATGGGTAGAAAAGCACTTGGAGAAATGAATAAAAGTGGAAAATTCTTCACTGAATTTTGCGTCCCAACTGAACTAGTGATTGGTGGCAGCGTATACAAACACAAGCATATCCACAAGGCTACATGGGTGTCACCAGATGGGCGAACCAAAAACCAAATTGACTTCATCTCAATGCTGCTCAAGGAAGTGGAGGCGCAGCCTACTGGACACGAAAGTAAGAAGAGGAGCAGACGTTGGCTCAGACCACTATCTCGTACAAGGGACAATCCAAATCAAATTAAAAGCTTTCAGAGAAACAGGAGCTGCAGATAGACCACAAGCCAAGTTCAACACTCAAAATCTGAAGGACCAGGACACAAAGGACATCTTCACTGCAAGCATAAAGGACAAAGTCGAGACACAAATCAACACTAGCGAAGAGGTCAGCGTCGAAAATACTGGGACAACTTGAAAACAGTGTGGAGTCAAGTCTGCATGGAAGTTCTAGACAGAAAGAAGAGACAGGACAAACAGTGGCTCACTACGGACACTTGGAGACTGATAGAAGAGAGAGGGATGGTGAAACGAAAGATTATCCAGTGCACCGACGAGCAACAAAACCAGGATTTGAATGCAAGCTACAATACACTGAACAAAAGAGTTAAGAAGAGTGCCCGAGAAGTAAAATGAAAGTATTATGAAACCATGGCAAGTAAAGCAGAACAAGATGCAGGCAAAGGAGATCTCGCAACATTCTACCAAACAACTAGGTACCTATCGGGCAAAAGTTTGACACAAATTAAGCCGGTGAAGGATGACAATGGAAAGTCACTCACCAAAGAAGTGGAGCAAAGGAAACACTGGGCTGAACACTTCAGAAGACTCCTAAATCGACCACCACCTACAACGCGCCTAACAATACCAACGACGGAGACAGAGCTACCAGTGAACATCAACCCCTCGACGAAATCAGAAGTCCTGAAGGCAATCAAGATGCTAAAAGCTGGAAAAGCAGCAGGACCAGATGGAATCCCAGCAGAAGCATTGAAAATGGATCCAGAGTCAACAGCGGACTTGATGACGCCACTACTGGAGAAGGTGTGGAAAGAGGGCAATGTACCCGAGGATTGGAAGAAAGGATACTTATTCAAACTGCCAAAGAAAGGAAACTTAATGCAATGCAAGAACTGACGTGGAATTGTGCTCCTGTCCATCCCAAGCAAAATACTAAGCCGCATCATCCTGGAGAGAATCAAACATGCCCTGGATGAAAAACTTCGACCGGAACAGGCTGGATTCAGAAGGAACAAGTCATGTATTGATCAGATCGCCCCATTGCGGATCATCATTGAACAAAGCTTAGAATGGCAGTCACCTCTCTACCTTAACTTCATCGACTTTGAAAAGGCCTTCGACAGTGTCGATCGAGAGGTGATTTGGCAACTACTTCGCTACTACAGGGTGCCACCGACAATTATACATCTCATCCAACAATTGTACGACAATGAAGCATGCCAAGTAATCCACAACGGGAAACTTACGGAATCCTTCGAAGTGAGGACAGGAGTAAGACCAGCTGGCTGCCTACAATCGCCAATGATTTTCCTGATTGCAGTAGACTGGATAATGCGACAAACAGCGGACAACGAGGAAACAGGCATGAAATGGACTCACGCAAAATACTTGGAGGATCTGCACTTCGCTGATGATATATGTCTGATTTCCCACAAACTGGAAGATATGCAAGTGAACAGGCAAAACGTTGTCCGAAGAAGCAACAAATATAGGACTTCAGGTGAACATAAAGAAAACAGAGTTGGTGAAGATTCCTGGCCAACTGCAACAGCAACAACAACAGACAACAGACAACAATCAGCATAAATGGGAGAAATCTGAAAGAAGCGACCTCTTTTACCTACCTGCTTGGGAACTGACGAAGATATCAAAGTAAGGCTGGGAAAGGAAAACAAGCTTTCATTTCTCTCAAGTCTGTGTGGAGGTCAACAGCACTCAGCATCAAAAATAAGATCCGGATTTTCAACTCCAATGTGAAGCCAGTGCTACTATACGGATCAGAGACTTACACTGCGCGCCATAAAGAGCATCTCAAACAAACTACAGACCTTCATTAACAGTTGTCTTCGCTCAATACTACTCAAGATCAGATGGTCAGCCAGAAAAGATCAACAACAGGGATCTCTGGGAGCGAACCTACCAGGAACCGATTGTGAAACAAACACGCAGGAAGAAATGGAGATGGATTAGCTATACTCTGAGGAAACCATCAAGTGACATCACTAGACAAGCCATTGCTCGAGTGGAGCCCTAAAGGGAAGCGGCGAGTTGGTCGTCAGTGCAAGGGTGACTTGGAGGAGGTCATGTGAAGAGGAGATGAAAGCATGTGGGCAGACTTGGAGCCAGGTGAAAACTCTAGTAGAGAAGAGAACGCAATGGAGATGCACGGCTGAAGCCCTATATCCCTCTAGGAATCAAAGGAAACAATAATAACAATAATTTAGGCGTCATTAAATAACTATCTACATGCTAAGCGAAAACGGATTTGCTGAAGCAGTTGCCGAGTAATACAACAACAATCGGCGGAAAATCTAGTTAGAATTTTTTTTGCTATGCATGCCACTAACACCACTGAAAGCGTAAAGGTGTGGTCTGGAAAAATAGGTGTTAGTAGAGCAAGTAACATGTCAAAAGAATGGAGCAATAAAATGATGACACTTAAGCATTACTAATCATAAACTAAAACAGATATCTGATGAATGTTCTCAATGAATACACTTCTATTATAAGAAGAAACTTACTTCTAATCAAAGACTCACCTTTAAATGTGGTGATGTTTTACTACTTCTAGGATGAAGAACGCTGGGATTGCTTATGCTTCACCAGCAAGTGCAAACACATTGTTTTATCTGAAGGTGACGAAACTGGATATTGTGGAGGTTTCCATTTCGACCTCCCGGTAACGGCACTTATGTAACATTCTTTTCCTTCAGGAAAGATGTTTTATAAGCTAAGACGCAGTTTCTCGGTGATTCACTCGTGACTTCCATTGTCAGTGATCACCTGTTCAGAAAGTGTCCTTGTTCTTATCCAGGCAAACTAACTGATAACAATTTGGTAGGCCCTGTATGAGACTAGACTATGAAATACATACATTTACTGACTCTGGAATTTTAGATATAATAACTTGCATTGATGAAGTACAGAATACTCATCGGCAAACCACTTCGATTTGTGAACGTTTGAGCTTCTAATGAAGACGGCTGTTGAAGGACTCAACGTCAGAACTTCAGCTGATGCATTTGGATGAATTCTTGGTGTGGTTTTGCAAACACTAATGGAAGTGATGCTGTGTTGTCGTAAGTTATTTGACGATTCTTAGGCCAAAGTATTCATCCCCTCATTGATAATCTGCCGAAGAATCCAGCTAAACAACTTCATTCATCATGATAATCGTTTTGATTTTTGTTCACAGAACAGTCAAAAACAAAATTTCAAACGATACTGCGTCCAATTCAAGTGAGTATGCTCATCAATGAATCTGCTGAGCTGCTGGTAAGCGTATCTGTGTGACTGGAAGTAGAAGAAACGAAGAGATCATCTTCAGCTGGCTGAAACTTTGGATATATCACATGTAGATAATGATTTCTAATGAGTAAGTATATACCGTTGTAATAGTTAAGAGGGAGTGGGGTGTAGGATTTGAACATTCTCTACCACTCAGCTGATTGATGCGTCACCTATTATTTAACAAGATTTTATGTTCTTGTACTACCTATATCTTCCTCTATTTTGAAAACAGAATGAACAAATAGCCTTTCAATAACCTCTAGTTTTCCAATGGTGTCAGCTCATCATCAAATCTGGGACCTATAAAGTCGTCCTAGGAAGAAAGAATAGGCTAGACAAGAAATGACACATGGAAGCTAATGGAGGTGAGGAGGGAGCTAATCATTTCAAACGACTTCTGAACCTTCAACTCGTCCAGAAATACCACCAGCAGTTACAGTATTGCCAGTGGACACTAATTATCCAACAAATCGGAAGTCCTGAGTGTCCTAGTTACCGAAAGTCAGCCAGCAAAGTGGCTGGAGAAATTCAGATCCCGATAATCACGATGATAGTCTCTTGTGGCCTCTGTCGATATTCATTATGTATATACACATATATCTGCAGATATCTAATTTCCCGCTGAAAGCCTTCACCGATGCAGGTGATACTACTTGATCGGGTAAGGCATTCCAGTCGTTGACCACTCCATGATAACCTAGATTCCATACGTATTTTATTCGTCCGTCATTTGAGGACCTTCTTGTAGTGGCTTCGCAAATGTATCCTAGAGGGAAGAAAAAGGTCTATCCGTTGCTTTACTAAGATCTATAAAAACAACCTCCAGTAGTAGGCTTTTAACCCTGGCTTCGAACCAGTCTTCTCTGGCTAACATTAAGTCTTTTGGGCAGGATCGTCCCGATCGGAGTCCATGCTGTTCCTCAGTCAGTAAGCCATGTCTCCCCATATGGGTTAATAGCTGATCCCTTATAATGTTTTCCAGTACCTGTGCTATTATACATCTCAGATTACAAGCCAGTAGTTAGATAGCAGTTGCCTGTTACCCTGGGGCTTATGATTGTGTCCTTCCAGACCCTAATGGCCTAGGCTGAGTCACAGGCATTTCAAATGTATATTATTTCCAGTTGGAGATCAACAGTCTAGGGTGGAGCAAATCAGGCCCCGCTGATTCACCTGGCTTCAGTTTAGACAATAGTTTAAGAACCACCGCGTCCCCTATCACGATTGAGGGCACCTTAGTGATCTCGCTAAACTCCTGGATGATACAATCAGGCTAGAAAACATCACAAAATATTCAAAAAGGTTTTCGGCCTTTTCTTCACCTGATTCGGCCGCCTATCCAGTATTGCATATTAGTGACGGTATGCCACAGCTATATACTTTCCCACCATTCACTTCACTGCCATAAATCGCCACTGCAAATATCGGAGAGAGTCGAACTACCCTTGCAGGTCAAGAAATATGGCAAGTTTCGGAAGCTGGTCAGTATGTCCATATTCCAGAGTCTGTCAAAGAGTGAATATCTGATTAATACACATTCCTGTTTGCATAAAGTCTGACTGGCCTTCTCAGGTTTGTTTCCCTCGATCAACACTTAGTCTACAGATCACTAAAGAACTTAGAATCTTAGCTATCATATTAGCCAAAATTAACCCCTAGAGATGAATTCTTTTGGCTAATGACACACGACATTTCTCATATTCGTCATGAGATTCCGCCCAGAAGCCGCCTATTGGAGTCAGTGTAACTTCTCATATATGGAAAGTGGTCGACACACCCAACCACTTCATTCCCTATGTTCATGCTAAAATTTCAGTGAGGTCTAGTCCTGCAACATTATCTCACAAAGTATCTCAGGTGATCACAGTAGATGATGCAATATATGTAGACAAAACTGCAGGGTCGAATGATGGGCGAATTAGGAACACAACGCATGCATACGTACTTATTGGCAGGAGACCTTTGTATTGGGTGATTCTGGTCATTTGTAATCCTATAGGCAGTAATCAGGTCCCCCTCCCTATGCCAACGGGTGACAATTTCATCGTATTGCTTGTTTCGGGGACCCGTCAGCCCTTTCACCGGCCTTCTTTGAATTCTTTCTCAAAGGTTCTCGTCCCTTCTTAACAGTGGCAGTGCAGTGACTTCGTGCACTTCAAGATGTCATCTGACGTATGTTTTAAAGAGTGCTCAGGAGTGAATGCATCGAGGTTGTGCAGGACAAGCTTTCGTTGCACAGCGTGTAACTTGCATTCTGCAGCCTACAGGTGAGTGATTTCACCACCTTTCACTTTTTCGGGTTGAAAGTCACACCAGTGGTCATCGCCTAGTCTTCCAGAAGCTTAAGGTCTGCTTTCAGCTATCTGAGTCTTCTGAGCACTTTACTCCTCTCCAAATCTTGATGCCGTTAGCGTAAAGAAGAATCAGGCAGCTAAGACGACATGGTGGGTCATTGATAAAAATCAAAAATATCAATGACACTAGGATGGACCCCTGAGACACTCCTGATGACGAGCTGTACTAGGATGATCTGACTCGATTGACCTCAGTGCAAAATTTCCTTTCAGCTAAGTACTCCTCCAACCATGACAGAAATGGCCCACTCATACTTACCTGACTGATTTTGTGTAGGAGAAGGTCACGGTGAGCTGTTTCAAATGCCTTCTCAAAGTCTAGGAAGATCACATGGACTGGAATATTCATATCTCAACACGATATCCAATCGTCCCAAGCTGATAGTATGTTTGTTACACAGGATCTGCCTTTCCTGAAACCATGTTGTGCTTCATGGAGCCTCTTAGTCCTGTCAAGATGTTCCGTGATGTGATCATCAATTCTACTTCCCGATACTTTTGATACCACTAGGAGTAGCGCTACTGGTCCATAACTAGTGGCATTTTGCCTGTCTCCACCCCTAAAAAAAGGAGATATGATGGCTTTATGTATTAGTGATATAAGTATAAGACTTGGGCACTGTGGTACAGTATAACTCCATTATATATAAGATGATTATGGGCAATAGTTTGCGCTCGAAATGTCATTAGTTAATATTACTGTGTGATTAATCAAAAATAAAATCGTACTCATAATGGAGAAAGGATGGCTCTTTTCCACCCCCTTGGAAGTTACCTTGAATCTATCGAGTGTTGGAACAGGTCGCATAAGTGCCTACAGACAGCTTCAGAGAACGGTTTCAAAACAGATGACCTAATGTCGCCATAACCTGGGGACTTTCCAGATGTGAGTCTCTGTGGCTCCCCAAGTACCATTGAGGGGTTTATTTGGGGAGAAGCCACTAGGTTTCGTTTTGGTGGAGTAGTAGTGCCACTTTTTCGGCCCATACCGGTAATACTCACATCACTGTTTAACTACTTGGCGAAGGCTAAACTGAATGTTTCAGCCATTTCCAAACTAGTGAGATGTTGACCGTTTGGACCTACCAAGAGGCATGCTCCCTGGCTGGTAGGCTTTCTTTCCGACATGAATCAGTACAGGCTTTTGGGGTTCGCCAGGAGTTTTCGGAAAGGTTTGCCGAGAGTTTTCAGAAAGGTTTGCCGGGAATGACCTCCTGCCAATCTTGACCCTTATGTTGCACCGGTTCCTGAGTTCCAGGTATGCATCGTGGTCGGTCCGAATCTTGAATATTCACCACATAAACCAAGCCTTCCATTTTGCCTGCGCAATACGTTGCGTGCCTGTCTTCAGCCGTGAGGATTTTTCCTTCGGCTGTGCTGTGACTAAAGTGACTGTATCTGAGGTTGCTATGTGAATAATTTCTTTTACCACTTCCCAGTGTTCGTTGACGGATAACTCAGCTCATTATATTGGCCATTCTGTGTCGGACAAAAGACTTCGCATTCAGGCATGCTCAGCCTTGATATAGCACAGATATAGTCGCGTAGCCTCCCACTGTAAGCGCCCACGGAGAACAAGATGAAACCCTATGTCTGTGTGGTCACTACCCCACAGGGAATCATGATTTGGACATCCCCAACAAGTATCTGATAACTAGTTAGAATATAACCTAGTTTCGATGACTTTCCACTAGTGCCCCCAACTAGTGTCGTCTCCAACGTTCTCACTCAGTCCTGTATTTCTAATGGTTTGTAGCGGAGTTCGATCGAATTTTCCCTGAGCATACCTCTAGCCGAGGTTCAGAGATTAGGCACTGAAATCTCCAGCTATGGGTATTTGGTCATAGACCAAGTCTCGTATCCCTGTGATGGTGCTGAGCAGTGGCTGGTTGTGCCCCGCCACACAGTATATGCTTGGTGTGACCTATAGTGGAATGACATCATATCGATTCTGGGAGTTCAGTAAGTGATAGGTCTGTTGCACGTACGCTTCCAATTTGCCTCTCGAAGTATGTTCCATGTCATCCCTGTCTCACCTGACAAGAACCATATCACTCATACTGACAATAGTGGGGGTTAGCCAGGTTTCACTCGCGAATGTTATTTTGAGATGTAGGTGTGACTAGAGGTTTCTGAGTTCATCTACTTTTCCTCTCAGCCCTCTCACATTGCTATACAAGCAGCTGACAGTGAGTCTCACCACCTCAGCAACTTGTGGGGTAGTTGACAATACGTTGGCTGCTGGTAGAGGATTAAAACAGTTTTGGGACCAGTCGGCCGATTCAGTGAGTCATGGGGACGTAATGTGACCTCAGTTTGCTGCCCCCTTATGGTTCGAGGTCTGCTTTCGCAGCAATGGATATATCCTCCCACTTTAACTTTGGTCTCGTACAACCGTTAAAGTACCAGAGCCAACTCTTCCTGGTTGCTACTTCCAACCACTATATTAGGAATTACTATAACTTATGCAATGTATATGAAAGGGAGATAACAACAGTGTCTGACCAACAGAACAAATACATTAAGACAAATAAAGTACAAGATAAGCAATGGAAATAGTCTTTGGAGTTTACCCTGTACTTTTCGATTACTCGGCTTCACAGAAATGACGTGGCGAACTAATAAGTCTTGTTTAACTGAACAAGTGAGGAAGATGCTGCTACATATGTAGCTCTTGATGCTTTGGCAGTAGTTCGAGGCAGCTGCACTTACCACACAGATATTTAACACGGAATTAATGGTTGAGTTTAATTCACCAGCTAGGAAGATAAGGTTTCCCCAGCAAAAAATTCACAAAATAGGTATTTTCCAGTTAGGGAGTGAGAAGGTGAGGATGAACAAATTTAATTCGCTTTAGGTTTTCTTGTCTTTCATTGGCTAGAACAGTGAAGGTAGGTGCTGTAGTGTGTGGCTATTTTATGCGTGCTTTGTAAGTAACTGTGATGAATATAGATGTAACATTTGAATAGACTAACATTGTTTCATTGTTCTTTATACAGATACAATGCTCTTTTCGATGGACACTCTCTTGAAACTGAGTATCCATTAAGGTGGTTATCAGTGACTACGACCCCATTGGTCCCACTGCATTTCTTGAGTTGTGGTTGAACGTAATTTATTTTCTACTTCAATATTTCTCACTCACATAGTCTAGTATTCTGCGTTTCTTGCGAATTAACTGTGACAAGCTATGGTAATAATGTGCTTCGTTAACAAAGCCAATTTATAGAATCTCATTGCAGGTAATCAGTGAGAGCGGAAGCAGCACATATGCAAGTAGCTGCGAGCGCATTGGAAGACTTTCAAAAAATGAGGACCCTGTACATTGCTAACAGTGAGGACCTTTTTCACATACCAGTATGTGACTACGTTCACATGCAGAAGAAAAATCGGCGAATGAGACACTGTATAGTAGTGAGACAACTTTGTGAAAGTTTCACCTAGCGTGTATGTTTCTCCCTAATATTTTTGTTCCTCAGACCACCAACAAAGTATTGTTAAATGTATTCTTGTAGTATGATTCGATGGCACAATTACTGGTAGTTAATAATATTATGTATGCGTAATGTTCATGATATTTTCTGCACCATTAATGTGCTCCACATTTCAAAAGAAGTGTAAATTAGGATGACTGAACTCACTGAATACTTAAGTCATATATGGTCATGCATGTTTATTATGTAAATGCTTAATTTATGTAAGTGAAATTAATCTGTATCAATGTTAGGAATGAAGAGTCGTAATGAGGTCTGTTGGTTAGTTAAATTCAGTGGGAAGCAGATGCAGTAGGATTCGGACGAAGACATCCGAAAAACGCTGACGAGTGTTTTACGAATTATGACCACATACATTTGCATAATCAGTTGTAGGAATTAATTCTACATACAATAGCAAGGGAAGGGAAATTCACTCATTCACTTATAGCCATGCAGACATTCTTTGTTCCAGTCTGTGATACCGGATAACTTTGGATGTGGGCATACATTTATGTTTACTTGAACTGCGGAAGAATTTAAACGCGACGCAATTTGGACACTGGGCGGTTCCCGTCGAATAATGGGAGATACTTCCCAAACGAAAACGTTCATCTTTGGCTGTTCCGAGCCTATACATGTAAATAAACGTGTTTGCGTTGCAGTGAAATAAAATGTTCTATCCAATATTCTTGTGTTCTATTTGATCTGCATGTGGTGGAAGTACGGCATGCTAGACCGGTACTCCCTAGGATATGAACTCGTTACTGCACGTAAGTGTAATTCTGTACGAATACTATTAATCGATATAAGTGGTGAATTATAAGTACTTTACTCAGGCCTAAACATCTGCCCGAAGTTACGCGATTACGTATCCTAGCCATTGATAAATCTGTAGGGACCAATGACACAAATACCTAAGCTCCGTATTTGGAAAATAAGAATAGAACTTAGACACTGCGGTGGAAATCGATTTCGTGTAAGATTAGGTGTATTCAAAAGTAGTGCATTACTATTATTTGACTAAAAGCGTGATGTCAATCGATATGATTATACCGCAAAATGAAGTCTACATATGACGAATAATTGAGTAGATGGAGCTGTGGCAGTCGTAGCAATATTCCGCTTACATTGAATTGTGCCACCAATTACTTTATCAGGTCTCATTGATAAGTCAAGCCTCCATATCATCGTGATGACAAATTCAGCTTCACTCAGATAGAATAAGAAAGGTATGCTAAGCAGGATATTAAATATATTTAATGAAAAACAATAACAAGCAAATTTCTTTACACAATTGTTTGTCGTAATTATTTCGGCGATGTCGAATTGCTGACGTTACTCTACATCTGCAAATAAGCGAATAAAGTGTATTTTTAAACCATTGAATTTAGGAAAAAGTAATATAAAAGTTAAACGCCCTATATTTGCCTACCTTTGCTGAAGACGGTTCATTCTCCTTTCTCATTCCCTGGTCATGACAGCATTCTCCTGTGGTTTTCACTGTCATATACATTGTTCATCTTGCAGAGTATAGCACTAAGCAAATGATAATAATTTTTTATGTCGTCTAAACTGATGTTTACAAGGACTGCATG
Organism: Trichobilharzia szidati; assembly: GCA_944472155.2. Taxonomy (NCBI): domain Eukaryota; kingdom Metazoa; phylum Platyhelminthes; class Trematoda; order Strigeidida; family Schistosomatidae; genus Trichobilharzia; species Trichobilharzia szidati. The sequence goes on from OX235279.1 coordinate 144,001,721, forward strand.
TCATCTTTACAGGCAGAACCGGCTATGTTATAAACCGCGATCGTGAAGCATCATAAATTAATACTTTTTCAAAAGTTTAAATTGTTCGATTATTGTACAAGCTATCCGAACAGGTGGTTGTAAATGTTAAATTGTACACCCTTCACCAAGGTTACCAATAAAGTAGAGCGACAAGCCAAACTTCGTTCCGTTTCCTGCTGGTTATTATAATCAATCAGTGAACAGCGTATATTTGGGTTAGCGCTACGCCACCACGTGATTAAAAGCTATTTCCCGAAGAGGAAAACGTCCTGGGAACCTGCGAAATGACATAAAATACAAATATGGACAATACAAGATATATACAAGAAGGAGGTGGAGACTCCTTGGAATCCTAGTATACACTTGCAATGTTTAATGCTAGCTATATTGGTCTTATCATGGAAACCATGACGTTTCCGATGCAAATATAGTTTTGTTTTGGTGTTTCTCATCAAAGCAACCAGACTTTAAGCAAGCAACAAATGTGAACAAAGAGTAGTTTTTAGCTTTGAGAAAGGCCTAGTTAGTAGGGATAAAATACGGCATAATCGTGCGTCAATGAAAAGATTATCGTGATGTGGATAAGTGATATTTCAGTGAATTAGAAGATCTGGAAGATTAGAACCCTTAAGAAAAGCTAACCTGTAAGATGTCTCACGAATTTCTGTAGGGCTCATAGGGTAGTATTGATGTTTTGACATCATTCTGAACTTTGAAAGATGGTTTACATATCCAAAAGATAGTAATTATGGAAACTGGAGTAACACTTTCTATCCGTTCAGAGTATTTCCCTTGACGCAGTTTCTTATCAACAGTTTGCAGTATTCATAATGAGTTTATAGGAAGCTTGATTTTCTCTTCACTTTCGTCAACTGTCCCTTTACGCACAATAGCATGCAGTAACTACATATACTCAAGCACTGAAACCTGAACATCACAAAATCCCTATAGATAACCTGTTTAATAATAAATGCTGTAAAAATATGAGTTATAAGTGCAGCTTCCATATCCCTCATAGCCACAAGTTATTCAGTTAGGATCTCGGAATATCTTAGTGATCTGAAAATGAATAATTATTAAGACTGATATAACTTAAGTAACAGGTGTACTAGTTGTAGGATACAGCTGCTAGCTACAATTCGACGGAAAGCTGATACTAATTTTAAGCAGTCTGACATTTCAGAAGAAATAGACAGGGAACAAAGAGTACTCTTTTCGATAAATTCATCATCAGGTTCTACAATTATATATACATTATAATGAATGAATGAATGAATGAATTAGTCTTATGGACGACATTAATGTTTAAATAACATCAAATCAATAATATTGATAAATTACAGCTGAACAGCATCTAATATCGTTTTTTACGAACTAGTAGAAACCAATTTGACTTCTTTGTGCTCGCCTCTTGATTGTGAGGTATAGGTTCCCAATCTCCGGTAAACTTCTGGGTAGCTCGTCCCGTCACTCGACTCTCGTAGCTTTGGTTGATTCCAAAAGGAGTAGTGATTGGATTAATTAAATATGGTTTGTAGTATGAGGTGTACTAAGCCTGTTACTACTGTGAATGGATTTAATCCTCTCACCAGTTAGTCCTCCGGTATCGTAGTCAAAAGAAAAGGGATAATGATAATAATAATGATAAGTGTAGTTAAAGTTGTCAGGAGAGTAAAACGGGAGAGAATGTAAAGAAGTAAAACGGCTAACTTAGTTGTCTACCCCCTAATGGTACATGGGATTTTAAGGCCATAGGCCATTTAGACGCAGTCCTTGTGTCGCTGCATGATTGTTCAGCCTTCGCTTAAAGGCGTCCACAGACGGTGCCATAGCTACATCTGCCAGTACGGAATTCCAGGGACGGCGAACCCGCAATGAAAATAAGCGGGGGCGCACCCGGGTCCTTGCCCTCTGGTGGGCTATCCTTCTGGGATTTCCACGAGGAAGCCTATATCTACTCAGTGGTGAAACACCTTTGTTTGAGTGATCCTGATAATTCGTTATTTTGTAGGCAGTAATAAAATCCACCCTAAGCCAACTGTAGCTGAGTGTGAATAGGCTTAATTTCTTCAGCCTGTTTTCGAGGAGGTTGGTGTCTCTTCTAAACAGTGGGGGTGCAATAATATTATGCACTTCAAGGTGTGGTCTGACGTATGTTTTGTACAACCTTAGAAAGAACTCAGGAGTGAGTGCACCTAATTGTCTATGTGCAAAGTGTATGACCGCATATGCCCTCGCTAAGTCCCCTGCGTAATTTACGCTTGTGTCCATTTTATCCGTTAGAACTAGACCTAAGTCGCGCTCCGACGTTGTGCACGACAAGCTTTCATTGCACATGGTGTAACTTGCATTCTGCAGTCTACAGGTGCGTAATTTCACTACTTTGCACTTTTCAGGTTGAAAGTCATGCCACTGGCCACTATTTTGCTATTCTTCTTGCCCCAATGCACACTGATATCAACATAATCTGATGCCATTTTACGCACTGAGCAGTTACGGTCTTCCGAAATTCCACATGACGATGTAAACTAAACTAGCATCACATCTTCACCTGAGCAATTTTAACTAGAAACTTCATCGAAATGGATATAATCACCAGGAAATTCAGCCGCTTGGCTCATTCATAGCATGATCTCTTCGATGTGTTATGGAATATTTCAATCATCACAGATGGCAATAAAAGTGTTTAACATCCTCAAGATGTCTGTGGACTATTTCTCTATCAAATGCCTGATTATCATAGAATAGCGGCTATGAAAAAAACCATTGCCTGTGGTCAATTTACAGCCTTAAGAGCTGAAACAAATGGCAAATAACAAAGCTTTGAGGCTCTAAAATAAAAATAATAGTCCTTTCTAGGTATAACTTCTTTCAGTACATGCGTTTCTTCCTAATAAGTAGTCTGGGATATCAAGACACTATCACGCATTAATACGTACTTAATACACGAAAATATCGCTTTTCCGTCTAAAGAGGCCTAAAAATAGTCAAATGTAATCTATTTTCACAAAAGTGAGCGGTTATAATGCCTCTATAGGCATGAACACGATAACCCATACAGTGCGCGAATATACATCATCCGATGAAGAAGCACGTTTCATTTAAGGAGCGCGCTCACTTGGTGTCACACCATTTCGACTGACATTGTTCTCTTATTTTGATCTTTCATATCACTAATCATGGAGAAGAATTCATCCCAGAGGCGTAGTTACACTTTAAGTACCACTAACTACCTTCAGAGTGTGCCGCACCAATGGCCTTGAAACCTGCCACCACCAAGTTAGTAAAACCTGGCAAATAATGTTGTCATCAATAAAATATCCTCATCGAAGTGTTGTGTTATTAAATGGGATATCTTGAGAGTTTCGGCTTAGGTTTGGGAAAGATTAAGTTACGCTTTGAGCCAAGAACAAGTTAGGGTTAAGTTAAACTATTAAAGGCGAGATTAGGGTAAGTTCAGTTCAAAATTCTCTAGCATATTTTTATAAACCTGGTATTCCAGTGAATCACCAATCAATAGACACATGGAGATGGAGAAAATTTATCAGTAGATAAGAAGGAAATCTCATGTACAAATGTTCGTAGCTCAAGTCAAGAAAACAAGCAGTTCCAGTACAAGTAGTCTAGAGGGTGTGAAAACACACAAGAGCAACCAATCACGTCATAGATCACCAGGAGAGATGAATAATAAACTCGTGGAGAAATCTTAAAACTCACTTCAAATTGAAGTATGCTCTGATGACGTTGCCTAGTAGAGTGGTGAAAGCTTCGCAAATTAACTATCCAACTCAGAGAACCCAACCACATCAAAATCATCCACCTGAGCTACAGATCTTCTCTATCATATCCAAATCTTACCAGCGGTTCAGTCTTTGTCAGATTGTTTTGGTGGCATAAGCTACTATGTTTGCAGTGTTGGCTATGAATTCTGCATAGTGAGGACCAAACAATCCTAAGTCACAATTACGCTAAATTCTACAGACCTGATGATATGCAAATTCGCATATCACCAGAAATAGTAAACCAGGCGCTGAATCGTTGCTAATGACGTTCGAAATATCCTTGAATCTTTTAAAGCCTGAAAAAGATCAGAATTATGCCATCCACAGTCCTATTTTCAAAAGAGGACTTTGAAATTCCCCTGATAACTGCTATCTTGTCAGTGTGGCGTTTACTGCTGTCAGCACACTAGACGAAACCATTCGTGAACGTATTGTTCAGCACATTGGAGATGACAAGGTGTTTTCCAGAGGCAGCTTGTTCGTAGAGCGCGTCATCTTTCCCAGACCGAGTTTGATTTTACAAAAGCTGCAAGAGGCCAGTACAGCTGATTCCAATATTTCATCGGATACGATACTCGTCCTTCTTAAAATGACATTTGATTGCTAACATAACACTTCAGAAGTTTGGATGAAAAGTTGTTGACATTTATACGAAGTCATTAGTCCAAAGTGATAGTTCCTGGAATTATTCGGTGCATTTTTTGGCAATTCGTCTTTATTCGTGTCTGCAAGTTTTCTTTGAACGAGTGTTATTCGGAACTTTTCTGGATCGTTTGTTAGCGTTCAATAATGCCTGGGCCAAAGAAATGAGGAAGGGTTTTGCAGGCAGACGATAAATTAAGTCCTGACGATTTTTCTAACATGTGTAATGTTATGTATGGTGTTATGCTGGATGATCATGATGTACCAGCCAGAGAGATAAAGCCGCCCAAGTTCGAGCCTAGGTGCTTTGAAGAGAATCCTGCTGACTCTCCTCGCCTTGTGAAAGAAATCGAAGTCATGCTAGAGGGTTTGAAACTAAGTGATGAAACTAATGTCCTTGTTGAGGTATTGTGCTGGTAGTACGGAGAGCGCAATACAGTGTTGCAAGTTTCTGCCACCTAGGGAGGGATATACGAAGGCTTTTCGTATCCTACGTCAAAGGTTTGGAAGACCTTCGATGATTGTAAGGAATGTATTCGAGGCTGTTAAAGGTAATCGGAGTCAATTACGAGAAGACTCCATGGCACTCACTGAGTTTCTGGATAATCTGATGACCTACAAGAATACATTGGTTTCGATGAATTGCATGAGCGACCTGAACTCGAGTTCTGTCCTAGAGGTAATAATACTAATATATATTTATTCCTGTTTATGCAGGAACATAGCAACTGTACAGGCATGGATAAGTTACTATATAAATTAAACACATTTCAATGTTTGCTGAATTTACAGTTTGGTTGTTCTTTCTGACATTAGAGTCAGTCGGTACAGTCTGCAATATAGTCTGTGTAACATATAAAGAGATATAGAAACATTGTCTTCGCATTAAAAAAACTCAGACATCGGATGAATGTAACACAAATATCTGGGAAAAATAAGGCTTGAAGTCAATTCTCCTACATAACTTTGTTGTGAACAGCATCCTTGGCTGAATGTAATATGCTGAGATCAGTAACACATTTATTCCGCTGATTTTCCGTGTTTCAGACGAGAAATCAATGTATGGATCTGCTCCACAGTCTGTTCAAAGTTTTGAGAACAAGCAACTGATCAAATATTCGTAACTATATCATCTATTCTCATATCTATTTCCTAAGATATATATATATGAATAAATGCAAAGCTTCAGTGACTCTAAAAGTGAAGTGACTATCAAATCTTTTAGCTGCTGTCATGTGATTCTCTCGGCGAAAGTAAAGAAAAGACACTGAAGAATAAACGCAAGATTAGCCTTGGAAATCTCAGTCAGGGAGCGAAATCAGTTGAATAACAGTATACTCATAAGAGAAGTACTAAATCCAGTGAAAACAACTGATTTTGCTAGTTTAAAGTCAGACTAGGGTTAGGTTAAGGCTGCGGTAGAGGTAGGCGGGAGTATATTACGTAATGGCTGAGTTAAGGACCCGAATTAGCATTTTAGCAGAATTGACAGTCCCGAAGTCATTGGTGCGTTCGTCCCCCTGACTGTATTCTTTAACTTCATTTTGGCATAAAAATGTTTTTTCAGCAGCATTTATAGTGACCGATCGTCTAACCGTCATCGCCTTAAGGCTGGAGATCTTTACCGTTACATGTGCTGTATAAAGATTAGAATCAGTGAGACAAGTGAAATTACATTCTTAATCCAAAGTGCTGTCTGCCTTCGTGTCAACTTGATGTAGTGACGATTATTCAGGATTTCACTAAGGTATGACCACTGTGCAGTATGCAGCACATTGCTGGAAATATACTAATAATGCTGACCAAGGAGAAATATAGGAGTGATATCTTGGGAAAGGTCAGAAAAACGTTCACTTTACACAGCAATTAGTAAATACTCATTGATAATAAAATATCTGTGGGAAGGAGGAAATACGTAAACTGAGTGAACAAGATAATGAGAAGATAAAATTGATGAGAAAGGGGTATATTGTAAAACGATTTGACTGGTTTACAGCCACGCTAAATTTGCCCAACTATGTAATTTGTAGACGTCGGTCTTGCAAATGCAACACAGGTTACAGAAGGTGTTCCTAATCTGCAACGCTTAAAAGCAGAACTTAGTCATAGTCATATAACTCCGATGGTGTTTGAAGGTGATGATGAGTTATGCACCGAGTTTACTAAGATATTGAGGAGTGTGTATGAATCCGAGACAATTCCGTTAGACTGGTTAGGGTAAGTCGTAAGGTCGATTGTGTTTCTCTGGTCCATGTAAAAGTTCAGAAAATAATAATGACTAGGTCGGAAAATCCTCATGAAATTAGTCAACTGATGTTTGAAGAGGAGGCATTCTCTATTGGCTCACCCTTCAACACGCCTAATTCTAATATTACAACGGATTGTCAATATCACTCAGCTCATCCTTCATTAGGTTCTTTTGGGTAAGTTCCAAAACCTTAGTGTGTAAAATGCAGGTTTTTCTGATAGTTTTTACGTGCATTCCGAGATGTGAGCCACTTTTTACTGGTGAACGATAGTAGACTTACTTTTCATGACACTATAGTATTCTATTGACACCTATAGATATGTTTACTTACATCTAAAACGGGATATAATTTCTTGAATTAGGATGGCATTCAAATTTATTTATTTGCATGAATTTTGCTTAAATAAGCGAAAGACAATTGTAGCTTTGCTTCAATTTAGACGGGAGAATTTGAAGATTGTTTTCGTTTCATGTATCACTGTGTTATTGTGTGAACTTATCCTGATATTTTGCTTGATAGATACTAAGAAGTGTTGATGTTAAACAACTTTTCCGGATAGGTAACTTATGCGAAAGATCAACTTAATCGGAACTCCGTTTTTCTGAGTAGTTTGATATGGCTATATCAAAAATTATAATTTTCATTTCTTGTCCGAATTTCTAGATGTTTATAGCTACTCAGAAATCATGAAGTGATTTGTGCAGTCCTGTATTATTAGGCAGGTGGAAGTATACCGGTACACACTGATTACTGGGAATAATTATCATTATGTCTTATCCAGATAGCGGAGTTCGCTTAAGACTTTGATTGCTGTTACTTTTACACCGCTAAGCTTTGAGTTATTCATACTAAACAGTGTAATTCCGTAATAAAATTGCCAAATGTTACTGCGAAATAAATCGAAATGTCTCAGTAATCGTGAGCTTTCGCGGTCAGTTTGATAGTCACTTCACTTTTAGAGTCACTGAAGCTTTGCATTTATGCATATATACATATATCGTAGGAAATAGATATGAGAATAGATGATATAGTTACGAATATTTGATCAGTTGCTTGTTCTCAAAACTTTGAACAGACTGTGGAGCAGATCCATACATTGATTTCTCGTCTGAAACACGGAAAATCAGCGGAATAAATATGTTACTGATCTCAGCATATTACATTCAGCCAAGGATGCTGTTCACAACAAAGTTATGTAGGAGAATTGACTTCAAGCCTTATTTTTCCCAGATATTTGTGTTACATTCATCCGATGTCTGAGTTTTTTTAATGCGAAGACAATGTTTCTATATCTCTTTATATGTTACACAGACTATATTGCAGACTGTACCGACTGACTCTAATGTCAGAAAGAACAACCAAACTGTAAATTCAGCAAACATTGAAATGTGTTTAATTTATATAGTAACTTATCCATGCCTGTACAGTTGCTATGTTCCTGCATAAACAGGAATAAATATATATTAGTATTATTACCTCTAGGACAGAACTCGAGTTCAGGTCGCTCATGCAATTCATCGAAACCAATGTATTCTTGTAGGTCATCAGATTATCCAGAAACTCAGTGAGTGCCATGGAGTCTTCTCGTAATTGACTCCGATTACCTTTAACAGCCTCGAATACATTCCTTACAATCATCGAAGGTCTTCCAAACCTTTGACGTAGGATACGAAAAGCCTTCGTATATCCCTCCCTAGGTGGCAGAAACTTGCAACACTGTATTGCGCTCTCCGTACTACCAGCACAATACCTCAACAAGGACATTAGTTTCATCACTTAGTTTCAAACCCTCTAGCATGACTTCGATTTCTTTCACAAGGCGAGGAGAGTCAGCAGGATTCTCTTCAAAGCACCTAGGCTCGAACTTGGGCGGCTTTATCTCTCTGGCTGGTACATCATGATCATCCAGCATAACACCATACATAACATTACACATGTTAGAAAAATCGTCAGGACTTAATTTATCGTCTGCCTGCAAAACCCTTCCTCATTTCTTTGGCCCAGGCATTATTGAACGCTAACAAACGATCCAGAAAAGTTCCGAATAACACTCGTTCAAAGAAAACTTGCAGACACGAATAAAGACGAATTGCCAAAAAATGCACCGAATAATTCCAGGAACTATCACTTTGGACTAATGACTTCGTATAAATGTCAACAACTTTTCATCCAAACTTCTGAAGTGTTATGTTAGCAATCAAATGTCATTTTAAGAAGGACGAGTATCGTATCCGATGAAATATTGGAATCAGCTGTACTGGCCTCTTGCAGCTTTTGTAAAATCAAACTCGGTCTGGGAAAGATGACGCGCTCTACGAACAAGCTGCCTCTGGAAAACACCTTGTCATCTCCAATGTGCTGAACAATACGTTCACGAATGGTTTCGTCTAGTGTGCTGACAGCAGTAAACGCCACACTGACAAGATAGCAGTTATCAGGGGAATTTCAAAGTCCTCTTTTGAAAATAGGACTGTGGATGGCATAATTCTGATCTTTTTCAGGCTTTAAAAGATTCAAGGATATTTCGAACGTCATTAGCAACGATTCAGCGCCTGGTTTACTATTTCTGGTGATATGCGAATTTGCATATCATCAGGTCTGTAGAATTTAGCGTAATTGTGACTTAGGATTGTTTGGTCCTCACTATGCAGAATTCATAGCCAACACTGCAAACATAGTAGCTTATGCCACCAAAACAATCTGACAAAGACTGAACCGCTGGTAAGATTTGGATATGATAGAGAAGATCTGTAGCTCAGGTGGATGATTTTGATGTGGTTGGGTTCTCTGAGTTGGATAGTTAATTTGCGAAGCTTTCACCACTCTACTAGGCAACGTCATCAGAGCATACTTCAATTTGAAGTGAGTTTTAAGATTTCTCCACGAGTTTATTATTCATCTCTCCTGGTGATCTATGACGTGATTGGTTGCTCTTGTGTGTTTTCACACCCTCTAGACTACTTGTACTGGAACTGCTTGTTTTCTTGACTTGAGCTACGAACATTTGTACATGAGATTTCCTTCTTATCTACTGATAAATTTTCTCCATCTCCATGTGTCTATTGATTGGTGATTCACTGGAATACCAGGTTTATAAAAATATGCTAGAGAATTTTGAACTGAACTTACCCTAATCTCGCCTTTAATAGTTTAACTTAACCCTAACTTGTTCTTGGCTCAAAGCGTAACTTAATCTTTCCCAAACCTAAGCCGAAACTCTCAAGATATCCCATTTAATAACACAACACTTCGATGAGGATATTTTATTGATGACAACATTATTTGCCAGGTTTTACTAACTTGGTGGTGGCAGGTTTCAAGGCCATTGGTGCGGCACACTCTGAAGGTAGTTAGTGGTACTTAAAGTGTAACTACGCCTCTGGGATGAATTCTTCTCCATGATTAGTGATATGAAAGATCAAAATAAGAGAACAATGTCAGTCGAAATGGTGTGACACCAAGTGAGCGCGCTCCTTAAATGAAACGTGCTTCTTCATCGGATGATGTATATTCGCGCACTGTATGGGTTATCGTGTTCATGCCTATAGAGGCATTATAACCGCTCACTTTTGTGAAAATAGATTACATTTGACTATTTTTAGGCCTCTTTAGACGGAAAAGCGATATTTTCGTGTATTAAGTACGTATTAATGCGTGATAGTGTCTTGATATCCCAGACTACTTATTAGGAAGAAACGCATGTACTGAAAGAAGTTATACCTAGAAAGGACTATTATTTTCATTTTAGAGCCTCAAAGCTTTGTTATTTGCCATTTGTTTCAGCTCTTAAGGCTGTAAATTGACCACAGGCAATGGTTTTTTTCATAGCCGCTATTCTATGATAATCAGGCATTTGATAGAGAAATAGTCCACAGACATCTTGAGGATGTTAAACACTTTTATTGCCATCTGTGATGATTGAAATATTCCATAACACATCGAAGAGATCATGCTATGAATGAGCCAAGCGGCTGAATTTCCTGGTGATTATATCCATTTCGATGAAGTTTCTAGTTAAAATTGCTCAGGTGAAGATGTGATGCTAGTTTAGTTTACATCGTCATGTGGAATTTCGGAAGACCGTAACTGCTCAGTGCGTAAAATGGCATCAGATTATGTTGATATCAGTGTGCATTGGGGCAAGAAGAATAGCAAAATAGTGGCCAGTGGCATGACTTTCAACCTGAAAAGTGCAAAGTAGTGAAATTACGCACCTGTAGACTGCAGAATGCAAGTTACACCATGTGCAATGAAAGCTTGTCGTGCACAACGTCGGAGCGCGACTTAGGTCTAGTTCTAACGGATAAAATGGACACAAGCGTAAATTACGCAGGGGACTTAGCGAGGGCATATGCGGTCATACACTTTGCACATAGACAATTAGGTGCACTCACTCCTGAGTTCTTTCTAAGGTTGTACAAAACATACGTCAGACCACACCTTGAAGTGCATAATATTATTGCACCCCCACTGTTTAGAAGAGACACCAACCTCCTCGAAAACAGGCTGAAGAAATTAAGCCTATTCACACTCAGCTACAGTTGGCTTAGGGTGGATTTTATTACTGCCTACAAAATAACGAATTATCAGGATCACTCAAACAAAGGTGTTTCACCACTGAGTAGATATAGGCTTCCTCGTGGAAATCCCAGAAGGATAGCCCACCAGAGGGCAAGGACCCGGGTGCGCCCCCGCTTATTTTCATTGCGGGTTCGCCGTCCCTGGAATTCCGTACTGGCAGATGTAGCTATGGCACCGTCTGTGGACGCCTTTAAGCGAAGGCTGAACAATCATGCAGCGACACAAGGACTGCGTCTAAATGGCCTATGGCCTTAAAATCCCATGTACCATTAGGGGGTAGACAACTAAGTTAGCCGTTTTACTTCTTTACATTCTCTCCCGTTTTACTCTCCTGACAACTTTAACTACACTTATCATTATTATTATCATTATCCCTTTTCTTTTGACTACGATACCGGAGGACTAACTGGTGAGAGGATTAAATCCATTCACAGTAGTAACAGGCTTAGTACACCTCATACTACAAACCATATTTAATTAATCCAATCACTACTCCTTTTGGAATCAACCAAAGCTACGAGAGTCGAGTGACGGGACGAGCTACCCAGAAGTTTACCGGAGATTGGGAACCTATACCTCACAATCAAGAGGCGAGCACAAAGAAGTCAAATTGGTTTCTACTAGTTCGTAAAAAACGATATTAGATGCTGTTCAGCTGTAATTTATCAATATTATTGATTTGATGTTATTTAAACATTAATGTCGTCCATAAGACTAATTCATTCATTCATTCATTCATTATAATGTATATATAATTGTAGAACCTGATGATGAATTTATCGAAAAGAGTACTCTTTGTTCCCTGTCTATTTCTTCTGAAATGTCAGACTGCTTAAAATTAGTATCAGCTTTCCGTCGAATTGTAGCTAGCAGCTGTATCCTACAACTAGTACACCTGTTACTTAAGTTATATCAGTCTTAATAATTATTCATTTTCAGATCACTAAGATATTCCGAGATCCTAACTGAATAACTTGTGGCTATGAGGGATATGGAAGCTGCACTTATAACTCATATTTTTACAGCATTTATTATTAAACAGGTTATCTATAGGGATTTTGTGATGTTCAGGTTTCAGTGCTTGAGTATATGTAGTTACTGCATGCTATTGTGCGTAAAGGGACAGTTGACGAAAGTGAAGAGAAAATCAAGCTTCCTATAAACTCATTATGAATACTGCAAACTGTTGATAAGAAACTGCGTCAAGGGAAATACTCTGAACGGATAGAAAGTGTTACTCCAGTTTCCATAATTACTATCTTTTGGATATGTAAACCATCTTTCAAAGTTCAGAATGATGTCAAAACATCAATACTACCCTATGAGCCCTACAGAAATTCGTGAGACATCTTACAGGTTAGCTTTTCTTAAGGGTTCTAATCTTCCAGATCTTCTAATTCACTGAAATATCACTTATCCACATCACGATAATCTTTTCATTGACGCACGATTATGCCGTATTTTATCCCTACTAACTAGGCCTTTCTCAAAGCTAAAAACTACTCTTTGTTCACATTTGTTGCTTGCTTAAAGTCTGGTTGCTTTGATGAGAAACACCAAAACAAAACTATATTTGCATCGGAAACGTCATGGTTTCCATGATAAGACCAATATAGCTAGCATTAAACATTGCAAGTGTATACTAGGATTCCAAGGAGTCTCCACCTCCTTCTTGTATATATCTTGTATTGTCCATATTTGTATTTTATGTCATTTCGCAGGTTCCCAGGACGTTTTCCTCTTCGGGAAATAGCTTTTAATCACGTGGTGGCGTAGCGCTAACCCAAATATACGCTGTTCACTGATTGATTATAATAACCAGCAGGAAACGGAACGAAGTTTGGCTTGTCGCTCTACTTTATTGGTAACCTTGGTGAAGGGTGTACAATTTAACATTTACAACCACCTGTTCGGATAGCTTGTACAATAATCGAACAATTTAAACTTTTGAAAAAGTATTAATTTATGATGCTTCACGATCGCGGTTTATAACATAGCCGGTTCTGCCTGTAAAGATGACATGCAGTCCTTGTAAACATCAGTTTAGACGACATAAAAAATTATTATCATTTGCTTAGTGCTATACTCTGCAAGATGAACAATGTATATGACAGTGAAAACCACAGGAGAATGCTGTCATGACCAGGGAATGAGAAAGGAGAATGAACCGTCTTCAGCAAAGGTAGGCAAATATAGGGCGTTTAACTTTTATATTACTTTTTCCTAAATTCAATGGTTTAAAAATACACTTTATTCGCTTATTTGCAGATGTAGAGTAACGTCAGCAATTCGACATCGCCGAAATAATTACGACAAACAATTGTGTAAAGAAATTTGCTTGTTATTGTTTTTCATTAAATATATTTAATATCCTGCTTAGCATACCTTTCTTATTCTATCTGAGTGAAGCTGAATTTGTCATCACGATGATATGGAGGCTTGACTTATCAATGAGACCTGATAAAGTAATTGGTGGCACAATTCAATGTAAGCGGAATATTGCTACGACTGCCACAGCTCCATCTACTCAATTATTCGTCATATGTAGACTTCATTTTGCGGTATAATCATATCGATTGACATCACGCTTTTAGTCAAATAATAGTAATGCACTACTTTTGAATACACCTAATCTTACACGAAATCGATTTCCACCGCAGTGTCTAAGTTCTATTCTTATTTTCCAAATACGGAGCTTAGGTATTTGTGTCATTGGTCCCTACAGATTTATCAATGGCTAGGATACGTAATCGCGTAACTTCGGGCAGATGTTTAGGCCTGAGTAAAGTACTTATAATTCACCACTTATATCGATTAATAGTATTCGTACAGAATTACACTTACGTGCAGTAACGAGTTCATATCCTAGGGAGTACCGGTCTAGCATGCCGTACTTCCACCACATGCAGATCAAATAGAACACAAGAATATTGGATAGAACATTTTATTTCACTGCAACGCAAACACGTTTATTTACATGTATAGGCTCGGAACAGCCAAAGATGAACGTTTTCGTTTGGGAAGTATCTCCCATTATTCGACGGGAACCGCCCAGTGTCCAAATTGCGTCGCGTTTAAATTCTTCCGCAGTTCAAGTAAACATAAATGTATGCCCACATCCAAAGTTATCCGGTATCACAGACTGGAACAAAGAATGTCTGCATGGCTATAAGTGAATGAGTGAACTTCCCTTCCCTTGCTATTGTATGTAGAATTAATTCCTACAACTGATTATGCAAATGTATGTGGTCATAATTCGTAAAATACTCGTCAGCGTTTTTCGGATGTCTTCGTCCGAATCCTACTGCATCTGCTTCCCACTGAATTTAACTAACCAACAGACCTCATTACGACTCTTCATTCCTAACATTGATATAGATTAATTTCACTTACATAAATTAAGCATTTACATAATAAACATGCATGACCATATATGACTTAAGTATTCAGTGAGTTCAGTCATCCTAATTTACACTTCTTTTGAAATGTGGAGCACATTAATGGTGCAGAAAATATCATGAATATTACGCATACATAATATTATTAACTACCAGTAATTGTGCCATCGAATCATACTACAAGAATACATTTAACAATACTTTGTTGGTGGTCTGAGGAACAAAAATATTAGGGAGAAACATACACGCTAGGTGAAACTTTCACAAAGTTGTCTCACTACTATACAGTGTCTCATTCACCGATTTTTCTTCTGCATGTGAACGTAGTCACATACTGGTATGTGAAAAAGGTCCTCACTGTTAGCAATGTACAGGGTCCTCATTTTTTGAAAGTCTTCCAATGCGTTCGCAGCTTCTTGCATATGTGCTGCTTCCGCTCTCACTGATTACCTGCAATGAGATTCTATAAATTGGCTTTGTTAACGAAGCACATTATTACCATAGCTTGTCACAGTTAATTCGCAAGAAACGCAGAATACTAGACTATGTGAGTGAGAAATATTGAAGTAGAAAATAAATTACGTTCAACCACAACTCAAGAAATGCAGTGGGACCCATGGGATCGTAGTCACTGATAACCACCTTAATGGATACTCAGTTTCAAGAGAGTGTCCATCGAAAAGAGCATTGTATCTGTATAAAGAACAGTGAAACAATGTTAGTCTATTCAAATGTTACATCTATATTCATCACAGTTGCTTACAAAGCACGCATAAAATAGCCACACACGACAGCACCTACCTTCACTGTTCTAGCCAATGAAAGACAAGAAAACCTAAAGCGAATTAAATTTGTTCATCCTCACCTTCTCACTCCCTAACTGGAAAATACCTATTTTGTGAATTTTTTGCTGGGGAAACCTTATCTTCCTAGCTGGTGAATTAAACTCAACCATTAATTCCGTGTTAAATATCTGTGTGGTAAGTGCAGCTGCCTCGAACTACTGCCAAAGCATCAAGAGCTACATATGTAGCAGCATCTTCCTCACTTGTTCAGTTAAACAAGACTTATTAGTTCGCCACGTCATTTCTGTGAAGCCGAGTAATCGAAAAGTACAGGGTAAACTCCAAAGACTATTTCCATTGCTTATCTTGTACTTTATTTGTCTTAATGTATTTGTTCTGTTGGTCAGACACTGTTGTTATCTCCCTTTCATATACATTGCATAAGTTATAGTAATTCCTAATATAGTGGTTGGAAGTAGCAACCAGGAAGAGTTGGCTCTGGTACTTTAACGGTTGTACGAGACCAAAGTTAAAGTGGGAGGATATATCCATTGCTGCGAAAGCAGACCTCGAACCATAAGGGGGCAGCAAACTGAGGTCACATTACGTCCCCATGACTCACTGAATCGGCCGACTGGTCCCAAAACTGTTTTAATCCTCTACCAGCAGCCAACGTATTGTCAACTACCCCACAAGTTGCTGAGGTGGTGAGACTCACTGTCAGCTGCTTGTATAGCAATGTGAGAGGGCTGAGAGGAAAAGTAGATGAACTCAGAAACCTCTAGTCACACCTACATCTCAAAATAACATTCGCGAGTGAAACCTGGCTAACCCCCACTATTGTCAGTATGAGTGATATGGTTCTTGTCAGGTGAGACAGGGATGACATGGAACATACTTCGAGAGGCAAATTGGAAGCGTACGTGCAACAGACCTATCACTTACTGAACTCCCAGAATCGATATGATGTCATTCCACTATAGGTCACACCAAGCATATACTGTGTGGCGGGGCACAACCAGCCACTGCTCAGCACCATCACAGGGATACGAGACTTGGTCTATGACCAAATACCCATAGCTGGAGATTTCAGTGCCTAATCTCTGAACCTCGGCTAGAGGTATGCTCAGGGAAAATTCGATCGAACTCCGCTACAAACCATTAGAAATACAGGACTGAGTGAGAACGTTGGAGACGACACTAGTTGGGGGCACTAGTGGAAAGTCATCGAAACTAGGTTATATTCTAACTAGTTATCAGATACTTGTTGGGGATGTCCAAATCATGATTCCCTGTGGGGTAGTGACCACACAGACATAGGGTTTCATCTTGTTCTCCGTGGGCGCTTACAGTGGGAGGCTACGCGACTATATCTGTGCTATATCAAGGCTGAGCATGCCTGAATGCGAAGTCTTTTGTCCGACACAGAATGGCCAATATAATGAGCTGAGTTATCCGTCAACGAACACTGGGAAGTGGTAAAAGAAATTATTCACATAGCAACCTCAGATACAGTCACTTTAGTCACAGCACAGCCGAAGGAAAAATCCTCACGGCTGAAGACAGGCACGCAACGTATTGCGCAGGCAAAATGGAAGGCTTGGTTTATGTGGTGAATATTCAAGATTCGGACCGACCACGATGCATACCTGGAACTCAGGAACCGGTGCAACATAAGGGTCAAGATTGGCAGGAGGTCATTCCCGGCAAACCTTTCTGAAAACTCTCGGCAAACCTTTCCGAAAACTCCTGGCGAACCCCAAAAGCCTGTACTGATTCATGTCGGAAAGAAAGCCTACCAGCCAGGGAGCATGCCTCTTGGTAGGTCCAAACGGTCAACATCTCACTAGTTTGGAAATGGCTGAAACATTCAGTTTAGCCTTCGCCAAGTAGTTAAACAGTGATGTGAGTATTACCGGTATGGGCCGAAAAAGTGGCACTACTACTCCACCAAAACGAAACCTAGTGGCTTCTCCCCAAATAAACCCCTCAATGGTACTTGGGGAGCCACAGAGACTCACATCTGGAAAGTCCCCAGGTTATGGCGACATTAGGTCATCTGTTTTGAAACCGTTCTCTGAAGCTGTCTGTAGGCACTTATGCGACCTGTTCCAACACTCGATAGATTCAAGGTAACTTCCAAGGGGGTGGAAAAGAGCCATCCTTTCTCCATTATGAGTACGATTTTATTTTTGATTAATCACACAGTAATATTAACTAATGACATTTCGAGCGCAAACTATTGTCCATAATCATCTTATATATAATGGAGTTATACTGTACCACAGTGCCCAAGTCTTATACTTATATCACTAATACATAAAGCCATCATATCTCCTTTTTTTAGGGGTGGAGACAGGCAAAATGCCACTAGTTATGGACCAGTAGCGCTACTCCTAGTGGTATCAAAAGTATCGGGAAGTAGAATTGATGATCACATCACGGAACATCTTGACAGGACTAAGAGGCTCCATGAAGCACAACATGGTTTCAGGAAAGGCAGATCCTGTGTAACAAACATACTATCAGCTTGGGACGATTGGATATCGTGTTGAGATATGAATATTCCAGTCCATGTGATCTTCCTAGACTTTGAGAAGGCATTTGAAACAGCTCACCGTGACCTTCTCCTACACAAAATCAGTCAGGTAAGTATGAGTGGGCCATTTCTGTCATGGTTGGAGGAGTACTTAGCTGAAAGGAAATTTTGCACTGAGGTCAATCGAGTCAGATCATCCTAGTACAGCTCGTCATCAGGAGTGTCTCAGGGGTCCATCCTAGTGTCATTGATATTTTTGATTTTTATCAATGACCCACCATGTCGTCTTAGCTGCCTGATTCTTCTTTACGCTAACGGCATCAAGATTTGGAGAGGAGTAAAGTGCTCAGAAGACTCAGATAGCTGAAAGCAGACCTTAAGCTTCTGGAAGACTAGGCGATGACCACTGGTGTGACTTTCAACCCGAAAAAGTGAAAGGTGGTGAAATCACTCACCTGTAGGCTGCAGAATGCAAGTTACACGCTGTGCAACGAAAGCTTGTCCTGCACAACCTCGATGCATTCACTCCTGAGCACTCTTTAAAACATACGTCAGATGACATCTTGAAGTGCACGAAGTCACTGCACTGCCACTGTTAAGAAGGGACGAGAACCTTTGAGAAAGAATTCAAAGAAGGCCGGTGAAAGGGCTGACGGGTCCCCGAAACAAGCAATACGATGAAATTGTCACCCGTTGGCATAGGGAGGGGGACCTGATTACTGCCTATAGGATTACAAATGACCAGAATCACCCAATACAAAGGTCTCCTGCCAATAAGTACGTATGCATGCGTTGTGTTCCTAATTCGCCCATCATTCGACCCTGCAGTTTTGTCTACATATATTGCATCATCTACTGAGATCACCTGAGATACTTTGTGAGATAATGTTGCAGGACTAGACCTCACTGAAATTTTAGTATGAACATAGGGAATGAAGTGGTTGGGTGTGTCGACCACTTTCCATATATGAGAAGTTACACTGACTCCAATAGGCGGCTTCTGGGCGGAATCTCATGACGAATATGAGAAATGTCATGTGTCATTAGCCAAAAGAATTCATCTCTAGGGGTTAATTTTGGCTATTATGATAGCTAAGATTCTAAGTTCTTTAGTGATCTGTAGACTAAGTGTTGATCGAGGGAAACAAACCTGAGAAGGCCAGTCAGACTTTATGCAAACAGGAATGTGTATTAATCAGATATTCACTCTTTGACAGACTCTGGAATATGGACATACTGACCAGCTTCCGAAACTTGCCATATTTCTTGACCTGCAAGGGTAGTTCGACTCTCTCCGATATTTGCAGTGGCGATTTATGGCAGTGAAGTGAATGGTGGGAAGGTATATAGCTGTGGCATACCGTCACTAATATGCAATACTGGATAGGCGGCCGAATCAGGTGAAGAAAAGGCTGAAAACCTTTTTGAATATTTTGTGATGTTTTCTGGCCTGATTGTATCATCCAGGAGTTTAGCGAGATCACTAAGGTGCCCTCAATCGTGATAGGGGACGCGGTGGTTCTTAAACTATTGTCTAAACTGAAGCCAGGTGAATCAGCGGGGCCTGATTTGCTCCACCCTAGACTGTTGATCTCCAACCGGAAATAATATACATTTGAAATGCCTGCGACTCAGCCTAGGCCATTAGGGTCTGGAAGGACACAATCATAAGCCCCAGGGTAACAGGCGACTGCTATCTAACTACTGGCTTGTAATCTGAGATGTATAATAGCAGAGGTATTGGAAAACATTATAAGGGATCACCTATTAACCCATATGGGGAGACATGGCTTACTGACTGAGGAATAGCATGGACTCCGATCGGGACGATCCTGCCCAAAAGACTTAATGTTAGCCAGAGAAGACTGGTTCGAAGCCAGGGTTAAAAGCCTACTACTGGAGGTTGTTTTTATAGATCTTAGTAAAGCAACGGATAGACCTTTTTCTTCCCTCTAGGATACATTTGCGAAGCCACTACAAGAAGGTCCTCAAATGACGGACGAATAAAATACGTATGGAATCTAGGTTATCATGGAGTGGTCAACGACTGGAATGCCTTACCCGATCAAGTAGTATCACCTGCATCGGTGAAGGCTTTCAGCGGGAAATTAGATATCTGCAGATATATGTGTATATACATAATGCATATCGACAGAGGCCACAAGAGACTATCATCGTGATTATCGGGATCTGAATTTCTCCAGCCACTTTGCTGGCTGACTTTCGGTAACTATGAAACTCAAGACTTCCGATTTGTTGGATAATTGGTGTCCACTGGCAATACTGTAACTGCTGGTGGTATTTCTGGACGAGTTGAAGGTTCAGAAGTCGTTTGAAGGGATTAGCTTCCATGTGTCATTTCTTGTCTAGCCTATTCTTTCTTCCTAGGACGACTTTATAGGTCCCAGATTTGATGATGAGCTGACACCATTGGAAAACTAGAGGTTATTGAAAGGCTATTTGTTCATTCTGTTTTCAAAATAGAGGAAGATATAGGTAGTACAAGAACATAAAATCTTGTTAAATAATAGGTGACGCATCAATCAGCTGAGTGGTAGAGAATGTTCAAATCCTACACCCCACTCCCTCTTAACTATTACAACGGTATATACTTACTCATTAGAAATCATTATCTACATGTGATATATCCAAAGTTTCAGCCAGCTGAAGATGATCTCTTCGTTTCTTCTACTTCCAGTGACACAGATACGCTTACCAGCAGCTCAGCAGATTCATTGATGAGCATACTCACTTGAATTGGACGCAGTATCGTTTGAAATTTTGTTTTTGACTGTTCTGTGATCAAAAATCAAAACGACTATCATGATGAATGAGGTTGTTTAGCTGGATTCTTCGGCAGATTATCAATGAGGGGATGAATACTTTGGCCTAAGAATCGTCAAATAACTTACGACAACACAGCATCACTTCCATTAGTGTTTGCAAAACCACACCAAGAATTCATCCAAATGCATCAGCTGAAGTTCTGACGTTGAGTCCTTCAACAGCCGTCTTCATTAGAAGCTCAAACGTTCACAAATCGAAGTGGTTTGCCGATGAGTATTCTGTACTTCATCAATGCAAGTTATTATATCTAAAATTCCAGAGTCAGTAAATGTATGTATTTCATAGTCTAGTCTCATACAGGGCCTACCAAATTGTTATCAGTTAGTTTGCCTGGATAAGAACAAGGACACTTTCTGAACAGGTGATCACTGACAATGGAAGTCACGAGTGAATCACCGAGAAACTGCGTCTTAGCTTATAAAACATCTTTCCTGAAGGAAAAGAATGTTACATAAGTGCCGTTACCGGGAGGTCGAAATGGAAACCTCCACAATATCCAGTTTCGTCACCTTCAGATAAAACAATGTGTTTGCACTTGCTGGTGAAGCATAAGCAATCCCAGCGTTCTTCATCCTAGAAGTAGTAAAACATCACCACATTTAAAGGTGAGTCTTTGATTAGAAGTAAGTTTCTTCTTATAATAGAAGTGTATTCATTGAGAACATTCATCAGATATCTGTTTTAGTTTATGATTAGTAATGCTTAAGTGTCATCATTTTATTGCTCCATTCTTTTGACATGTTACTTGCTCTACTAACACCTATTTTTCCAGACCACACCTTTACGCTTTCAGTGGTGTTAGTGGCATGCATAGCAAAAAAAATTCTAACTAGATTTTCCGCCGATTGTTGTTGTATTACTCGGCAACTGCTTCAGCAAATCCGTTTTCGCTTAGCATGTAGATAGTTATTTAATGACGCCTAAATTATTGTTATTATTGTTTCCTTTTATTCCTAGAGGGATATAGGGCTTCAGCCGTGCATCTCCATTGCGTTCTCTTCTCTACTAGAGTTTTCACCTGGCTCCAAGTCTGCCCACATGCTTTCATCTCCTCTTCACATGACCTCCTCCAAGTCACCCTTGCACTGACGACCAACTCGCCGCTTCCCTTTAGGGCTCCACTCGAGCAATGGCTTGTCTAGTGATGTCACTTGATGGTTTCCTCAGAGTATGGCCAATCCATCTCCATTTCTTCCTGCGTGTTTGTTTCACAATCGGTTCCTGGTTGGTTCGCTCCCAGAGATCACTGTTGCTGATCTTTTCTGGCTGACCATCTGATCTTGAGTAGTACTGAGCGAAGACAACTGTTAATGAAGGTTTGTAGTTTGTTTGAGATGCTCTTTATGACGCGCAGTGCAAGTCTCTGATCCGTATAGTAGCACTGGCTTCACATTGGAGTTGAAAATCCGGATCTTATTTTTGATGCTGAGTGCTGTTGACCTCCACACAGACTTGAGAGAAATGAAAGCTTGTTTTCCTTTCCCAGCCTTACTTTGATATCTTCGTCAGTTCCCGAGCAGGTAGGTAAAAGAGGTTGCTTCTTTCAGATTTCTCCCATTTATGCTGATTGTTGTCTGTTGTTGTTGTTGCTGTTGCAGTTGGCCAGGAATCTTCACCAACTCTGTTTTCTTTATGTTCACCTGAAGTCCTATATTTGTTGCTTCTTCGGACAACGTTTCGCCTGTTCACTTGCGTATCTTCCAGTTTGTGGGAAATCAGACATATATCATCAGCGAAGTGCAGATCCTCCAAGTTTTTTGTGTGAGTCCATTTCATGCCTGTTTCCTCGCTGTCCGCTGTTTGTCGCATTATCCAGTCTACTGCAATCAGGAAAATCATTGGCGATTGTAGGCAGCCAGCTTGTCTTACTCCTGTCCTCACTTCGAAGGATTCCGTAAGTTTCCCGTTGTGGATTACTTGGCATGCTGCATTGTCGTACAATTGTTGGATGAGATGTATAATTGTCGGTGGCACCCCGTAGTAGCGAAGTAGTTGCCAAATCACCTCTCGATCGACGCTGTCGAAGGCCTTTTCAAAGTCGATGAAGTTAAGGTAGAGAGGTGACTGCCATTCTAAGCTTTGTTCAATGATGATCCGTAATGTGGCGATCTGATCAATACATGACTTGTTCCTTCTGAATCCAGCCTGTTCCGGTCGAAGTTTTTCATCCAGGGCATGTTTGATTCTCTCCAGGATGATGTGGCTTAGTATTTTGCTTGGGATGGACAGGAGCCCAATTCCAGGCCAGTTCTTGCATTGCATTAAGTCTCCTTTCTTTGGCAGTTTGAATAAGTATCCTTTCTTCCAATCCTCGGGTACCTTGCCCTCTTTCCACACCTTCTCCAGTAGTGGCGTCATCAAGTCCGCTGTTGACTCTGGATCCATTTTCAATGCTTCTGCTGGGATTCCATCTGGTCCTGCTGCTTTTCCAGCTTTTAGCATCTTGATTGCCTTCAGGACTTCTGATTTCGTCGAGGGGTTGATGTTCACTGGTAGCTCTGTCTCCGTCGTTGGTATTGTTGGGCGCGTTGTAGGTGGTGGTCGATTTAGGAGTCTTCTGAAGTGTTCAGCCCAGTGTTTCCTTTGCTCCACTTCTTTGGTGAGTGACTTTCCATTGTCATCCTTCACCGGCTTAATTTGTGTCAAACTTTTGCCCGATAGGTACCTAGTTGTTTGGTAGAGTGTTGCGAGATCTCCTTTGCCTGCATCTTGTTCTGCTTTACTTGCCATGGTTTCATAATACTTTCATTTTACTTCTCGGGCACTCTTCTTAACTCTTTTGTTCAGTGTCTTGTAGCTTGCATCCAATTCTGGTTTTGTTGCTCGTCGGTGCACTGGATAATCTTTCGTTTCATCATCCCTCTCTCTTCTATCAGTCTCCAAGTGTCTGTAGTGAGCCACTGTTTGTCCTGTCTCTTCTTTCTGTCTAGAACTTCCATGCAGACTTGACTCCACACTGTTTTCAAGTTGTCCCAGTATTTTCGACGCTGACCTCTTCGCTAGTGTTGATTTGTGTCTCGGCTTTGTCCTTTATGCTTGCAGTGAAGATGTCCTTTGTGTCCTGGTCCTTCAGATTTTGAGTGTTGAACTTGGCTTGTGGTCTATCTGCAGCTCCTGTTTCTCTGAAAGCTTTTAATTTGATTTGGATTGTCCCTTGTGCGAGGTAGTGGTCTGAGCCAACGTCTGTTCCTCTTCTTACTTTCGTGTCCAGTAGGCTGCGCCTCCACTTCCTTGAGCAGCATTGAGATGAAGTCAATTTGGTTTTTGGTTCGCCCATCTGGTGACACCCATGTAGCCTTGTGGATATCCTTGTGTTTGTATACGCTGCCACCAATCACTAGTTCAGTTGGGACGCAAAATTCAGTGAAGAATTTTCCACTTTTATTCATTTCTCCAAGTGCTTTTCTACCCATGATGTGTTCCTTTCGTGTGTTGTCTGGTCCCAGTTAGGCGTTAATGTCTCCCGTTAATATTTTAATGTCACCGACTGGAGTATTGTCCATTGTTGCCTGTAGTTGTCTGTAGAACTCTTCTTTCTTTTCGAGGTCTGCGTTGTTTGTCGGTGCATAGCGTTGTATAACTGACACTTTCCTTCCTTTGGACTTGAATATGGCGGTTATTATCCTGGGCGAGATCGCCTCCCATTGCATCAGGGCCTTCGTCGCCGTTGGTGATATCATGATAACCACGCCCTCGGTGTGCATGTGGTTAACCTCTGGGTGACCGGTGTATATCACTGACTCCCCCGTTGACAATTTGGTGAGTCCATTTCCATTCCATCTGCTTTCACTTATCCCCAGTACTTGAATTCCGTATCTTTTCATTTCGTTTGCGATCTGGGCAGCTTTGCCAATCTGGTACATGGTGCGGACAATATGACAGCTAAAAGCAATGCGGCATTTGCTTTCACATGAGCTTTCTTCTTGCGAAAACTTTGCAATATTTCCCCCGTATTAATTCGTCCTATATGCATAAGTCTGTTGGTACTGGTAATGTAACTGGGCATAGACAGATTTGTGTAAGATGGTTCCATCTGTATCAATAGTATAAGTGGATATGAAGCCTATGGTGTATGAAACTGGTTTTCTCTTTAAATGGTAATGTTTGTTTCATGGAGGGAGAGAGATTTTCGGGAAAGAATGGTAAACTATTTTCACTTACTTTCAAATGCGTTGCTGGCACAGTGGTTAGGACTCTCGCAGACCATGCACATGGTCTGGCGTTCGATCCCCTTCCGACGCACACCTGATCTCTGTGGTCGGCCTGCACAATTTGGGCTAACGATATGGGATGCTGAGAATTTCATACCTGTACCGAAAATACGGTGTGGAATCAAGCTGTAATTCAAAAAAAATATAAAAAATGTAGTCCACTGTAATGACAGAGTGAAGGGAGGCTGTCAAAAATATTGCCTCTAAGTTGTAGGATTTTCTAAGTAAGCTTTCGTATTTATAAACGGAAATATCAATCTTAATAGCATATTATTCGTTTCGGAACCTACAAAAGCACTGAAGTCGAAAAAAGCTGTATGAAATAAAAAGTAGGTTAGTACATTGTATTCCACAATTACATGTAAACTATTGTTTAGTTAAGTGAAACATTTAGTATTATTACCATGAATATCATTATGATAGCCATCTAAAAATTGTAACGATTTCTAGAGTATTTTCTATTGGTTGCATTTCATCGACCCAGTGATTTTAATTCTTAATCACATGTGTTTTATTTGATTTCAGAATACAAGGAACTTATAGAATCTGGCGAACATAAATTTGATGAACTTGCCAGAACTGAGAGTGACTGTTCTTCAGCGGCATCAGGTGGCGACTTAAATTTCTTTGGTCGGGGTCAAATGCAGAAAGCATTCGAGGATGCAGCATTCACTCTGAAGGTGGGTGAAATGTGTGGCCCCGTGTATACGGACTCGGGAATTCATCTAATCAAGAGAACAGCATAAACCCTGAAGATGCCGGTAGACAAAACACTGATGCCTTCTTCTGGTTTATCGATTGTACAGAGCATTTCCTACTTTTGTAGATAATAAAAATCATGGATAACATCATTGCTGATTCTAATTGCCTGCTTTTCACTGTCACGCAGGGCGAATTCTCTTGAGTAGCTGTAGGGTTTGAGATGAGTGTTTGGATTAGTTAGTAGGCACTTAACGACGACAACAGTAATGTATGCACCACTAATTACGGTATGGTTTGGTTTTCATTCAAGTAGAATAGTGTTTATAGATATCATGGTTTTAGGTGTGCATCCGTAGAAGCTCTGATTCATTATATTGTTTGGCTACAAAGAAGTATTAATTTGGACAAAGATCAAGTGACACAAGACACTGTAGAATATGGGGATGAACTCGAAGTACATTTTCCAGTCAAGTATTGCGGACATCTCACAGTTAGCTGAGTTATTTAGTGAAAGCCAGTCAATCAGTCACAAAATGGAAGAACAAGGATGAGCTCGTTTAATGTCGATGGGCATTTGGATTTCATCAAGGTATGGAAAATTCTCATGTGATGTGAATAGGGAAGAAGTAAGTCAACAAAGAGACCTCGCAATGTCTCATCAAAGCTGCACAGTTATCTATAGTTTCATATGCACAATGCCAATTGTCAATAAGGGTCAGAGGCTGAGCCCAATTTTTGCAAGCCGCTATGCATTTGTGTTCATGGTGGCTCAAAATTGTGGAAAGCTGATATAAATGCAATCGTCTCAGCAGCCAACTCAGTAAACTGGTACATCAACTCAGAGTCTCAAGTAGAAGCCGCATGGAACCAATTTAAACAACTTTACGCCCATGAACTGAACCTTTCATCCCTTGCTCTGTCCCAAAGGGTCGGAAACACTGCCCTCCTTGCATAAACCGAGAGATTCGTAAGTTACTTAGACGTAAACACAAATGTTGGAACTTGTTTGCCACACTTGAGACTTCTGAGACCAGGCAATTATATAACACTGCTAGAAATAAAGCTATTGCAGATATCCGCAAATCAAGGATGAAATTCGAAGCACACCTGGCCCAAAATGCAAAGGCACAACCTTAGAAAATTTTCTCATACATGAACTTCAGGAATAAAACACCCAATGGTGTCCCAAACCTGACTATTGACAATGATACAATCGAAGAAGATCAAGAAAAAGCAGAAGCAATGGCAAACTACTTCTCCCAAGTCTTCACTCAGGAGTCGTCACTGCCTATAGGATCAGCTCTGGCTGCATCAGAAGAACATGGGATAGATTCCATTGACATCGACCAAGGCATCGTGCTCAACTGCCTAGGGAAACTAGATGCAGGGAAATCAATGGGTCCTGATAATCTTCACCCAAGGCTTCTCAAGGTGTTGTCAGCACACATAACCTTTGATTACGATCTTCAAGCTTTCTCTCCAAAATGGAGTGTTACCGCGTGACTGGAAAGACGCCATAGTAACCCCCATCCACAAAGGAGGATCAAGACAAAGCCCTTCAAATTACAGGCCTATCAGTCTCACCAGCACTTTAATTAAGACACTGGAGAGAATCATCAAGAAAAGCATAATGGCATATCTAGAAAATAGAAGCTTATTATCAAGAGCACAGCATGGCTTCCGAAGGAACCCCTCATGCCTGTCAAATCTTCTCACTGCAAGAGAAAGCTGGGTCAAATCCAGGGACAACAGAAGATCCGTTGACGTCGTCTTCATAGACTTCAGCAAAGCCTTTGATAAAGTACCTCACAAAAGACTACTCATGAAGTTGGAAAGTCTTGGTATCAAAGGCAGCTTACTAAACTGGCTCAGGGAATTCCTCATAGATAGGAGGCAGAGGGTTAGGATCAACTCGAAACTCTCCTCTTGGACAGCAGTGCGCAGCGGAGCGCCACAAGGCACGGTACTTGGACCTCTCCTATTTATTTTGTATATCAATGAGTTATCTCTGCTCACCGATTCCCCTATGGTCCTATACGCAGATGACTTAAAAATTTGGAGAGAGCTGAAGGGCAACAGTGACACGTCCACGTTGCAAGAGGAACTCAACAAATTGTCAGAGTGGTCCATAGAATGGATGATCCCGATAAACGTGACAAAATGTGCAACCATGCGCATTGGACAAGCAAGCACGAGCTCTTATGAACTGGAGGGAATTACACTTCCATCAGTTCAGACTTACTTGGACTTAGGTGTCATAGTTAGCCACGACTTAAAAACTACAGCACACTGTCGCGCGGTGGCTGCACGTAGTTTCAGGTCATTATGGGCAATTCGTAGAGCCTTCACTAGAATCACCAGAGATATGTTCACCTCCTTATATACATCTCTGGTGAGGTCAAGACTGGAAAATTGCATCCAGGCCGCCAGCCCTTGTCTAAAAGGGGACTCACTTATTCTAGAAAGGGTTCAAAGGAAAGCAACACGTATGATTCATGGCATGACTAACTTATCATACGAGGAAAGACTAGACAGTTTAAATCTCTTCTCCTTGTCATACCGTAGGCAGAGAGGAGATTTAATCACAATGTTTAAAATTTTAAATAATGACTACGGACCTGACCTATTTTCTCTTTTCCTTCCCACCAGGTCGGAACACCTTAGAGGACATAGCAGGAGAGTTCAAAAGCCAAGAAGAAATCATATTGCTGTTGAGTACTGGTTCTCACACCGAGTCATAAACTCTTGGAACCGACTCCCAGAAGAAGTGGTGTCTGCAACCTCAGTTGATTCGTTCAAGAAGGGTTTGGACAACCACAGAAATTTACTAGAAAAGGATTAACATAGGCTCCAAGCCTTCTATCCTCAACCAATAAATCTGAATCTGAAATCTTTTGTGATTTAGTAACAAAGATAAATGAAAGTATTTGAGAAGTAGCAATGTGTAATAAATGTCGAATGGTCTCGCATAATCCAACCAATCGATTAAAGGATGATAAGAAAGAAGCACACAGAGAATCGAAGGTGTGTCCTGAGAAGAATCTATATGAAGTTCACTATGCAAGAGGTGGGGTCAACACTGAGGCTGAGAAGACCTTTCTGAGCACAAAGCCAAGATGTTTTCCTTGAGGATGGCAAGAGCTTCGACTGCATGAAGAAGACGTAAGCGAAATCCCCTTGACCGGCCCAATGTTACTTTAAATATCACGCTGAATGGAGTCTCTGATGATGATGATGATGACGATGATGATGCATGACCAGCAGTAATAATGGACAACAGAACTGAACTCATCTATGTTCACTTTTCAACAGTTGTGTTGCTGGATGTTCATGTGAACGTCTAGACAATGTTCTGTTATATGGCGTGTATGCTTAACCGACAGGAGCAACTGATTTGCTAAGTACACATCGATGTTAGGAGAAACGAGATATTGTCTTTGACCTTTTGGTGAACAAGAACATATGTAGAGATGCAGCGAGGAACGTCTTTCAAGCCCCTCTTGTTTATCCATTCTTAATTAGAGTGTTTCTGAGGGACATCAACTCTTTACTCAGTGTATCTTCGATGCAAATGCGATAGATTCTCGCCTCAGCAGAGGTATTGTGGTTTCTTTCCCCACTTTTTTTGACGGAAGTGTGAAAGCTTTTCAGCTGTCCATTTCATTTTGGCTTGTGGTAAATTGGTCCTTGTTTACTGCATCTCTATACCTCATTTTCTCTACGCATGGTACTGTTCACCGAAACGTCAAAGGCAATTCTATGACTTAGCCACTCTGCATTGATAGTAAGAATCCATAAACCAGACACCTTTTATAAAGCTAATAACATAACTACACATGAAAGTAGCCAGGGGCGAAAGTTTAGATTATCAATCTGAACTAGAACTCAGGAATGCATTTTTCGCTCAAGTATTTTACTTATCTCGATTAGCAGAACAACGAGTCAGTAAGGTAAGCGGTGATGAATTGTCTGACTGACTGAATTTTCGACTTAGAACTTTGTGCAGAAGTTAAGGTTACCAGAATCCACATAACACATTGGGGTAGAGAAGAAATCCGATAGAACTCCGATGCACACAAGTGTATGGCAGGAGGAATGATTACTTGTAGAATCATGATAAATTGCTGGACCTATGATATCACAAATTTGAGTGTCTCTGGACCACTGATAACAGCTTTGGATCATGCCACCAAGAATCCCCAACCATTAGTTATTGGCGTCTCGAGCATCCTGGCCAGACAGTCTACACCTGTCTAAGTGACTCAAATCAACAGTCGATACTTCATGGATTGGTGTCAGGTTTCGACTCGACCACCCAAGACTCTAACCCAGCCTAATCCGATGTCAGCTTAGATTGTTCGGCGAGGAAGGTGTTGGCTCGACATGCATAGCACGTGTCCTGGCCATCTCGATTGATGCAACTTCACAACCTCATCAGTTGATTCTCTTACCTCACTTAACACCATGCCTAACCGCAATATCGCTCAACCTACCATATTATACCAATGAGCGCGGAGATGTAACACTGACGCCTTTGGTCAGAGATAACTAGCCTCTACTTTTGCTCCTTTTTTAACACTCATGTCTCATAGCCATGATGAATGACGGAGGGAACTGTTGTACGAGTGCCTTGATTGGTTCGGCTTACATCTTATCCACTGAGAGATATTATCACAATGAATCTCATTCGAATGATCTCAACTTTGTGATTATAGTAGGTTCTGATCGCCGGTATGTATCATTAGGTTACAGCATCTATAGAAGTGTGAAGATCTGATCAATGCGGACTTCCCAGTATGAAGCCTTCCTGATTTTAATGGGATGTTTTCCCGAACACTACATAGTCTACGCGTGATAACTGAGCCTAGAAACTTAGATACTGCGTTACCCGGGTTCGACCCTGTATGTTCATCACTGGAACTCTTCTTATAAACTGGGACAATAAATGGTTTACGCGAATCCTGTGGGACTATTTGTGATTCTCAGATGTTGAATTTTAATCGAAGTCAATCTGTCAATAGTTCACCACTACCTTCCTTAAACACATGTGCGGTCATATGATTAGGTCCTGCTGCTTTGCCTAATTTCTGATTAGAGACAGCTTTTGCAAGCTCCATTGCTGTTATGGGAATGTTGTCAAAATGTCATTCAGTTGCTTGTCGAATGCCTACCTAACAACCCGAGTTTCATGAACTCTAAGTGATACAGCTCACTAACGAGATTTATTGATCTTCAAATGGTGTGAAAATCTTCACACAGAGATATTCAGAATGTGTGTTCAAATACCTCTTCCTTATCATCTATTACACTAGTGTGCACACACCCGTTAACTTGTTAAAGCCACGTTCATATTTTTTTGTCCAGCAAACGAATATCACTACAGCGTCAAAGATGACAAGTAAACCATTTTTGGAGATGTGCCTCAATTGCTTTAACACTCGAAGTTTAGCCAGTGGGTCCAAGGTCCTAATCCTGCTTCAGCCACTTCATCCTAGCCGAACAAGATAGTATTACTAGTCCTCTCATGTCAACTGTCCCATCTGCTGGTACATCAAAGCATATTCTGGGCAGTAGAGTTCAATCGTAGTGATAACAATTAGTCAGCACATTGCGGACGGTACAACTTCCCAAACCGGCAAATTGTTCGAAACATTCGACCATTTGAATAACTGTCCCTAGAGTATGAGTGAGTACAGACCAGTCCTACAGCATCCTTTCAGTAATAACAACAGATTAGACGTGGTCAGTACAAAACATAACACTGACTCATGAAGTCACTGACGGTTGGTTTAAGTCTCGTAGAGGTGTGTAGATTGCCTGTTTGTAATCATTGAAACGCCGAGGTACTATGTGGCATGGCTCAAAATCGTACATGATGGCGCAGACATGCTTGTCACTTTCTGCAGGATACAGACAAACTTTACTGGCGTAATGTAGTAAGCGAGAACGTGCATACGTAGTGGTACCATGCTAATTACGTGCCGTAACTCTTAAACACACTAGTGTGCTTTTGAATGTAGTAGTTATAGTCAAAGGTATTTCTTTCGGGTTTGTATGTAGAGTACTTCATTTATGCTAATGGAGCTTATTTCTCTGGATCAATGCAATTAGTGTCCAACATTTTATTTATTTTGCACAACTGGTCTTGGCAAAGTCCAATAGAGTCAACATGTTGACTTCAGTTGTTAAAATGGATGACAGCCATGCTCCTACAGAGATATGGTTTCTCCATAGAAGAATTATTGCGTCATTGAACTTAGATAGTAACCGGTCTACTGAGTATTGGAGTAGTCGTACATGTAGATGAAAAGTTTCTAATCGAATTGAAGCAAAGTTAAAGAGATCGGATAAGAAATCAAGTCTAAGAAATCATATAACCTCTTTTATGTACTGTAAAAAAGCCCCTGGAGATCAGTTGGTCACAATAGACAAAACAATATCTACACAAAATTAGGGAAGCAGATGAGAAGCAAACTATGAACACAGCGCATGCATGCCTTTCATGATGCATGCAGCCTGTTTTCTGCTTCAGAATTATTCTGGGGGTCTCTCGGTCGAACTGTTGGTGATGGATGCTGTAGACGAACTTCCCATTCATGCCATTTAAAATAATGTTTTACGACACCTTAAATAATGAAACCATAAGTTCACTCAGTCAAATCACCGAACCTCCCACGATTCGACTTACCGCAAACCTCCTTGCAGCCAAAGACCTATAAACGGAAATTATGACTTAAATATTCTAGCATGCAATGATCGCACTGTGATATTCAACGGCCGCTGTCCTTTTGACTAGCTTGTGTGAACTTTATGATTTATCGAGGCTCGCTTCCTTTTACTTCGGAATAATTCTAGGTTTTTTTGGCTGATTCCTCTTGACTGATGAAGCTTTGCTGAGAGCCATAAGAGGTTTATGAGTTGGGTTTGGAGGTGATATGTGTTTTATAACGAACCAGTAGCTCTGCTGAGGCTTATGAATTTCATACCTTCTGGAATTCCTCCGGCTAACCTCACAAACGCCTGAGAGTCTCATATGCATTACTTTTATTATTCCCATGGGTTCCGATTGGAACTTGTAGCTACAGCAGCATATGACTGTTTCTTTCTGTTCACTCTGGTTCAAATAGCTGGGTGCACAATCGCCTGCAGCCTTCCAGCTCGCCCTTACACGACCTCATCGATGTCATCCTGGGATACCTAACTGGTTTCCTACTCGAGTTTCACTCAAGCGATGGTCTGCATCGCAATGTCACTCAATGGTTTCATCAGCTTGTGTCCTATCCGTCTCTATTACCTTCCTCACATTGAAGAATCCTCCTCTATCATCTATCGGGTACCAAATAAATTGTCATAAACATCCAGTTACCACATACTCCAAACAGCAAAGGCTATGGCGATCCGCCTTAAACAACCAGTGCTCTGTGTGCAGAAGAAGCAAGTTCAACCACTACTACTACCCTGGCTTTCCTTCAGTGGGGACTATAAATTGATGCATTTATATTATTATCTTTCCTAATTCTTCTGATATTCAGTGTATAGTTATGCTGATGCTATCGAACTGTAATCCATTGATACTATTATTGACTCAATGTTATTTAAACAGCATTAATGGTGCTTATAACACTAATTCATTCGCTGTTGTGTTTATATGTACCTGTAAAACCTAATGATGAATTCACTGAAAAGAATACTCTTTGTTCATCAACCATTCTGTTTTCATTTAAAATCCCCTCTTTGCTGCCAGCCTCCTCTGTTAACTTGTTGGCTTTGTCTGTAGACCTCCGAGGGTGTATGACAATAGACGTAAATCTCCCTAGTAGTTCAACTCTTCCAGAATCTTCCTTCCAGTTTAGCATATGCTTACCTTCATGCTCCCTATGGTTGGCTGCACGGTTCAATCCAACACAGTAATGAATGTCACAGGTAAAGGTAAACACTCTTGACTTACTCCTACCTTCACTTCAAAGGCTTAGCTGAGATTTTCGTTTTGAATCACCTGTAATGCGACTGAATTAAGTTGAAAAGGGTTTAGGGCACTCCTTAGTGTTGAGTTAGTTTCCATTTCACTTTGCGGTTAACGCTATCGAAGCCGTTCCTAAAGTTGGAGAAGTTGAGATAGGAATTTAATTGTTATTCTATACTGTGTTGGATGATGATGGGTAGCGTTGTGATTTGATCCGAACATGATTTGCCTTTCCTAAATCCACCTTGCTCTTGGCAGAGTTTTGCATCCGGTGCATCTTTCAGCCTCTTCAGGATGGCGCGAGTTCGTATTTTATATGGCATAGACAGGAGCATGATTCCGCGCCAATTTTTAGGAAGGCCTCATTTGTCCAGCATCTTCTTTCTTCCTAAGACTACTATATAGGTTTCAGATTTGATCACGAACTGATATCAGTCAGAGAACCATTAGAAAACCGGTGATTACTGGACATCTGCCTCGTTCCAGTTTAAAATTTTGAGCAATAAACACACCGGTGTTCGAACCCAGGACCTTATGTCTGCAAGATTAGCTCGTAGACCATCCAGTCACTGAGATCCCATCCATGCTCACACATACGCTCACTGTGCTCGTAGTTGTCATCTAGGTGATTGGAGCAGGTTAATGACTCCCCATTTAACAATGTGGGGATTTCATTTCCTTTGTATTTATTTTTAAACATTTCTTGAACTTATAAACCATGTCTTCTCATTCAACTTTCAATCTCACCAGTCGTTCTAGCTTTAGACACTATGCGGTCATTCCGTGTCCAGTGTAGGGTCGATAGTGACTTGTCCAAAATTCACTCTTTTGCATGGCTTAGGACAGCCTAGTAAACTAGTAAACTCAGGTAAATCAAAGCGGTACTAGGCAAGCTAAAAAGTGATCTTGAGACTGAGTAGAGTGAAAGAATTGAAGATAGAGTAAGAGTAAGACACGTAGAACATTGGGAGCAAATTCACACGTCAAAGAAAAGAACAGAAGGTAAGTGATGAGACCAGAGATAGTGCATAAATAGAAATTTAAAGTAAAATAGTAAATACATAAAATTTAAGGGGTTATTGGTGGTGCCAGCTTAGTTGTGTAAGGTGCTGATTGTGCTGCTGATACGCCACACTATACTAGCCTTCCTAAACATAATATGCATAACTAACCACTTAATCAGCACACTATCCGACTTTTCAGTACTGATAAAGAACCACAAATCAAAAAGATTCAGTTGTTGAGGAAAGTTCGCCGATGAGCAGTATACGTAAATAAAGTAAAAAGCTGAGGTTTTTAGAGGCTTGAAATGAAGTATGGACGTTGAGGATATGCACTGTCGGCACAAAGAAGGGGCCCAAAATGGTGCCTAACCATGATCAGGTATGTCCCCACCAAAGCGAAATTTAAAACACCTAGAGTATACAAATGTGAGCTAGATGCTTCTTTAGCTAATATTAAGTTGATTCTATTCAATCAATTTCCTTAGCCTTGGGTGCATTTTGGTGCCATATAAGTGGCAGCATTGTATTTGGTGATTGCGATAGTGACTTATTGACTAAATTAACTGGAGTTTTATACGGATTATGGAACCTCGAGAAAGCTCTTCAAAATCAAAATATTTTAGCAGGAAATCAACAAAAAATAACAGAGGTCTTGCCTTCACTTACATTACTGTGCCACTTCTGAGACTCTAGTGCCCAAAGTCATACATACATAAATAATGTTGGCACCCAAGATAATAGGCAAGGGTAGATTGATTGAATCCTTACCCTTCCACAGGTTTTTGAACACAGTCATACTTACTGATATTCGGAAGCTGACATTATTCTTGACCGGAAGATAATTTTCTTGAGCAAGGGAAATTGTGGTCTAGGTGATGAGGGACTTAAGCCTTGCAGGGTAATTATTTTGCTACTGATTAACTACAATATACCAGACTTACAGGACGTGATATGCCTTATTAATCAACCAATCAGCCCTCTGCTTTACTTGTAAGTATTGCTAACCAAACGTAAGTTAAAAAGACACAGTTATTTAGGAAAATGCTCTGACCAGTAGTATATTTAACTAGAATTGATATTTTGACCTAAACACCTATCTAAATACAAATTCATTTATATCACGAATATTTATATCACACCTTGTTGTAGCACTTCAGAATTATCTATGCTTGCTGATGAATTCACTATTTTCGCTGCTGCCTCTTTTGGTAACTCCCGGACCATAGTGACAGGTGATTTTAATTCATGTGACTGCAGCTTTCTCACGGTGATAGGTCATGAAAATGTTGTTAAATTTCCCACCAGACTGGATAATTCCCTTGATCTTGTATTTATAAATGACTCCGGAATATACGAAGCTCGTAAAAGAGCTCCACTGTTTAACTCAGATCATTGAATTGTACGGGTTTTACCTAAAATTTATGGAAAATTACACAAGAGAACTTTTTCACACCTTTCCAAGAAAACTGTACATGAATGTTACTCTATGGAGAATGTTCAGAACCTCAGAAGCATGCTCAAAGATACAAGGTGGGACCTGTTTAAAGAAGACTCTCTTGATGACACAATCTCTAATATTACAAGTTATCTCAAATTTTGTCTTGACACCTGTTGTCCCAGAGAAACGCTCTTCATCAGATTTGACCGTTTCTCCTCTCCTCAACTTAAAAAGCTTCGCAGACAAAGAGAAAAATTATATAAAATGAAGGATAATGCTGGTTTGAAAAGAATCAACATCCTAATAAAGTCCGAAATGCACAGATTGAATTCAATTTACAACCAAAAGTTTATATCATGTAAAAATGCGTCTAACATATGGAAACTTTTCAAAGAAATTACTGGTGGTAAGCAGATGAACAGTATTCCTTTTTCCCTTGATGTTTCCAAACTAAACAAGCCCTTCATACATTCTCCCACGAATTCCAAACTTTCTAGTGTTACAAGTAATAATGAAACCTGCTTCCCTGGATTTACTACAAATGATGTTCTAAAATGTCTCCAGTCTATGAACCCTTCTTGTAGCCTGGGTCCGGATGGTTTGCCTAGTGTTATTCTTAAAAAGTGTGCAGATATCCTGTGTTATCCTCTCATGGACATATTTAACGAATCTTTTTCCAAAAATGTCGTGCCAGCCGTTTGGAAAGACATTAAAATTGTACCTATTCCTAAGCCGTCTACTGCGACGTGTTTTAAATCTAGACCCATTGCTATTACTTCCCCTTTTCTAAAAGCTATGGAAAAGTTGCTCTTACTTAATCTTCAACCTTCACTTAAAGCCTTCAACGATCCCAAATAATTCGCCTACAAACACAGTAGAAGTACTTTAGATGCAGCTGCAGTCTTGTATCATCACATTATCTCCAGCTTAGACAAGGGGGCTAAATTTGTTTGCTGCACCTTTCTAGATTATACATCTGCTTTCGACTCATTACCTAGGGAAATTTTACTAAACAAGCTTGCTGAAACTCAAACTGACTGTTATGTTGTCAAATGGCTCCATTCTTATTTCTCAGGAAGAAGGCAATACACTGTATGTCAGGAAAGTCATCCACTTCATTGCTTACTGAGGCTGGTGTCCCTCAAGGCGCTGTCCTTTCTCCTTTTCTGTTTTCTTTCTTCTTGCATGACTTGCCTCACTCCGATGAAATGAACTTTGTTAAGTATGCCGATGATCTAACTATTTCAATGTCTGTTAACTCTCAGCTTGACTGCACTAAGATAAACAACTTTCTATCAGAAATTAGCAAATTGTCTTCGTCTAACGGCCTTAAACTTAATCCTTCTAAATGTCAGACTGTTAATTTCAGTTTCCGATGTAAACGAAAGTTAAACGAAGCTGTTGGTTCCATATTAGTTTGTTTATTAGGTAAATCACACAGTGAATCAGTATTATTTACTGGATCCAGTAAATAATACTGATTCACTGTGTGATTTACCTAATAAACAAACTAATATGGAATTACTTACTACCACAGTGCCCAAGTTTTACACATATATTAAGAAGCTGTTGGTTCCTATGAACCTTGCAAAATCGATGATACTGATGTAGAAAGCAAGTCTGAAGTTAAGTATCTTGGATTAATTCTCTCTTCTGACGTATCCTGGTCCTCTTATGTCTTAGCGATTTCTAAAAGAATATTTCGTTTGACTTTTTACATTAAGAAGTTAAGGCACTCAGGCATAACTCAACCACTCCTCTTACAGTTTATCAACTCGTGTATTTTACCTATTCTTCATTACTGTTCACCACTATTCCTTCCTGGATTGCTTAAAAAGGACTATGTCATACTTCGTAGAACTTTGAAGACTGTCAGTAGGACGAGTGGTATCCCATTGGGCCATATCGTTGGCATTGTCACCGATAGGCATTTGATGTCATGCAACAGATTCGCTAGAGGAATTTTGTCAGACTCTGAGCACCCACTCTACCAGCAGCTCCAACCTTGTGTCTCCCCAGGTAAAACAAGGAGTCTTTTCAAAAGAATTTATGCACTTACGTCTAAGGATAAAAATTCCACTATACCATATTTAGCACGTACTTTATGTGATGAAAATAGCGTCAGAAATGAACTAACTAACCTTCTTAGCACCACTAAATAAACCATTTCCTTCATCCTCAAAGCACCATGCTCTATTGTTATTGTATTTCTTATATTTATAATTTTCTCAATTTTTTCGTTTTGTTTACTTTATTTTTCATAAGTGTGGACATAATTTTAGGCTGCATTATGACTGTTAACTTTGTATTTCACCTCACTATACCATATCAACAGAACATTAGACCCAATAATCTATAACATGCAAAAGTTTCCAAACTGAATCGACAATACCGTTTGAAAGAAACTCACTGTTATTATTATTATATCTAATAATTATGTCGTAAATGTGGAATAAAGTAAATTATTATTATTATTCTAGGGACCCTGAGGAGGTGCGTATTATCAGGACAAAGGAGAAGCGCAAAATGGTGCCCGAGCCTGCTTTAACGAAAATCGGTCAAAACAGGGCTTAATATCTGTAAAGTCACGACACAAATATATCTTTATAAAGCAGTTGTTCGTTCCTATGTCATTCAAGAATAGGATATACTTGGATTGTTATTCCTTAACTTCATCATTCTGTGATTATTGTGTTATAGTGATCGGGAAACAAACTGTGATCATAACGTCATGCGGTAGATGCTTATACTTTACTGTGCTACATCAAATACACGGACTAACGTGGAATTATTTTCTGTCAGATTAGCGAAGTTATATTCTTACGGGAGTGCCAAAATAATGGTGTAAAAACTTGAATCAAGTGGCTGTTACAGAGTAATTAGTTTCAGTAGGTGGTGTGAATTGAGTCCTGGTGAAAAATATGCAAAATCCAACCCTTACGAAAATGTTGTGAAGGAAGTGCTGTTAATTTTGCTTATTGCCATGCACCCAATATGGCGTGTACAGGAGTCCAGAAGGACTGATATTTGTGGTAATCATTATCTATCTGGTTAACTGACACTTAATTGAGGAAAACAATTAAGTCATATGTATGAGCCCCTTGTTGACAATCTCACAGCATTTTGGATTTCATCCTTCGGTATGCCGTCAATATAAATATACGTTTTTATTCTCTGCAACTCGATAGAAAACAAACTACCGCTTCCGATGAACCCACTCAAATTTAACACGCATGTAACCCATCAAATTGTTTAAGTATTATTAGAGCTACTTAATTTTGAGTTCAGTAGCCAGCTTCCAATAAGTGAAACAAACTGCTTTGACTTCTTCTCCTCTCAGGTTACTCTCGAATTTTGCTTCAGCTTTCGGTATATAATTCATTAGAAGACATCTCATCAACCACTCGGTGTTTTTATTCTCTACTGTTTTTTATAATATGATTCAAGTATATCAGAATGTCAGAATGACGTCGAAAATAACTAGTAGTT
Source organism: Trichobilharzia szidati (assembly GCA_944472155.2). NCBI lineage: Eukaryota > Metazoa > Platyhelminthes > Trematoda > Strigeidida > Schistosomatidae > Trichobilharzia > Trichobilharzia szidati. The sequence continues at coordinate 144,041,372 of OX235279.1, forward strand.
CAATAATTCTAGAAAAACTTAATTGTTTATTCAGCATTATCATAATAAGTTGAATTTCAACTTGATAAGGCCTGTTTGATAATAATGGAATGCACAGCATCTTTTTATGCAAACCTAAATCGCACTGGTTTGTTTGTATGCATGTACACACACGTGGTTTGTTGCTTTACATGCTGTTTAGTTATTTTAAAAGAAAACTGTGCACATTGGAAATAGAATAGTAATTGGCACTGTGGTATGTCATGTGCTTTTGATAGAAATGTCTAACT